>OY979695.1:118911432-119349139 GCA_963855945.1 Thereva nobilitata | reverse complement strand
GCATTTAATTAGTTATCCTAAATTGATGTTAAAATGTCTGTATCCATCAATCTTTCTCATGTAAGTATAGGTATATATTATGTATATATATATATATATATATATATATATATATATCTATATATATATATATATATATATATATATATATATATAATATATATATATATATATATATATATATATATATATATATATATATATATATATATATATATATATATATATATATATATATATATATATATATATATTAATATATATATATATATATATATATATATATATATATATATATATATATATATATATATATATATATATATATATATATATATATATAATATATATATATATATATATATATATATATATATATATATATATATATATATATATATATATATATATATATATATATATATATATATATATATATATATATATATATATATATATATATATATATATATATATATATATATATATATATATATATATATATATATATATATATATATATATATATATATATATATATATATATATATATATATATATATATATATATATATATATATATATATATATATATATATATATATATATATATATATATATATATATATATATATATATATATATATATATATATATATATATATATATATATATATATATATATATATATATATATATATATATATATATATATATATATATATATATATATATATATATATATATATATATATATATATATATATATATATATATAATATATATATATATATATATATATATATATATATATATATATATATATATATATATATATATATATATATATATATATATATATATATATATATATATATATATATATATATATATATATATATATATATATATATATATATATATATATATATATATATATATATATATATATATATATATATATATATATATATATATATATATATATATATATATATATATATATATATATATATATATATATATATATATATATATATATATATATATATATATATATATATATATATATATATATATATATATATATATATATATATATATATATATATATATATATATATATATATATATATATATATATATATATATATATATATATATATATATATATATATATATATATATATATATATATATATATATATATATGTATATATATATATATATATATATATATATATATATATATATATATATATATATATATATATATATATATATATATATATATATATATATATATATATATATATATATATATATATATATATATATATATATATATATATATATATATATATATATATATATATATATATATATATATATATATATATATATATATAAACAAAATTTATTGATCCTTATCCTATTGTAATATTAAGATTGATTTGGAAATATAGACTGGCCGGCCATAGAAGTTTCACTTCCAACGTGTGGTCCTACGCACACTCATATTTTTTTTTAGTACTTTTTCATCTAGGCTTGGCCAAAAAGTACCAAATAAGCACCAAATAAGGCCAATTTTAACATGAAACTTGCTAATAACTCTAAAAGTAAAGGCCGTATGTTGAGAACTATCAACGTGCAAAATTTCAAGAAAATTCTCCAAAACCCATTTTCCATACAAAATGTGCGGGGTCTTTTGTGTGGCGCGACTCATCCGCAACAATGAATCCAGCATAAACCGATAACTCGCACAAGATAATCATATTAGGGGTATTCATGATCAGTGTTATTTGTGTTAACTCTTTGAGGCACACGATTTTAAACAAAATAAAAACCCTAGTTGCACAGTTTTTTTTATTATAATTAATTTTTTTTTTTTTTTATGTGGAAGACTAGAGCTCAGGGAAAGCCCTTTGTACTGTCGACAATCCATTTTCTTCGTATAGAGTGCAATGTCGAACAGCAAGCTCTAGTCGATAGATAGTGAAGGGGGAAGAGAGAAGTAGGAAGGAACTGCCACAACCACCTAACCCCAACCATTTATATCGCGACTCTGGCATCGGGGTAATGAGAAACAACTCGCTGGAGTGTTATGCCTCCTGAAACAAGTTGAATCCCATCAACCAACCGATGACATGCGCTTGGTGGAGCGGGGTAGTGCTAGCGGAAGGCTATGACAGGAGGGAAGGTGGGAAAGGCGAAGGACCGTGGGCTCTGCCGGGACTCGAACCCGGGACCTCTGGGATAGTAGCCAGGCGCCTTACTCCCTAGACTACCGAGGCCGATGGAAATAATAATTCATTTCGTTTATTTAAGATAAAAAAGGGTGAGTTCGAAAATGCATCATTGCGGTACCCATGTAGGGTTTAACAATTGGCCCAGTAATGGACCAGTACTGGGTGCCAGTTAGCCAGTACTGGCGCAGTAACACCACGTATGACTGGCCCATTACAGCAAAACTGCTGGATGATAACCTCGGCCCGACACTGGTCACTTGTAATGGCTCACGATACTGGGCCAGCCAAGACCGCCAAGAAAAATTTTGTTTTTTGAAATTAATAATTAGTTGATACGTAAAAAAATAATTATACAAATATTTTATATGAAATTGCATAATATATTGCAATAATAGTTAAACACAGTAAGAAATATCCATAATCAAATATTTTATTATTATTTACTTTTTATTTACTCTCTAAACTTGAATAAGTGAAAATTCACTAATTCTCTGTGCCAAGTTTACCACTTGAGGGGAAATTCATTGAAATTTGATGTAATGTAAGGAAGTATACTATAGTGCAACGTTTTAACGTTGCTTACGGCCTTCGCACGATCAGGTGCCAATATCAGGTATCAATATGTTCGGCTTCGAAAACTTAGCAAGAAAATATACTATTTTATTTTAGTATATGATATAGTTTAGTTAGACCCCCCCCCCCTCTTGAAGAGTAGAAGAAATACGCATTAACTGTAGACTCAATCAATATTTTAAAATATATGACATTAACGGCCCAGTGTCGCGAGCCATTACAAGTGGCCAGTATTGGGCCGAAGTTATCATCCAGCAGTTTTGCTGTAATCGGCCAGTCATGGGTGGTGTTATTGCGCCATTACTGGCTAACCGGCACCCAGTACTGGTCCATTACTGGGCCAATTGTTAAACCCTACATGGGAAATACGCATTAACTGTAAACTCAATCAATATTTTAAAATAGATGACTTTAACGGTTGCCAGGGTTGTACCAAGCGTGGCCCAATAAAATATACCGAGTCTTGGCCGACCAATGACAACCATACTTTGGCAAATCATTGGCTCCGTTGTGAGATCTGGCAAAACCTACATGGGTAACACTGCAATATCCAACAATTTGGAAGTGATGCATTTTCGAACTCAAGCAAAATCATTACTCACTTTACGAGGTGGGTTAAAATATATCCCCCCATGCATAAAAAGGTAAGCAATAGGTGGAACAGTTTTTAACCCACCTAGCCCCCAAGAGTTAAAACGAGAAAAAAGTTTAACAAACCGAAAAACTTTCCTTAGTAAATGACATTTGTTTCGATTTTAACAAATAATATCTGTGTCAATTCAACAAGTCGAGAACGAGATCGAAAATGGCACGTCATTTTTTTTCTTTTACTGCCAACAGCTGTTTAGAATTTATTTTGAATGATAGCTGTATTTGAAAGGTGCAAATTTATATAAAAAAAAACAACTCTTTAACATGGAAATTCAAAGGTGTCACTCACGATCTTGTCTATTTCGAAGATAACATTTTACGATTTCTCGACGTTTAACACAGATTATGAATACCCCTATTCAGGGCCGTAGCCAGAAATTTGGTTCGAGTGGGGCCCGGGGCGTAGTTAGAAATTTTATTTTGGGTGGAGGTGGGGGGGGTATTAAATGGATAATTCTATTATTGAAGTAGAATTAATTAAAGTGAAAAACAGCTTGCTTATTGTCAATCAAACTTCCAAAACCTCGGCAACTTTCTCGAGTTCTGATAATTTTTCACACCACAATTTATATTCAGCTCCTACAGCAGATTGTGATACTCGATCATTGAAGTATGGAGCAAAATGATCCTAGTAATCTACTTTTTCAGTTGCGGCAAATCCAGGGAGAAGTATCTGTAAGCTTGAAAGGATTCCCGCATTATTATTAAGAAATTTGTCTGACAAATTCTGAATCAGCGTATCGACGCCAGGAATATAAATAGCAGAACGAAAGAACGTTTCAACAGGGTCTGTTTGATAATTAGAACGAGTTGTTTGCCTCAACGTGAGTCTCGGAACTTTGAGTACCATATCGAATTTTCAGCTGTTCTAAATATTTCGCCGAATAATACTTCTGCATTTTTACGTTCTTCTTGAAGCGTATCCACAATTTCGTAAACTGAACATGCTTTATTGCTGATGCCAAATTACGTGATTTTTCTTGCAGTCGAACTGACAACAAAGGAAGTGTGAAGTTTTTCACAAACCAAGAGACTAAGGATGAATTCGCTTTTCTGAACTGCTGCAAGTAACCAGACCTCTGTTTTTGAGATGATCCTAGATTGCCCAGAAAGGACCCCGCACTTTTCCTATGGAAAATGGCTTTCGGCTAATTTTCTTGAAATTTCCCCGCCCAAAAACCACCTCCACGGGGCTAGAGGGATATAACACATTTCTGAATGTAAAACAATTTATTCTTGTAGTCCACCCAACGGCTACCGAAAACAACCACCCCTTTGACCCTTCAACCACCGACCATCTAACTTCTCCTCTCCCAGGCGCGGATCTAGAATTTTGTTTTGGGGGGGGGGGTCACGGAATTAAAAGTGACGCGCCGACGGCAAGGGCGGCCGCGGAATTTCAATTTAAATGGGCGACGGCAGCCGCCAAAAGACAAGGCATTTTTGGCGAAGGCATAACGACAACCTCTTGCATTACAATTCATTACAATATGAAGTCATATGAGCTACCTTTTGCATTACCATTGATTTCAATAAGAAGGTATAAGCACAGATAAAGCCGGCTCTACACGATGCGGTGAACATTTCATTCGAAGGTTGGCTTGCAACGATTAAGTCAATACCGACATCAGCCTAAACGTGTCCAAATACGAACTTTGGTCGCTTAACATTGGACACTCATAGTTCGAGCATCGGCCACACGATGCCTCTACCTTCAAGCGTCCAACGTAGCATCATAGCATCGTGGAAAGCCGGCTTAAGTAAACTGCAGATGCCTAATCGAATAGGTGAAACGGGTTCCTTGTTGCCGAAAGCGATTAATCCAAGCAAAATATTTAAATGTTGCAGTCATGTAGCTGGCTAGAGCATGGCAACTTTTGGTCGAGCTCCAGCAACAGACAGCAGCGTAAAATTCTACGGTATGCGATGCAAAATGAAATGATGTTGAGAGTGACGTTTGCATTGCAACATATACTTTTTTTTGTTTATTAGTATTTTATAATGCTCTAATACATCAACATAAAAAAAATTATAGCTAACTTAATCTAGTTGCAGGGTTTATTTACACTTTTATTTTCACATACTCGATACACTTCTTATTAAAAATGCTTAAGTTTGTTTCAGATTTAATGTCAATTGGTAATTCATTAAACAATTGGAGACCCTTATGAAATATTGTGTTCTGCGTATGTTCCGATCTTTGCAAATTTTGCCTAAAATCATTTGCATTTCTTAAAGTGTACGGTTGCATATCTTCCACGTATTTGATCTCCTTTACTAAGGACTCTGGGGCCACTCCTTAGAAAATAGCAATGTGTATTTAGCTCTAGTCTTTGTTTAACGTTTAACCATTTAAGGGTATTAAACATGACCCTGACTGATGTAAACCTATTGCATCTCAAGATTGAGAAGATTGCATTGCCTTGTTTTGCAGTATTTGAAGCCTTTCCAGGTTACTCGCATTGTAGCAGGTAAACAATATTGTCGAACAGTATTCATAGTTGGGTTTTATCATAGTATTGTAGATGGTAATTACGGTCAAGGTATCCATTTTATTTCTGATCGTTTTAAAAAAACCTACCTTTTTGCCAATTTTTTTACAAATAGGGGCTATATGTTGATCGAATTTTAAATCGGAGTCATTTATTACTTCTAAGTATTTATTATTTTTAACATTTTCTATTTTTCCCCGTTTATTTCTACCTCCGTTTTACTATTCATATTTATTTCCATAGGTTTAGTTTTTCCTTTATTAAGTTTTAATCTATTCATTTTTAACCAGTTGGTTGTCTTTGATATCGCTTTCCAACTTATGATTGTATTGCACTCCTCATAGTCACTTCCTTGAGCGTAAATTAGATTGTCATCTGCATACATTGCTACTTTGCATCTCGTCACCACTTCTGGCAAATCATTTATATACACGATAAATTACATTGCTCCCAGGATAGATCCTAATTCTTATAAAGAACAAAAAAAACCGCGAGCGAAGCGATCGAAAAAAAAATTTGCCCTTAAAGGGGGCGGCATCCCCGAGTAAAAATAAAAACCGGCCTTACAAAGGGCGAACACCGGCCGCTTGGCTTTTTAAGGGGCATATGATGGACGTAGAGTTTTTAACTATTTTTAATGGGAGCACCATACGGTCTTACGAGGGCCAAATTTGACCAAAAGATTTAAAAGGCCAAGTACTGAGCTGTAGAAACGGGCATTCGACGGGAAATTTGAGCCAAAAAAAGAATCTGCACCAATTTTTTTGTTGAATGTGTTTTATGGGAACTTCATCATTTTCGCTATGTACAATGGTTCTTTCGATTTATCCTACTTAAAGATATCGACGCACAAGAGAAACGAGCTCGCCAGTCGTCGGTTTGTTGTACGTGAAGTGTGTGGTGCGTGTTGATTTATATTTTAGTGGGAAATTTTGTTATTTAACCGCTTGAAAAAAAACACAATCGAAAAAAAATCAAACATTTAATTGCAGTGAAATATATTTTCTTATAGGAGGGCAAATATCCACGTTGCTGCCACTGTACCACCGTCGTATACCCGTAATAGCAACCATACGGCCGCCTTACCACCGTCGTATGGCCGTTATTGGTACTGTAAGGCCGTTGTATCACCGTCAGTCGTCCCCTGTACGGCCGTACTGTCCTGCAACGAGCCTTCTGTTAACCGCCAGATGGCCGAGGACTATGTTTCAATCACAGTCGGTATTTGCCCGTTCTAAGGCCATCATTTATTTTTACTCGGGTCGGCGGATGTGGACTGGGCCGCAAAGTGCCCAGCCGCGGCCCTGGCCCTACGTGCCTAATGTGTTTTTCATGAAGACGCGCCCTTTCTTGTGAGTGCAGCTAAATTCAGAGTTTGCTAATCAAAACATAAAGAAAGAGTATAGATCAATCTGTTGTTGCCCTTGAAGGTAATTTTTTTAAGGTCGTTTTTTTAATTTGCAAAAAAGTTGGGTCGGTTTTGGTCGTTTGGTTATTTTTTGTTTTTGTTTTTTTAGTTGGGTCAATTTTGTTTTTTAAACAGCGAGCGCTTTGGGGGGGGGGGGTCATGACCCCCGTGACCCCCTCCCCCTTGAATCCGCGCCTGTCTCTCCTACGTTCCCTCACCTCCAACTGTCAGTAAAGTCAAAATGCAGAGTGCCTACTCACCTTTTAATTCATTGGCCTCGATTCTCGAAAACTGCGGATCGGGCACTCGCTCCGCACTGCCGACTCCCTTCACTGTTGTTAAGCGATCATTCAATCCGCAGGGAGCAGTGCCATATTAAACTGCTGATTTAAGACTCCGAAAATAATCAGCTGATTCTTTGACAAATGAGAAATGTCAAATTAGCATTTGAAGTTTAAGGCCAGCCGTGCACTATAAACTAAAGTAGTTTAATCAAATGAAACATTTACTCTCCGTTAAAAGTGTTAGATTATTTTTGGTTGCCGAAACTTAAAAATCGCTTGTGCACGGACTTACATACGTTTACTTTAGTGCTTTCTTAAAATGTTACTTCAAATTAGTTGGTAGTGCGCGGCCGGCAGAAATCGGTATTAGCATGAGACTAGAGGTTCCGATATTCTTCATTCATCGCTAGAAGATAAGGTGAAAAAGTCAAAGGAGAAGCAGAAGATTGGTGTCGGGTGGTCGGGTGTCATTAATAAATCGCAAACGTTACCTAGTAATTTAGGATCGAAAGCAACAGTGAATGGCTGCGGCGGAGGAGCCCAGAGGTTACCAATCAAAACTGCAGAAACACCGCCCGCTATACGACGTCAGTTTTCAGTAATTAATCATGATTTTTGTGTTTTATGATGTCATTATCGAGAGTTTTTAAATAATTTCTTTTAAATTGTTAAAGTTTCTATTATTTTTATCATAATTATAGTAGATTTTGTTTAATTATCTTAATGTGCGCGAGACTTTTTAAGTATGACTTTTTACGTAAGTGAGCTGTATGATAATTGTGAATTTAATGTTATAAGTTATAAAGTAAATAGTTGTAATAGTAATATAACTATAAATGATATTTGTTTAAAAATTTGTTTTATTTACTAAATTTATTTACTACTTTGACATTTCCCGCACTCTAAAAGTGTAATCCGCAACAATTTTTCCACGGATCTCAAACCTCAAATTTGCCTTAGCAAATCCGACATCGCGGATTGCATAATCACGGGAGTCTTCACTCCGAATTTTTTCTGGAATCAAATCCGCATTCAATCCGCGACTGCGGATTAGAGAATCGCAAAGTGTCAAATCCGCACTCACTTCAGATCCTGAGTTTTCGAGAATCGAGGCCATTATTTCTTGATTTTTTTAAAAACCAACAATACTTTGTTGGCCTTCTGCGCGCTTCATTCCGACGATTCGATTCGTTCGTAAACAAGCAAGGCCCTGTTACATCCCAAGGGCAAAGTTGAAACGCAAATTGGAGCTCTTTTATCGCACAGAATTTGTATGTTTTTCTCTCTGTTGCACGAACGTGGATTCCAGACAGAGAGAAAGCATACAAATTTCTGTGCGATAAAATAGCTCCAATTTGCATTTCCACTTTTCACTTAATATCAAAAATTGGGTTGGGGTTCGCGGGTTTTGGCGATTAAAATGTGAAAAGTATAGATTTTCGCGAATTACGAATTTGGAGTTGTGGGCATATGTGGGAAATTTTAAAAATTAGGGAAATGGGCAAATTTCGAAAATGAAAATTTAGGAATTTGGAAAATTCCGCAAATTTTCGATCCGAAATTGGAAATTCAAAATTTTCCGAACTTTTTGACATTCACGATTCTAAAAATTTAAAATTTACAATATTGTTACTCATAATATCGGGGGGGGCCGTAGCTGGCTATGGCCCTGCCCCTATTATATTTGCGCCAGGGGCTAACAGCGATATACTAGTAAATAAATCAAAATAGGAAAGAATTTGAAAATTTCAATTTTGCTGGTTGCCCGTTTCACATGAAATGCCTCTAAAATAAAACGTTATTATGGTAGAAATGAATTGAAATTATAAAAACTAGTGAGTCAAGACGAAATGAAGAACTAATGGATATTAACTTGGCTAATGCTTACCTGACGTTAAGGGATCCCTGAAAGCATATAAACTACTATTCAGAGTCTAGCCTTAATTAGTGCCTAACTTATAAATGCATGAACTTGTTAATTATTCTCAGTAGTTTATCTTTCTACAATATTAACGATTCTCATCTAGTATGACCTTATAATTTGCTGACTTTGTAATGGTGAAGCCCGTCTATCATTAACCAACCTGTCTTACTTTTTGCCCTGGACGGTTCCTCCATGTATCACTTATCAAGAGGTTCTCATTCCAAATTCCACAGTATCTTAACAACATCATGAATATTTAACAAATACTGTACAGTTTCGTTATCTCCGTAGTTCTGCCCCCAGATATCGAACTAAGCGATTCCTCCGCAAGGATAATTAACTAACAGTAAAATAATTTAGTAACATCCCCCATTGGGAGTAATTTATATCGTTCTCACACAAAGTGCAACCCCAATTAATTCTTATGACGATCTTGATTTATTGGTCATTGAGCTCTCATGAACACAAGAGGTCCCGAGACACGTGCCCTCATTGGCAGACGTACCCGCTGTGGCTAATACGTAGTTGCAGAGATAAATCGGGTTTCAATTGAACAACAACACTGCAAGGGATGCAGCCATAAATCATCATTATTTTTCAGGTACCGAGCATAAAAGCTTTTGGTGAAAGGGTTGCGAAAGTGGATTTTCATAGAATAAAAGAAAATTATTAAAGTTTTATGGTATGCATTCTCGTTGCTTAGGAAACGATGAATAGAGCTGAATTTTGTTTAATTAATAAATCATTGGGAAAGTGGAGAGTTTTATCCAGCGAAGGCAGATTATTAATATCCGTTTATTGAAAGTCACGCCATCCACTTCTAAAAGCACTCAATCAATATCGTTCAATTACACGCTCTTTGTGCCCCAAGCTTATTGCTGCAATTGGACTTCAATTTATCGTTGAAAATTTGCCTTTGTAAAATCGTAATACTTTTACATGCAATATAGTATGCATGTATGTATAAATTCAAATTTTTTGTTGTATGTTAAAAGAAAATCCCCTTTTGGATTTTTGCAGAATCTAAGGTTTCACTATCTTTTGATTACCTAAAACATAAAAATATGGAGAAAATCTTTTTTGTACCTTTCACGACAGCCCACACTTTAAAAAAAAATTATGTAAATTCACAGTGCAAATGAACAGTAAGGCTACGTTCAGACGGCGACTATTCGATTCGACTTTTTCACGTATACGGTTTTATCGACTACGGGACGGCTCTTCACACGGGACTGTTCGATTCAATTTTTTTCACGTAAATCTGGTTTGATTTTAAGAACATATCCCTAATATAAGTTAACAAAGTTAACGCGAATTTTTCGGAAAATGGGAAACAAGACCGCTGACTAGGCGTCTGGGACAACATCCGCCGACCCAACATGCGCATCCGCTCCACAGGTGGGAACCAAAGGGTCAGCACATATTACATTAAGCACCTAGGCTAATTATCTTATAAGAATATTTCTAAGTTTAGTCTTAGCCGAAACGTTCAATTATAAAGTACATTTAATAAAAATCATTGTAGTGAATATTTGGAGTTTTTATTTTTTTTAACAAATTTCCACTGAGCAAAGAAGAATGCTCAACTTCCATAGAAAATTACCCCACGTCCGGCAGCTGAGAGAAATATCTCAAAAAATAGATAAAAATCAGTATTAATAAATGTCATACTTCCGGTTGACTTCCTTACTGGCTAACACACAAAAAAATTGCTCCAAATATTCATACAAGCTCAGTATACTACCTATATTGATCTTAAAAAATGCTTGGCTTTTAATCATGCAAGGTACTATAACGGCCATAGCAAATATTTCAGAGAAGAATCTTGTTCTGTATAATGACCATGATCCAAAAAAAAGGATCTCTTCAACGGCTTACAACAGTAAACTTAACCTTACTTAAAAAAAATAATTGTAACCTTTGCAACTAATTCTTTCTGATGGTGAGGAAAGAACAGATTAAGTGGAATATGGTAAAGGTGACACTAGACCTTATGACTCATAAGGACTACTTCTCACATGGACCACTTCCAATAATTGTACTAATACACTCATCTCTTGAGGTATATGTTCAATCAAAGCAAAACAAAATCACTAGGCAAGTATCAAGTCCCACGAAAAAATAATCACACGTAAAACACAGTACCAATGAATGTTAGCCCAAGCCCAGAACTGCGAGGGGTATACCGCAGGCTAATTTTTAAAGCGCACTTGGAGGACTTGGCGAAAAAAGCGTCCGCTATTTGTGCAGTACTCCCAAGACCGAGTCGTCGCCTTCTGATGGCAAGGGTGATTAGCTCAGTCCTGCTATATGCAACGCCATTGGTAGCAGCAGCGTTGAATAGAACGGCTAACAGTAGAAAATGAAGGGCCGCATACAGACTAAGAGAAACGTCGCGTGTTTTGCGCATACACGATCACGTGTAACGATGTAGCGTGCGTAATAGCGGGGATGATCCCAATAAACATACTGGCGAGAGAAGACAAGCCTATCTCATGGATATGTTAGAGGATAGCCAAATACAGTGCGACGGCAGATGATGTACGGCGAGTCTGTAACGGAATGACAAGGGAAGTAAGATGAGCCGGTTAAGGGTCGGTGGCCCCACAGATTTATCCCAAAACGTGGAGAGGTGGTTTTCGAGGGAGTGTCGGAAAGAGAATTACGACCTCACGCAGTTATTTAGTGGACATGGAAAGATATAGCAAATACCTCCATCGTTTCGAGCACGATGACTCACTTTTGTGCCCAACATGGTCAGGTATCTGGGATAAAGTAGAGCACGTCTCCGTTTATTGCCTGAGGCTCGACAAATGCATGTAACTGGAGGCAATGTGCGAAATTAAGTCGGCAGAGTTATCCCCATATTCTAAAAGCAGTTACAAGTCACAATGCAATCACAAGCATGTGGCGAATCTCCTACAGTAAATAAAAAGTAGAAGTGAAGTAGACGTAAGTTTTATCAACAATCGCATAGAAACTAAAAGAAATCGCCAAAGCTGGTGACTTATAAATGGTCACAATTTTAGAATAGGGCGGTAAGAATCCGGGTTGGTACTGCTACCCACCATACCACATTATCCGCCGGCTATGGTTAAATAGCCGTCCGTTTGAATTACCTAGAACTATTTGTAGAAAATAAATCAAATAGGTATTTAAGGCAGTAATCATAACATTACTTTTAAAAAATATTACTTCTTCTTTATTTACTATACTATAATTATTGGTATGCAACCGCAAATGAGTCGCTATTGTCTTTCCTGGCATTTTTAGTCCTGTTCTAAAACTGAAATCTGCAGAATTTAGTAAATTATATACTGCCCCTGAATGAATATTCTGAGCAATTTTTTCGAATGATAGCCAGTAAGGATGACCATTGGAAATATGTCATTCTTCAATACTCATTTTTAACTACTTTTTGACATACTTTTCTTCGCTGCCGGAAGTGGGGCATTTTTGATCATTCTTCTTTAACTTATATATCCATTTTTTTATAGTCGCCTTGGCTGGAAATCACCTATTCGTGAAGTGTGTGCAGGCAGATGCATCGCAGAAAATTGACAAATGATTGAAAATTTCGTGGGAAGCTATTGCTCGGCTAAATCCATAAAAGTTAACCTCATTTGGAACGGGTTTCATTCCAACGAGTATAATAGACAGTAGCAAAACTAATTAATTTAAGTTACTTGGCACACTTGCCGAAGTCTCTACATTTAAACACAAAAAACACCTTGACCGAATGTTATGATAATTTTTCAGATCATATCTTCGTTAATACACTTCGATCGGCACCTCACGAACTTCATTCAAACAAAAAACGACTCGATCGATTTTTATGAAAATCTTTTCAGATCATATTTCCTTTAACACGCTTTGAACGGAGCCTCAACGAAGTTAATATCTTTTTTAGTTCGCGCGAAATCGTGCAGGAAAAAATGACCACATACGTATGCACACACACCCATATTTCTTCTCAAATTTTTGCTTAAAATGCTGTTGGGACCTTGAAACGTGTAAATACATTGAAAATTTCGAATCCGATTTTCGGACCGATTACAATAACTTCGTACTGGGAAGTTAATAATGATTAGTGTTATTAGGGGCTTCTAGCACCTAAAAACATTATAATCAGTGCTAAATAATGCACAAAAGCCGGAAAATATTCATGAAAAAACTGCGATATGTATCCAATATTTTTTGAAAATAGTTTTTTACACCTTCCGAGAATTATGTTTCTAATGTACTCGTTCAATAATATTTGTTTTTATTAAAGGTACTTGGCAGCGGGTTGTAACTGGCAATTAAAATTCGACGCACGAGTTCGAAGAACAGCCTAGAACAAAAAAGTTCGAGATTCGGGAAAATTTCATTCATGTGAACGACGCAATATAAAACTAAGGGCTACTTCATCACCTATTCGATAAAATACATTCGAAATTAATCGAATCTTAGTGGCAAGTTCGTACGGTATGCGGGAAAACAAGTTTCACGAATACGGGATTTTCCCGCATGGACATAGTGGGAACATGCTAATATAATTATCATTGCCACTGTTCTATTCGATAAACTCCCGTATACGGTATACGGGGAAAAATCACGGTGGGAATGTAGCCTAAAATTACAAATCGCGATATGAAAACTGAATACGAAGTTCGGGGGACGTCTTCGGGGTTTTGGGCGTTGTGACATGGAGGCGTCACATGCCCGTTTCATCACCGCGGTGATCCATTGCTTTCATATAATTTTTCGAGAGAATGACAGTCTGGGCTGGAAAAGGTGCAAAGCGATCAGATAAATGTTAATCTGAGAATGATAATATAAAAAAAAAGTTGTAAAAAAAATTGTTGATCAATTTTATACAAAAAAAATAATTGTTGATCAATTTTAGATTTTTATTTTTATTTTTTAAGAAATTGTAAGGGAGCAATGCATCCCTTGCTTCCAAAGACGGGACGGCAAGCCACTGATTCCGCCACCAAGTCCAACAGGGCACTGGGTTAAGGAGGGACTGAACCTAGCCTATTGTGAATCAGTCCCAGGTCTTAGACAAGCTAAAGCACTAATAATACCCTTTGCCTTAAGGGGCGTTATATAACTTTAAATATGCCGTACCTACCTTAGTCTGTTAGTGGGTGTCTGACTGGCCATATGGTATCTGGTATATGGTTCCGTCACAGAATGCCGACTCCGTCTGGAAGGCGATGAGACTTCTACACATGTGCTCTGTGAATGTCCTACTGTGATCTGGCTTCTGACTCAAGTCCGGTCTTGTTTAACTATAGTGGGAAAAATTGGGAGCGCTCCTCAGGGGAGCTTATTTTGAGCGCTTTTAAATGTGCTCCCGAGGCAGCATTACTGGAGTTTTCATCAGTTTTAAAGAAAAAAGAAAACGGGCGATTATCTTGGTGACCATAAAATGTGACATTGGCATAGTCAATGGACGGGTTCTCGTTCGATACGGCGGACAAGCAGCTTTGGATGTGGTTAGTATTTAGTTGGGGGCCTGCTTTGGTAAAACACAATCGCGCTTGGAAAGGAAAAGGCAATTGCAAACAAAATAACAAAGTAATAGCTTTTCGATACCCGGAGCCCATATACACAAGCGTCCATGAAAATTCTTTATTAAAAAGCTTTTTTATAATGATCCTAGAACGCTTTCGAAGAAGCATAAAAAGGTATGCTTCCCTGCAGTGACATGCCATGTTAAAAAGTATATGTAACTGGTATGGGAACGGGAGCTTTTTAAGGAGAGCTCAAACAGCGCTATTGGAGCATTCCATTTCCCGTTGGGTAAAGACCTTCTTGCCTTAGTGTCATATACTTGTTCTATACTGTATTATACTGTAGTGATTTTCTAGTATTACATGAAATAAAAGTCATTCGGAGGTAATTAAAATAATCTACGATTCAGAACCATTGGAGATAATGGAAAACTACCGTTTTCATCTTCGGAAGCAAGCTGACGAAGAATCAGTGGAAGAGTTTTCAATTGCTTTGTGTAAATTGTCAATCAAATGCAATTTCGGTACGTATTTGGATACAGCATTACGTAACCAATTCGTATTCGGAAGACTTGGAGACTTCAAAACTGACAATGGAAAGTGCGCTCACAACAGCAAAAGCAATGGAACTATCTGCGAAAGGCGGCGCAGAAATTTAACAACAAAAAGATGCAAAATCCGTGCACCCATCAAAATTCAATTTGCTTATTCTGCAAAGTTAAGGGTCATCTACAAGCTGTTTGTTTCAAAGCACGCAGGGTGAAGCAGCAGACAAACTACATCGAAGACAACTATACAACATATTCGATAGATGAGATTTTCAACATTCAAATAAATAATATTAAAAACAATCGTTCGAAAATGTATATTAAACTAAAAATTAATGATCTATTTTTAGGTTTCGAAATCGATAGCGGGTCGCCACCCGAGTAAAAATAAAAACCGGCCTTACAAAGGGCGAACACCGGCCCTACACACACGTAGAGTTTTCAACTATTTTTAATGGGAGCACATACGGCCTTACGACGGCCAAATTTGACCAAAAGATTTAAAAGGCCAAGTACTGAGCTGTAGAAACGGGCATTCGACGGGAAATTTTAGCCAAAAAAAGAATCTGCACCAAATGTATTGTTGAATGTGTTTTATGGGAACTTCGTCATTTTCGTTATGTACAATGGTTCTTTCGATTTATCCTTCTTAAAGATATCGATGCACAAGAGAAACGAGCTCGCAAGTCGTCGGTTTGTTGTACGTGAAGTGTGTGGTGCGTGTTGATTTATATTTTAGTGGGAAATTTTGTTATTTAAAGGCTTGAAAAAAAACACAACCGAAAAAAAATCAAACATTTAATTGCAGTGAATATATTTTCTTATAGGAGGGCGAATATCCACGTTGCTGCCACTGTACCACCGTGGTATACCCGTAATAGCAACCATACGGCCGCCGTTCCACCGTCGTATGGCCGTTATTGGAACTGTAAGGCCGTTGTATCACCGTCGATCGTCCTCTGTATGGCCGTACTGTCCTGAAACGAGCCTTCTGTTAACCGCCAGATGGTCAAGGACTATGTTTCAATCACAGTCGGTATCTAAGGCCATCATTTATTTTTACTCGAGCAGTAACGATTATCAGCAATAAGGAAGGATACAATATTTTCGTACACAAAAATTGCATCGTACGGAAACGCAATTGATCAGCTATTGTGATTCGGTGATTGATGTGCTTGGTTATTTGTGTGTATATGTGGATTCAGGCATCGAAAGTCGTCCAATGAAACTATATGTGGTGGAATCAAATCGAAAACTACTACTTGGACGCGAATGGTTACGTGAACTTAAATTAAATTGAAACAAGTTATTGAATGCAGAAGAAAATAATCAAATTGACCAAACCAAACCATTCAGCAGCAAATAGGAAGGATTGACTTACTCAAACAAAAATACAAATCTGTTTTCGAGAAATCCATGGGGAAAATCGAGAGCATGAGGCACGAATACCTATGATTACGAGCAAATGTGGAACCGATTTTCGTGAAAGCAAGAAACTTGCCATTTGCAGTCCGAGACGCAGTTGAAAAAGAGTTGGACGATTTGGAACAAAACGGTATCATCAAAAAGGTCGATTCAGCCTTGTACCAGTAAAAAAACAAGGAAATAAAGTGCGACTATGCGGCGACTACAAAATTGCGGTAAATCCGCGCATAGTAGTAGAGGAGTGTCCCCTCCCAACAATTGAAAAACTTTTTGCTTCAATGGCTGGCGGAGAAAAATTTACGAAAATCGATCTCACGAAAGCATACCTGCAAATGGAAGTTCATCCAGACGACCGTGAAATTTTTACTCTGAGCACTCATCGTGGATTGTATCAACCAACAAGGCTGATGTATGGCATTGCATCGGACCGTCAAAATGGCAACGTGAAATCGAGCAGATTTTAAAGGACATCGATGGTGTATCTGTATTTTTGGACGACATTAAAATCACAGCACCGAATGATGAATTACACCTACAACGGCTCGAAAAAGTTTTAGCACGTCTGAGCATGTACAACATGCGAGTGAATTTTGAGAAATGCGTTTTCATGGCAAATGGGTTCATCCTAATCACGGACAATAAACCGCTTACACAAATCTTTTCTCCATAGAAAGGATTACCTACTTTGTCCGCAACACGAATGCAGCACTACGCAATTTTCCTACAATCGTTCACCTACGAAATTCGATATCACAAATCAGCAGATCATTCGAACGCTGATGCACTCTCCCGATTACCACTGGTCGAGATGAATAAATTAAAGGAGGAGATTGAGATCATCGAATATGATTGAAACCTTACCAGTATCGGGAGAGCAATTACGAAATGCTACAATGAAGGATAACACACACTGTAAAAAATTTCTGTGGTAATTTTACAAAAAAAATACTGGAAGTTTTATTCACAAGCAGTTTTGTAAATTTGCAATATATATTATTAGGAATATTCCAATTCTACTTTACGTATTTTTACCAACTGTGTAGTAAATATACATTATTTGTGGGAGGTAAAAATACAATCAGTATTGAAGCTTTACTTCATAGTTTTGTAAATTTCCAAAACTTTTGTGTATGCCCTCTCGCTATACATAAAAGTAGCATTTTGCTCATCACGCAAGGACTGATTCGCAATGAAAGCTTCAAGCTGCAAGCTTCAAACTACAAGCTTCAGCTGAGCTTTGCTTTATTTGAGCAGCGTAGCTTGAAGCTCTAATTGTGAATCGGCCCTAAGCATCAAAAATTATCAAAAATTTCTTGGCTGTTACAAGAACTGCCCAGACCCTGACCAAAGTCAAAGGTCTGACCTTAACTTAATAACAATCGGGTATATATGCTTAGTATTCCATTGTTGCCTGTGAATTATATCCATGCGAGGAAAAATTTAAACCTTACATTCCAATAACCAATTTGTAATTTTACTGAAGATTTATGTTCTAAAATTACGCCGCTTACTGTAAAATTACAGTATAAAGTGTATAAAGTATAAAGATTTTTTTAGTACATAACATTGATAAATATACTAAGAAATATTAGCTCTGTTTCTTTACTTTTCATGCAAAAAATGTTCGTGAAAAAACTTGCTCGTGTGGTGGGAGAAATTTCAAGCAAGAAAGAAAAAGTAAAGAAACACATTCGTGCAAATTCTTTATAAAATGAAGAAGAATAAAATGTCATTTTATTTTTTGTTTATATCATTAGAAAAGATTTAATTCAGTGATATAAACTAAAGATAAAAGATTTAATTATTCAGAGATAAAAGCTAAAAAATGAACATTAGTGAAAGAAAAAGGAAGGTAGCATGCGTAGTTTTACGTTTTTCAAATTCACAACTGAAATGCCAGCCACATTTGACATTCGGCAAAACATCCAAGAAAAAATGGCCTACGTACACAAGCAAAATACTTCGTGAAAATTATTGCAATAGGGGAAGCGATGTTATGACGTAATTTCCCCTCATTTTGGCATTTCACGAAAGTAAAGAAACAAAAAACTGTACGTTCGTGCGAATTCTTGATCCCGAAGGATCCCAAACTTGCGTAAAGAAACAAACCTATTGTAATTTTCCTACAACATTGTGTAAAATATACGTCACATTCATGTAATCAACATTTACGTTATGCAGTATTGGAGATTCTCAATTTCATTATGTGAAGTTACAAAATTTATAGTAAAATTACAATAATTGTGTAGTAAATTATAGTATTTCATACCGCGATTTGTAATTTTACTATACATTTGCACTGTGAATTTACATATTTTTTTTACAGTCAGTTCAAGCGTTAATTAGTGGTTTACATTCTTGTGTTCCAGTAAAATGCGAACAGTGCTTCAACATCGAGCAAAAGTTCACCCTACAAAATGATTGCTTACTCCGTGGACCCCGTGTATATATACCAAGAGTTCTGCGAAAACAGGTACTGGGCGAACTACATACGCCACATTTTGGCATCACACGGATGAAATCATTGGCACGCAGTTATTGTTGGTGGCCACAATTGGACGTGAACATTGAAAACATTTCGAAAAACTGTCTACAGTGTCAACAAACCAGAGCCAATCCAAGGAAGGTTACAACACATGTATGGGAGGCAGCCCAGACCAGGCTACTATGACACGACAAGACGGACAGATGTACCACCCGAAGCATTCCCATAGCTAGATGCATTAGAACTGATACAAGACAATAATATATAATATACCATGTTACCAGAGTTAAGCCTTATGTCACCAAAATAAATAAAGGGGCCGAAAGGCAAAAATAATTAATTTAGTTAAATAGGGTTTGGCTTAGAGCGTCCGTGGAGGACCAGTAAGTTAGTTAAGTTAGATGGGGAAAATAGGTGTATGCATAGTTTATAAGTTTATTATAACGTTTAAATATGCTTAAAAAAATTATCGCCCTACTGTGTGTGCTGCAATATTTTTCCTGCAATACAAGACCTTTGTCTCACTCCCACATTATGCAGCACTCCTTTCTACGCACTCTACGGTCTATCAGTTCGTTTATAAATTGTAAAACTCGACTGCGGAGCGGAACAGCTTTCTACAGTCAGCATTTCCGAACTTATACAACATCGTAGAGTTCAAATTTAAGGTTTATCGCACATCCCCCAGACCCCAGAAACTGCCACGGTATACAAAAAGAAGGTAACGTAAAAGACTGAATATCGTTTTAGTGCGACGTCACTCGGCAACTCTTCCCATATAAAATCGAAATTGTTGTTGTTCTTTCTGCATTAAGTGGCCGGGTGACGTCACCTTTTTCTACGATATTCGAAGCTGTCAGGCTCTTTTACATTACCTTGGTTCTGTATACCGTGAGAAACTGCATGCTTTCACCGTTTGCGAGACGATTTAACCTTGATTCGACATTCAAGAAAGGTAAAAATGATTTTCAAGCAGTTATTTTTGTACCTGCAATGGATCAATAATAGCAGTCGACAACATGGGACCACAAATGCAGGCTTTTTTTAAGGTAAGTTCTAGGTTCAGGGTCGACCAGCCCATCCTATCGTTGGTAAAGTCTTGATGTAATGTCTAGTAATTAGTTTAGTTGGAGGAATATAATAATTTAACTCTATGAGGATCACTGCTAAGATAGCATTGTTGTCAAAAGCCAACTAAGCCAATTATAGTAGTCGGATAAGACTTTTCAAATCCAATCATTTAACCATAACATCCCAACTGCTGATGCATACGAAGATGGTCTTACCAGTACTCAGATATTGAGCCGAGAGTTGCAAGCACTCTGATCTCTTAGCCATATTCGAAAGGAAGGTCGTTGGGAGAATTGTTAGTCCCTTATGTGAGGGGAACGATTCCGTAAATTCCATCTCCACATAGATGTCGTTAAGAAATTAAAGCCCGATAGAGCCTGAGGCTCAGGACATCTAGCTTCTATATGAGTGAAAAGTCACCTACTAGGAATTTCTTTGCGGGTTTTAGATAAAACCTCCCATGGAAGGAAAGTGCAGACAAGGACGTCCAGAGCTCAAGGATGCCACACCACTAACGGGAGCAGTTAAGAGAGGCCAGGACCGAATTTTGCCTTTAGAGCCGAATAAGTAAATTAAAGCTTATAATGAGTGTTGCGAAAAGTACTGTCATCGATGTTCCTAAGGAATCAATTATTACGTTTACATCAACGGCCTGCTTTCTTGACTTGAAACTTACTTGAAACACAAGCTGCGTTTTCAGTCTTTAATTTTATTTACTAGTCCGGGGAAATTAGCAAAAATAAACCCACGAAAAAAGACAAAATTCCAAAATGGCTGAAAATGGGACAGCTTCCTTGGGACTTTTTAAGAAAACAATTTTGGAATCACAAAAAATAAAACATGACCGCCGGAGTTATCGCGTTTCTCCCGTGTTCTCCCTGTATCTCGGTTTCTATAGGTCGTACAACCCCGTACGAGGGTCCAAAATGTTCGGAATGAAATTCTCTACAACTTTACTTCTTACAAACATGTTGACCCGATTAACCCTTTTAAATCCATTCAAGGTCAAAGTTATCAAAAATCACTTTTTGGCCACAAAATCACTCAAAAACTGCTTTTTTCGAAAATTTGTTTTGATCAGTCAATTCGAAACGTTATTGCCTACAAAAAAGCCTCTAGTCATTTTTTCGAAAACTAAACCCTTTCGAAGTTATTCAAGGTCAAAGTTTTCAAAAGATCACTTTTCGGCCAAAAAATCACTAATTGATTTTTGCAAAAATATTCGAAAAGTTTTCGAAAAAATGGCAAGGGGTCATTAGGGTAGGCAATAATCTTTTGTACAAATAGAACAAAAAAAATTTCTCAATAATCAGTTTCTGAGTCATTTTTTGACCAAAAACTGATATTTTGAAACTTTGACCTTGAATAACTTCGAAAGGGTTAAGTTTTCGAAAAAATGAAAAGAGGCTTTTTTGTAGGCAATAACGTTTCGTATTGACTGATCAAAACAAATTTGTATGTTAAATCAGGAGTACCTAGTTGCGAGTACTCACGAGTAACAAATAGTTGAAATTAGCAGAAAAGAAACGCAGCTAATATCTAATAGTTGAAACGTAATTACTTGCCATGTGAGTGAGAATTTGACTGGCCCGAACTCCAAAATCTCCACTAAACTCACTCCCACGACTAATCGCTTACCGACTGAAACAAAACATAGCCGTTACTATGCTGACTTCACCTCTTTTTTCAATCACCAAAGCGGCATAGTCGCTTGCTACTCAATTTATAGGTGACTTTAACGGACTTTTAGATGACAGGGAAGTGATAAAAATGCGTGTCGCCTCTTATTTCAACCAATAATTTTAAGAAAATGTTGACGAAAAAATCGAACTAATATAAACTTTACAGCTTTTCTGACAAACAAAATCTTATGATTGAGGTTTTTCGCTTAAAGTTCTTTAAGTAAACTGCTTGTTAAACGCCAGTATTTGGGCTTAAACTTTGAATTTTATCAATATCGCCGCACAGGGAAGTGATTATAATGACTAGTTTTGACTATTTGGAGCTAATTTTGAGCTATAAATACTTCTTTCAAATAACTGATTTTGAATGCGCAATTATAAACCGATACGCTCGACTTTTATATGAATTTAACTTTAAGGACATAGCTTGTAAAATGATGAATCCATGAGCCGACCCCACTAAAATTCCGGTTTTTGTAGAAAACCGTTCGAACGGTCCATTCATGGGAACAATTTTCTTCATTCTCATCGATGCGTACACCAAATGGCCAGAAATTTACATCATTCCAAATATCACCACGGCAATTACAATTGAAAAGTGTCGTGAGATATTTTCTAGGTTTGGCATTCCGGAAATCTTGGTGAGATATAATGGGACTCAGTGCACATCAGAAGAATTCCGGTATTTCATGAAGATGAACGGAATCATCCACAAGCGCAGCGCTACGTATCATCCAGCAACAAATGGTCAGGTTGAACGGAACGTTCAAACATTCAAGAATAAGTTAAAAACAATCAACAACTGTCAACATTCTGAAGCGAATAAATTGCTGAACAACATTTTGCTCAACTATCGGCGTACAGAACACGGTACTACGGGCGAATCACCTTCAGCATTGATGTTCAATCGCCAAATACGTTCTCGATTGGATCTTATGATTCCGCAAGACAATAGCAAAAAGAATATACAACATAATGCAACGATCTCAAGGTGCGAAAAGTAGAATTAAACGACCGAGTGTCGGTTCGGGATTACACAAGGAATGGAAAGTACCAATAAGGTACGGTTAGTGAAATCCTGGGGAAATTACACTACATGATAAAACTGGACGATGACCGAAATTGGAAACGTCATATTGACCAAATACATCGTATTGGCTCAGAAATCAAACTACCGAAGGCTGATCCAATTTCATTACATTACGAGACCAGTGAATATCGTGACAATAGTAAAAATGAAACCACTGGAGCACATAGCTCAAACACAGAGAAAGAACAAATGATCACCGAACCACGAACACAGAACCAACATATAGAAATTGAAAAAACAACGCAAAATGAAATAAATTCATCGGATGCATCAGCACAAGTCGTTATTGCGAATGCATCGATTTCGGAACAACGATGAAGAGAGTTAGGATAAAACCAAATCGATTAAGGTATGATTCGAAATCTGTACAGATTCCGAAATAACATTATTAATTTTGATTTAATATAGAACTTATAGTTATAAGCAAGAAATTCATACATATACTTGTTCTATACTGGACTAGCTGGGACCCGGCGCGCCTATGCTGCACCCATAAGCCAATAGTAGTAATCAGGTGATATGAAATTCGAGGGCCATTTTCGATAGCTTTTTTTAATTTAAATCTAGAAGTCTGCAATAACAAAATTTTTCGAGAACAATAAAACTAAATTGAAAAATGAAGCTTATAGTTGGAAAAAGCAATGCCAAAAAACCAACTTTTATTATCTCTTAATGTCACATATTTCAAAATTGCGTTCATATATTCGAATTAAATGTAACAGATCCCTTACGTTTCATAGGGGAATTAATTGTACAATTATTTTCTAATCTTTAGCGTTCTTTTATGCCGTGTATAAATAAAATTGCGATTCTGCACTTCTTTGAGCTCAGTTTGAAACAGTTTGAGCTCAGGTGAAACAGTTTTCAATATGGTTGGAGAGTTTAAACTCTGTAAAATGGTGCCACAAAATAAGTGCTTGCCGTTTAATTATATGATCTTCAAAATTAAATTCTTCATAATCAATAACGAAAAACCAAGTATTCCTATAAACGTTCGAGACATAAGATGCAAAATACATTTATTTGAAGTGTGACCAAAATTACCTATATGTGTTTTGTTAAAACCACGAACGTTAAAACATTCAAAATAAATCTGCAGTTGCTTGGTCCCTGGGTTCTCATCTGCAAAGTCATTGACTCAGGTTTTATTTGTTTACCCAGATGCCAGCCTCTCCCCGTATTGCGCAAGTAGGGTTTGCAATCCCGTGTTATATTTTCAATCCCGGGATTTCGGGATTACATTATCTAAATCCCGGGATCCCGGGATTAGGATTGGAGTATTTATGAAAAATGCTTACACATTATCATAGTTGAAATTACATAATAAAACTGGAAACATAATTAAAAGATTGATTTATTTTGATTATTTATTGAAACAAAACAAAACAAAACCCAATTTATTATAAGAAACAAATAAAAAATAGTACATAATGAAATTAAAAATATTTCTTCAAATCTTGTGTTTCTGTAAATAAGATTTTAGAAAATATAGCTCGTCCAGCGTTTCATCGCTCAAATGGTTTCTTATTTTTGTTACAAATTGTCCTGGCGAAGCAAATGCTCGTTCAGAGAGTATATTCGTT
Organism: Thereva nobilitata; assembly: GCA_963855945.1. NCBI lineage: Eukaryota > Metazoa > Arthropoda > Insecta > Diptera > Therevidae > Thereva > Thereva nobilitata. Next base: position 119,324,173 of record OY979695.1, on the reverse strand, counting down.
CCATGTAATCAGTACGTCTCGCTCCATTTTCAAAAAAAGACATTTCTTTTTGAATTTTTGGCGACAATTTCTCAAATTCTAAATCTAAAAAGCTGCATTGGTGCTAATTCCTTTTAATAACTTTATCTAGTTCTTCTGGTACACTTAAGTCTGTTCACACGTCAATTTTAATTGTAAACTGAATATTAAATGCAAAATATTAAAATGCGTCTAGAGGTCTAGTACTCAGAGTTCATTCCAATATTCCAATTTATTACTCTCTTTTGAGCGAGCTTTTACGTTCAACCTCAGTTCGATGCAAGTTCATTATGTTTCCTGAGTTCATTATGTGAAAATGTATGGGAGCTGAGGTCTGAACTGAAGAAGTTCAGTATACCAATTTGCTCGAACTTGTGAAGTTCGGTCGGTGGAGCCGGGACAGTTCCTTATCTAATACCCCGGCTTCACCGGCCACAGTTTAATCTAGTACAATTCAATCCGCATAAGTGGCTTCACCGGCTTAACTCGAGTTCAGTGCTTGAAATTGTTGTTGGTTTTTCGTCAGAAGTCAGAAATGCAAAAGGTCCCTGGAATGGCATTCACTATTCCAGTTGATTACTCTCTTTTGAGCGAGCTTTTACTTTCAAGCTTGATTTCATGTTCTGTTGGGCGAAATCAGACTTTATTGTTCCTGACTTCAAAATGTCAAAATGTATGGGAAATCGAATTTGCGCGGTTCGGCCGGTGAAGCCGGGGTATATATTGATCAACACAAAGGAAATTTGATGGACTTGCATTAGTATTGACCGTTACGTACATATTTCCTAAAAAAAATTTCTGATAATTAATTTTTTAGAAAATTTTGATGAGAAAAAAAATTCAAAATATAATTCGGACAAAAATTAAATCCCGGGATTCTTCTTCTTCTTTAACGGCTCTACAACCGGGATCCGGTCCTGGCCTCTCGCAACTGTTCTCTCCACCGGTCCCGATTCTGAGCCGATGTCATCCCGTTTGGCATCCCTATGCTCTGAGCGTCCTGGTCTACACCATCCTTCCAGCGGAGGTTGGGTCTCCCTCGCTGTCGCGCCCCATAAGTCTTACCGCAGAGAACTTTCCGAGCAGGCTCATCTTCACTCATACGAGCTAGATGTCCTGCCCACCGGAGTCTACCGAGCTTTATTTTCTTCACAACATCTATGTCGCGATAGCGCTCGTATATCTCGTCATTGTAGAGTCTCCGGAATCGTCCTTCCTCACATACGGGGCCATCAATCCTCCGAAGCATTTTCCTCTCGAACACCGCCAAGAGGTTAGAGTGCTTTTTGCTAAGCACCCACGTTTCGGATGCATATGTGAGGACCGGCAAGACCATCGTCAGTTTAGACGTTATGGTTAGATGCTTGGATTTGAAGAGCCTTGACAGGCTATAGTAAGCTTTGTTGGCTTTTAGCAGTCGTACGCGTATTCCAGGTTCCATGCTATTGTCGGCTGCTACTATTGACCCAAGGTAGGTAAATGGTTTTACCACATCAAACTCGTGTTCCTCTACCTTGATTGTGGGACCAATGTTAGGTGTTCTTGCAGACGAGGCCAGCATGTACTTTGTTTTGCTTTCGTTGATGTGCAGTCCCAGATTTCCTGCCGCCCGCTCAATCTGGATGAAAGCTTCTTGTACAGCTGTTGATGTTCTTCCAATGATGTCAATGTCGTCTGCGTAAGCCAGTAATTGGGTGGACTTGTGGAGTATTGTGCCCCTTGATGTCACGCCCGAATCTCGGATCACTTTCTCCAACGCCAGGTTGAAAAGGAGGCAGGCCAGACCGTCCCCTTGTCGGAGTCCCCAGGCTTCCTTTTCTTGTTTGTGAATTCTCTTTTCTTCTTTTCTGAGCTCTTTGAGACTGCTGCATTGCTCGATACGCAGCATTCTTACGTTCAGTTGCCAGCTTGCATTCATTATCCCGGGATTAGTTAATTAATAATCCCGGGATTTCAGGATTTGCAGAAACACCGGGATCCCGGGATTTTGTGATCCCGGGATCCCGGGGCTGCAAACCCTAGCGCAAAGGGAACTGAAGCCGTTTAAACTCGAAAGGTATATCGTTGGAAATCATCGGTCATAGGACGTCTTCCACTTCGAATTTACCTTACCGTTGATGATTCTTGCTTCGATCAAATTCTGTGTTAATTTTTTGATAGTAAGAGCTGTTTTAGACGGTGCGCTTCAGCGCATGTGCCTCACGAACGTTTGGTGATGAAGGGAGGAGTGGGAATGAAGAGAGGTACCACCCCAGTTCTCCCTTTATCCACAAAGTTCGTGAGGCACATGCGCTGGAGCGCACCGTCTAAACCGGGTCTAAGTCTTGCTCCGTTGCATAGCTTTGGCGCGTTCAAATTTCGAATTAGCATCACAGATGATCCAACTTGCAATGTCAATAAGTGTGGTGACATGCCTGGTGGCTACAAAGAATTAAGAAATTTAATTGGATATTTGACTGCTTGTTCTTCGTCCATTCCTGTGTCAATCGATTTTGACAGTTTTTCCCAGCAGTTTCATTTGAATTTGTTCATTAAATTTGTTGACATCGTCATTCTTGGGCGCTAAGATTGCACGTTTCGCACAGCCAATCTGGATTTTTGTAGTTCGTTGTTAAATTCGGGAACACCTTGTCCACAACGATTTGAATATTGGGCTACATTTGACAAAAGTTTTGTGGAAACGAAATCTCTTTTCTTCTGCTATCGATTAGAATTTCGCTATTCCCAATGCCCAAAAGCTATTTGGAAAATGTTTGAGCAGAGGCATCTTGTAGCAAATGGACACACATATTCGTTGTGAGCGTGTTTTTTTCAACACTGTTCCATAGATATGATGCTTTCAAACACGCGTTAAGATCATCTGCAGGCGTTGATCTAGACATAACTGGCAAAGTTTATCGAAAATGCCCCGCAAGTAGTATCAGAGCGCCTCCCATCGGGTGGTTTTTTCCTCGGAAATCTCGATTCGCTTCGAGCGATTTTTTATGGGCCATGGTGCATTCGTCCCAAATTATAATTTTGCCCGTTTTAAGTACTGTGGCAATACCGGAGTGCATTCGAATCGACGCAAAAATCCAATTGCTATTTCCTTTGGCTACACGTTGCATGATTTTGTCGTACGATTATTTTTGAATTTGTACGGCAACTACCCGTAAATCACGTCCGATCGATCTGAAACTTTGGGAATCGTATTTTTTTCGGGAAAAGCTAAAATAAAATGGATCTGAGCTCTTTAGCGGTTTTTTTTAATGTGATAGTCTAAGCTCAGGTGTCAACCTTTGTACTACCAGTTCGTCATGTCGTACAAGTCATGGTGCAATGTCTGGTAGTAAGCTTAGCACGAAGAAGAGAGAGAAGGATAGGATAGGTTAGGGGGAGTCAAGGGGGTGTTGGAGGAGATGGCGATGAACCTTGCGTTTAAACTCTTGGGTGTTGTATGAGTTCGGAAATACTGACTTTGGAAGGCTGTTCCACAGTCGTGTTGTTCTTGTTATAAATGAATTTCTAAACCGAAGTGTGCGCAAAGATGAGTGCTGTAAACTGTGGGGGTGAGCCGAGCGGGCCAGTCTTGTGTTGCGGGGGAAATGTTGCCGTGGAGGCATGAGGTTACTTATTTCAGTGGAGCAGTCATTGTGGTAAAAGCGGTAATATTTTGCAAGAGCTGCTACATTCCTACGGTGGCTTAATGAGTCAATTGAGGAGCAAATGGCGCTATCACCAATAAGTTTGAGAGCGCGGTTTTGCACCTTGTCCAGCCAAGCTAAGGTGGTGCTCGGCGCCCCGGCCCAGATATACGAGTTGTTTTCGAGGCGAGGACGAATGTAGGACTGGCGGACGACTGAAGGAGGAATTTGCACCTTTTGAGGAGTCCCAGTCACTGCGATGCTTGTTTAGCAATTTGGAATATGTGGTTATTCCAACGCAGATCTTCGGTTAATTTTATGCCTAGGATATTTAGAGACGGTTCAGCCGTCAGGTTCTTATTGCCCACTGAAATAGAAGGAGGGTCGGTACAAGTTTTATTGGAGATGAGACAGTACTTCGTTTTTGATGCATTAAATTCAACACGGTTTTTGCGGCCCCAATCAAGAATTAATTTAATGTCCCTGTTGATTGAATTGGACATGAGCTCACGATGATGCAGACAAGGTCTGGCGCGTGCTTGTCTTACATTATCAAAGCCATAGGAGTAACGTAGAGTACCGTCGTCTGCAAAACTGTGAAGTGAGTTGGTGGGGATTGAGAGCAGGTCGTTGATGAAAACTATGAAGAGAGCTGGTGATAGGATTGAGCCCTGGGGAACACCTGGTAAGATGGTGTGGGCATTGGATTCGACGCCATCCAATACTACCTTGATTTAGCGGCCAGAAAGAAAGCTCTTAATCCAGTTCTTTAGAACAAAGTCAATACCAATAGCTTGGAGTTTGGACAGCAGAGCGGGATGCCATACTCTGTCAAAAGCCTTGGAGATATATAGAGCAACCAGGCCAGATTCACCAAATCGGTGAATACTTTGGTTAAGGTGTTCCGTTAGGCAAACAAGGAGGTCGCCAGTAGATCTTTTCGATCTAAAGCCGTACTGTTTGTCGTCCAATATTTGGTTGCATTCGAGATATTCTACAAGGTTTCTGTTTATTATTGTCTCCATGACTTTGGAGAGAATAGAAGTAATTGCTATTGGGCGGTAGTTAGAGGGGTCACTAGCGTCACCTTTTTTCGGTATAGGCTGAACATGAGCCAGTTTCCAAGAGTCAGGATAAACTCCGGAGAAGTATGAAAGGGCGAAAAGTTTGCGCAGAGGTGTAGCCAAAGGTGAGGCACATTTTTTAAGTACCATAGGGGGAATATTGTCGGGGCCAGTGGATTTGTTGGAGTCCAGCTCTTTGAGACACCTATACACTTCACGCGTCCTGAAGAAAACTCGATCCATTGAGTGGGTGGAACACTCGATGGTGGGGGTTGCATGTCGCCATCGGGTAAGGAAGAATTTGCGGCGAACAGAGATGCAAGTAGGTCGGCCTTGGGTTTGCTTTCTGTTAGCACCTGCTCATTGCAAATGAATGGAGGCGTTGTTTGTGAAGTGAAATTCTTCCTGATGGAGGTTACCAAGGACCAGAAGTTTTTACTGCCGGCAGTGGAGTTAATGAGTTTACCTCTCAGTCTGTCATCGAAAGATTCTTTGACTTTCCTGATGGTGGATTTACAGGAGTTTCTCAACCTGATGTACTCACGACGAGATGATTCGCTCGGTGAATGTCTGTACTCTCTGTAGGCGGCTTCTTTGGTTTTAATTGCGTTCATACACTCCTGATTAAACCATCCATGCGGCCTAGGCTTTATGGATTTGGAGGAATGAGGGATAAATAAACGCATTCCGGCCGATATAATTTTGGTAGTACAGAGGGCCGCAAAGTTGACATCGCGGTTCTGGAAACACAGATCCCAGTCAGCAGCTTGAAAAAAACGAATCAGCCCCAACCAGTTGGCTTTCCCATAATGCCGAACAGTTCTCCGAGGAGCTGGCGTGGTTGGGGTAGGAGATCGATATGGGAAGTAAGCGCTGACTAGACAGTGATCCGAGTTGCCTAGAGGCGAATCGACCTCAACGGAATATCGTGTTGGGTGGGAGGTAAGAAAAAAATGAAGGAGGTAGGTAGGTAGGAGGTACGCGTACGATGTTTCACCATTTGGTGCAGATCATTGGTCTCAGCAAAGAGCTCGGCATCCCTGCCAGAAACACTGGTGCCATTCGAGTAATTCAGCCAATTTACGTTGTGAACGTTGAAATCACCCGCAACAATGATTTCTCAATCCGGATGGGAGGATAAAAATTCGGAGATACGTTCGGAGATAGCGTCGAACGCTAATGAGGAACCTTCATTACTGATACTAGGACTCCTGTATAGAAAGTAGAAGAAAATGACATGCTTAGAGAGTAAAATTTTAATACCGAGGTGGTTAAAATCAGATGTTGTACTGCTGTACACCTTCTGGAAGACAATGTCATTCCTAATATAAATGGCGATCCCCCTATGTGGGGAGAGATTGTGCACCAAAGTGTACCCGGAAACCTGATAACGATCTAAGTCGTCGTTAGGTAAAATTTGGGTTTCACTTTGTGCGAAGATTGGCGGAGAAAATGTGTTGAGGTGGCACAACACGGAGTAGAAATTTGTTAGAAGCCCACGGATGTTAGTAAAATCGATACAAAAATTATTGTATCGTGGCTTCGTATACACAAGGTTGCAAGTCTCAGTCGCAACCGGCAGTGCCATTAAGTGTGTTTCTTAACTAAATCCCGGGATCCCTGGGATCCCGAGTTTTTGTTAAAAGGTGGGGATACAACTGTCAAAGTAAAGAAATGCTTTCTGGGATGATTGAGAAATCCAAGAAGAAGAACTATTTATTTATTTGCACTAATAGTCTCGATAACAAAAAACTTCAATTTATTTATTATTTGCACTATTGCCTCGATAACACGAATATCTTTTATTAAATCAATTGATGTTGAAAATTGAGAACTGTCACCTTAGCTGAGAACTGTCACCTTTTGACATTTCTCATTTAATCCACGCCGCCAGAAGTCCAGACCTCTGGCTCTTTGGGATGGAGGGGAAATGATCCCGAGAAAGTAAAGAAACATGAATTGGGATCCCAGGCATCCCGGGATTTCGTAAAGAAACAGGCTGATTGTCATCACCATCGGAGTTAACGGGATGCGCCTTGCTGGAGTGTTATGCCTCCTAAAGCAAGGAGAATCCCGTCAGCTTGCCGATACTGGCTCAGGCGCGGCGGTGCTGAGAACGGGTGTGGGAAAGGGGGAATGAACTTACATGTATTGTCTGTCTGTTACATCCACTGTTTCGGTTGAGTTGTTGACACCTTCACTTCACAATATTGAGATCACACAGATTTTTAATAATTAAATTATTTTGTGTTCTGGGTCCACTTTCACTTATTTTGTTTTGTTTAATTTTAGATTTCTGTTTTTATTATTGTGATTTTATGTGGGGGGATTTAAATCGGGTTTTATTTAGTGGGTGGTGACAGCACATGCCCGCACGTCCGCACACCGTGCTAGCCTAGCCCAGACTGTCAAATTCGAAGAGTACCTCCCATACACAAATTCGAATTTTACAGATATCGGCACACTACAGCTACCCGAATTGTTCGAGATAGAGCAAAATAGACCACGTAGGAACACCCGCCGTACCCGAAAACCTTTATCTACAAAAATTCATGCCAATCGGATGAGCGGTTTCGGAGTCTATTGAACATTTACAGACAAAATTTCACTTTTATATATGTATATACATAGATAGATTCCGTTAATAGAAGAAATCACTTCGTCAATAGAAAAAATCAGTTTTTAATTAGAAAAAATCGTTTTGACATTAATTACTTATGCCAGGTTTACATTTGCAAGTACTTTCGCGAAAGTAAGGCGTTTTTGACACGAAATTAGAACTTTCGTCTTCACTTACGCCATGTAAACACTTGTATTTCGTGCAAGTAGAGATACATGAAAGCGACTTTCGTGAAAGTACTTGCAAATGTAAACCTGGCATAAATGACATTACTTAGATGTAAAATTTCAAGTCTGTAAAAGTTCTAGTTGAAAAACTGTTATTTTATATCTTTTAAGGCCCCCCTCAGGAGTCGATTTTTGCAAAACCCTTTCTTAGAGTATATCTACTAAACGAAAGAAACATGCATGCCAAATTTCAAGTCTGCAGGTCTAGGAGGTATGGTGATGACCAAGTGAGTGAGTGTTTTTCTCCTATATATTCTATACTGTATAATATTGTAGTGATTTTCTAGTATTACATGAAATAAAAGTCAGTCCGTCTGTCAAATACGAATGAAGAAAACGTGTATTTATGATACTTGGGGTCCATCTTGGATTTTGATCGAGTGCAGACGTGGTTTATAATTGAAAGAAATTTCAATAATTGCGAAATAGTTTTATATTTATATTTAAAGAAAAAGTAAATTAAATTAAAATAAATAAATATAGTTGCAAAGTTTCTAGTAAAAATTGTGTCCCACAGTGGAATATAAAAATAAAGAAGCTAACAAGCGGTCAGCCGCAAATATGGAATCTGGCGTGGATATTGTCCCAACGCCGAATAAAGCGGAGCTGAAAAGCTACCCCAAAACTATTAGTGCAGGTAAAGGTGCGAAGCCTCGAGAACCAAACAAAAACACGAATGAATGAAGAATGGCCGGAGTTGGTGAAGCCAACTGTTGCCGCCATTAGTCAACCTAACTTAGACAAGGAAAACATCAACGACACACGCATGGACGATGACGCCTTTGGTGATAAATTTGATTGGACAACCATATTGCCAAAAAAAAGGAAACTTAACTCAGGTGATGAAAAAAATTACAATAATAATGCTAACTTTAAGAATAGTAAATTTGGTTTTGAAAATAAAGATACTAATATTAATTATTATAAAAATAGATATGAAGATCTCAATTTTGATAAAGTAAATACAAATAATAAATTTAATAACGGCAAAGGGGTCCCCATTGCAAAAAGTTTCGGTTATAATACGGGCGCCACAAATGGCCCCCCGAGGCCCGTCGGTGAGACTGACAGAATGAATAAGGGGTACTGTCCCCAATTGTCCTAAGAGGCGAAGTTATAAACATAAATAAGGGTATCGAAGCACTTTTCCCAAACTGTGAACACAAAATTACTAAGTCCAAAAGTGGCCTGGTTAAAGTTTATTTCAAAAAAAGGGAAGAACACCGAGCATTCTTCCTAAAGCTAAAGGAAAAAAAGATTGATTCTTTTACCTATACCCCCAAAGAGGAAAGACCGACAACCATGGTGTTGAAAGGTGTTGACTCAGGTTACTCCTCGCAGGAGTTGGTTACTTACTTTACCTCAAACTTCCCTATATTAAAAATCTTAAATATAAGACCCTTTACTACCCCATCCTCAATTAAAAATAAGATAGGTTTGGATATGTTTTTGGTTCAAGTCCCTCCTACCACTGACCCAAATGAGGTTATAAAAATTCAATACATCGTACACCAGAAAGTACACTGGGAAAAATACAAAAGAAGGGACTTAGTCCAGTGTAGGAATTGCCAAAGTTTTGGCCATGCGGCCTCAAACTGCAATTATTCCTACAAATGTGTTAAATGCAAGCTTGATCATAAGATCAAGGAATGTACTGTAACGGTCGGTTACCTACAGAAAAAATTCTCCTTATGAATTATTCCCCCATCTCGCGGAAATTGCCTGAACGATTAATCAAGTCACTTAACGAAAATTTTAGTTCCAAATTTTAACATAAAGTAGGCGAGAAGAAACAAAATTTTTCTTCAAATAGAAAAAAAGAGATTTTTTGACAGTCAGGATTTTGTGCTGATCGAGTGTGGATTGAATCGTGACCAGAGGCGGTGTCGGGCGAAACGTTTTGTGATAAATAACCCAAGCGTCAGCCATTGTGCCAAAGTTAGGGTGCAATTATTATTGGTCTCAACCGATGCAGTTGAATACAGTCTGGTTGTCTGGTCATTCCTGTGCAACATAAAAAAAAGTGCAGCGATCTGGGTGCGGAAGCGGAGTCAAGCAGAGGCGTTCAGCTTGTTCGAAGGCCCGGTCTGACGCAAAGTCGTCCATCCATCTGTGGAAGACATTCTTGTAAAGAGAAGGTACCGGCCAGAAAAGGAAACGGTCTAACGTGAAAAGAGAAAAAATAATTGAGTGAGCCGGGGTTTTTTTTCAGCAGTTCGTCCTATTTGGATTTGTTTACTTTTGGTTAATAGATATACAATTTCTACTGCTATATTGTGGCCACCACTCACAAACGAGTTGTGTTCGCTGCACGTACGAACATCAAAAATCTTTACACGGTAAGCGTTTAGCACCGATAAAGACCAGTATTTTCCTGGAGTGGCACTAATTAAGGAAAAAATCAACCACACTGGGCGAAGACAGGGCGAGTGAAACCATTCAGATCTATCCACCAGAGGAAATAGACGACTTACTTCTATCCAGGACCACTGTTACTGTACTGTAAGCTGGATTTTTTGACTATTCATATATATATATATATAGATCATTTTTAATTATCTTGTTTTCCAACTGTTTTATTGGTTAATTCTTTTATCATATTTAACTTTTAACTACAATATACATAATACAATATACATATACTTTCGTAATTATATTGATAAACTAATAATATTTACACTTTATCCACTAAAGGACTTACTACAAAGGTTATGTTGATTATTTTTAACTTTTAAATATCTTTACACTGGTTTTTTGGTAGGGGTGCAAACAAACATTCGACGGTTCTAATTGAACAAATTGTCCTAAACATATTGTCCTGAAACATCGTTTGGCCAAATCGACGTTGTCACTTCTCTTGTGTTTTGCTTTTGGTTTTGGTTGGCCAAGTTTAATATTGGCTCAGAGTTTTTTTGTGTCCCTCCTTGCCCCCCTCCATTACATTCAACACACACCGGTTCACTTATCCGAATTACAAGTGGTAATAGTTGGTTGCATCCACATTACCTAGAGTATAAGTTTACTTTTGTTTTGATTTACTATTATGTAATATTTAATTCAAACCTACCTTCATTTTGTTGTTAATTAATTCTATTGTCTTGTGCTGTAAGTAATATATAATATATTTGTTATCCATTTCTTTAACTCAACGAGTATTAATAGGCATGACAGCTTAAAGGGGTAATTTATCCAGGATGGTTGTTCGGGGTTCTATCTCTAGGGTTCTCTCGAAGTCGCTTGAACATTTACAGGTCCACCAGGTCGTTGGGAACTTCCAGCGCTGAATACCATGGGCTAACCTAGGACAAGAACGATATGAAGAAAGTTTTTTTGACTAATAGGTAAGTGGTGAATCATATGTGTATATTTCCGGTCACACACCCCACGACCCCTTCCGGCGAGCTAGCGTAAACCGTGTGGCCGGTTTAGCATCCCCTATAAATATTTAGGAAAATAGGGAGGATGTTGTCTCAAAATTTACCAGTAGTACCGGTCACCCGGCAAGTTATAGGAAATGCGCGTACTTCACAAAAATTGGGGATAGTTTGAGGAAAAAGAAACAAGAACATATTAATAAACGAACCGCTGGAAACAGCGAGTTCTTAAAAAACAATACTACCGGCCCTAACGAGTTTCAGCCGCCGGGCAGGGATTCTTACTATAACTCAAAAGTGTCGTACGCTGACTGTGCCAGGGAAAATAAAAAATCCTCGGCTGGTTTAGATTTTACAAGCCTCTCAGAGGAACTGACTGGCCAAAGCTACTCCGACTTTATGGAGCACATTGTCGAATTTTACTCCCGTTTAAATACAACCTCTGACCCGAACAAAAAATTGAGTCTCTTTATCGCTCTTAATCTCCGTCTTACCAAGATCAGAGATGAGTCAAGACGATATTAGGGTCGTCACTCTTAATGTGGGTTCATTGGTTGCAAGCGGGAGAAAATGGTACTTAAGTAAACTTATTAAAGACAATAATTATGACATTGCGCTCTTACAAGAAACGCATCTGCACCCTAGAGGCAAACTATCAGTCCCTGGCTATCAAACTTTTAGGAATGATAATGACCAAGGCACGGCTATAATCTGTAAAAATTGTTTACAGCTGGCTCAGATAAAACTACCCATCAATACAACATATGTCGCAATTGAACTTCTCACTAGGGATTCAATGAACAACCCTAAGAAGCTTCTTTTTATTTCTGCTTACTGGGCACCTGACACCCAGACTTCACTGATTAAAGACTTTCTTATAGCCATTAACGGTATTAATCTATTGACGTACGAGGGGATTCTCATTGGTGGTGACTTCAATGCGAAGCACCCCCATTGGTCTAACCCAATTAGTAATAGAAATGGTAACACCTTAAAGCAATGGATGGATTCAAACCCACACTTAAATAACTTCAATTTACTAGGACCTAATAGCCCAACTTTTCCAAGATCTAATAGCTGCATCGATTTTTATCCGTTGTCCAATAACCTTAACAGTTTTAACTCTAGCACCACTTGTAGGACGGTGGATTCATTTTCTGATCACTACGCAGTTGAACTTAGCATTAAAATACTTGATACTTTTCCATTAATAAATTCAGGCAGGACTTTTAGATCCTATAAATCTGTTGATTGGCCGCAATTCCAGCTGCAAATTGAAATGGGCCTACAACAAAATCTCCCGAATGATAAAGTAAACCTTTCCCCTATCGACATCGATACCCACATTGAATTCTTCACTACTGCGGTAAATGACTCGGTCTCGGACCATATTCCACTTTCAAAGGGCCGTTTTCTTGAAAGAATGCCCACTAGAATACAGTCACTCCTTACTACCAGGAAGATGTGGAAGAAAACTCTCAAAAGAGCACTTGATAGAAGATTAGGGCACAACCAGTCCACAATTGTCCTCTCTAACCAAATTAGACTTCTAACTGTTATTATTGACACACAGATAAATAGGCACCTTAACGCCACATTCCAAAACAAACTTATGTATACAAAACCGCGACCCAACTTCTTTAGATAAATCAGGTGGCTTACAGGCGGAACCAGGTCCAAAATCGAAAAAATAAAAGTAAATAACACGGAGGTGGTCGCCCGGGTCCTAATAACTGAGGCGTTTGCTTCCCATTATAAGCATGCATTCAGAGACGTTACAATTGGACAGCACTCGAGTCACGTAAACATGATCAATGCTAGGTATCTGGACATTAGGAAAAGTTTTGAGGATCCCACACTGCAGTTTTGCAGCCAACTTTCCTCGCTAAACCCAGACAACACTCTTCCCCCCTACTTCACGTCGGTAACTAAGCTACATTTCATAACAAAAGCCCTAAATAATAAAAAATCCTCGGGACCTGATTTCCAACTTCATTATAAAAAAATTGCCTACTAAGGCTATCTCCTACCTAACAGTAATCCTGAACAATTGCATCAACATCGGGTACTTCCCTAGAGTCTGGAAGGTGGCAAACCTCACCCATATCCCTAAGGGATCAGACAATAGTGTAGAGAACTTCCGCCCCATCTCCTCGCTTTCGAACATTGGAAAATTACTGGAAAAAACAATAGCGGGCGTGCTTGACAACCATTGTGAAATAAATAACACTATCCCCAACGAACAATTCGGCTTTAGGCCGGGACACTCCACAGAACACGCACTAATTGTGCTGCAAAACCAGATAATTAAGTGCCTCAGGCAAAAGGAAGTGCTAGTGCTCTGTTCCTTGGATATAAAAAAGGCCTTTGACACTGTATGGCATAAAGGACTTATAGTTAAGCTAAAGTCGATTGATCTACCCACAAGTACGATCAGGCTGATTGACAACTTCCTTGCGGATAGGGTCTTCAGAGTTACCATCGATAACACCATCTCAACTGAATCCCCTATAAATGCGGGTGTTCCCCAGGGTTCCATCATCGGTCCCAAACTTTTCAATATCTTCCTCCATGACTTTCCACATCACGCGAATAGCAACGCCTCCAGAGCCCTGCTATATGCGGACGTCACAATAGCCTTTGCATCGGATAGAGACCCCGATAAATGTATGGAAATTTTGGCTAGACATCTTGACCTTATAAATAAATTCTATAATACATGGAGACTGTCCATCAACGAGAGTAAATCTAAACTCATATGTTTTAGGAATGCTAGTGGCAAGGGCATACCTGCATCAATAAAGAAATGTAAACGTCTGTCACTCAGAATAAACAACGTAGAAATTCCCTACTCGACTGAACTGAAATACCTTGGGGTCACTTTCAACAATCTACTTAAAGTCAATAACCACGTGAAATCAACTATTTCCAAAACCCATAAAACTGTAGGCAGGTTATACACACTGCTTAAATACAAAAGTAAACTAAGTATTGAGTCGAAACTTTTACTATACAAACAAATAATCCGTCCAGCAATGTCATATGGTTTCCCGTGCTGGTTCTCCTCCTCGGTAACCTGGGCAAAAAACCTGAAAAATCGGAGAGGAAAATACTCAGGCATTGTTGCTCAATGAGGTATAAAAGTAGGAATAAATACTACTCTAACACTGAACTATATGAAAAGGCCGGCATGCTACCGCTTCTCAAATACTTAGTAAACCAATGGATAAGTAGAGCCACAAATATTAGAACCCACGAAAATAACTTAGTAAAGGAATGCTACAATGATAACCGCAATGCTTCCACTAACTACTACCTTAGTCCTTTTGACCTCAGTCTCGCCGGTGGCTCTCGAGTGAACGCAACTACCTTCTACGATAGCATAGACCTGAACCATCGCCGGGGCTAAAAATTTTGATTTAACCAATGGGGGCCCTCGACCCTCAATGCAATTCTGACCTTCATAAAAACAAAAATTGAAGTGTGCAAATATTTTTTGAACTCATTATGTGAATTGATTTCATTTTAAATTTAAACTATAATTATATATAGCAAAATAGAAAACAGATTATATAATCAAAACATATGACTACACGATTAAACCAACCTAGACTTAGACCCTAGACTGAATTTTAAACTAAAAATAATTAAGACATTACAAAATAATTATAACCTTTTACCAAAACAAGACCGAAGAGTCCTACTATTTTTTTTATTTTTACCACTATGTGAATTGATTTACTTTTAAGTTTGCAAGAAATGAAAGTTCTTTAATTTATTGTTGAACTCATTCTTAGATTATATAACTCTAGCTATAAGTTGTCCTAATTATAAAGATTTGAAAAATAAAGTTACTAGCAATTCTATTATACTGAACTAGTCCATTGGACCTTACTGTATGTATAATTACTATATTAGTTACTCAATTATTATACCTACCAAATTTGCCAAATAAACCTATTTAGAACCTAAGACTCTAAGACCTGCATACAAGACTTATTATATTCAAATAGTTACTCTAAGACTGTAACATTGCCTTGTTAAGATAAGATAATAAAGCGAGTATAGTATATTATTTAATTAACTAAGCATATATAGATTACTAAGTTCCTGAAATTTAAAAAAAAAAAAAACAGAAATATCTATATTCGCTCATAAACATCCAAACATCCATGTACTTGTGTGCACACCTGCAATACCACGACGTAACCGAAAGTGAACTGCTGGGTGTGCCTCCACAATATTATTGCTTAGCATTGCTACCAACTGTGATAAACCAAACAAGACAATCTTCAACAAACTATTCACTCGTTGGGGTAATAATACACTAAAATTCTGTAATACAAGTACATGATAAACCATATGTATACTTTAAATAAAAATCAAAGTTGTCAAATACATGGCCTACAATGACCCAGGGTCTCGATAAGTAAACACATATATGTATGTATAACTCTGTAATAATTGAAGAGCGATATTCCAAAACGTGCTAAGTTCTTATGATGTAATTAGTGGGAAATAAAAAAAAACTGAATATCACTTAGTACGATTTGATTGTGCATCCGTGTCTTTGAAGTGAAACCCCGTCGGAATTAGTATGATTTGTAATAAATGTTTATGGTGAATGCATAACTACTACGTCATAGATTGGAACGCAATACAATATTAAAATTAAACAAAAATTGACTTAGTACGTTTTGGAAAATCACTCTTCAATTATAAGTGACATTGAATAAAACTATTTTTTGAGTTTGAGTTTGAGTTTATGATACTTAGTCTGGACGGTTGATGGTATTTTCTGTTATTGTGGTATGTTCACAATAAGCCTAATGTGGTCGCGATTTTCACCACATGGGCTGCCCCATACTCACATAATTATAAAAGTAATTAAGAGTCATTTTTTAGTCACTTGAAACGAGAACGTCAATTTACCAAAAAAATGTGTTTGAAATCCAGCAATAGGGAAAATAATAACAGATATTTGTAATAAATATAATCGATTTGCGAAATTCACGCCTCAAATATTTCACCCAAGAGTTTCCCTCAGTTATAAACCCACACTAGCTCATAACTCAGCTCCAAAAATACAGGCCAATCACATAAAAACCCCCCGTCGTTATGTTAAGGGTTAACAGGATAGGCGTCAACCTGAATTACATATTAGATCATTCACCAAAGTATTATCAAGAACAACCAAGGAGTACTAAGTATTCTACAAAATATTACCTCCATAAATTTTTTACGCAGACAGTTTTAGGACGACCGCTGAAGTAAGTCCTTGCCTCGAGATATTTTCATGATTCAAAATCTTTAAGGACAGTGGCGAGGGCAGCTATGGAGATTCAGCCTGCTTATGGTTGTAATTTGTATTATTAATTAAATACTTGTAAATTTGCTGAATTTTATGTTACTTTTGCCTTTTTAATGGCTGTGATCCTAGAAAATATGGACGTAATAAAGTCGAATGCCGGCTCGATGCCACTTAAAATATATGGCCAAGATTACACTACTGTTTTAGAGTTGAAGGTGTTGTGTTATTTGTATTATAGTATTATTTTCCAATTTTTGTGGATATTTTAGGCTAGAATTAGAACCTTAATAAAGCAAAAATGTACACATTTATCAGCAAAACGAACAAATTCTCCATTAAGTCCTTACAAATAAGAATGTTAAATTACCTGAAAACATTGCCCGATTTTTCTCCCATGGGAAATTTAAATTTTTCTCTAAAGTTTTTAATTTTATCTAGAAGAAAGTATCATTGGGGGCTAGAATGTAATTTTTGACCTGTAAGCAAATTGGTTAAGGTAAACGATTCGTTTAATAGACTCAAAAGTTTTTGCCCATCGGGGTCCTATAGCATACAAGGGAGCTAAACAATTTTTTTCATGCCATTTTCCGCATCTCTACTCATACTCATACATCTCCTAGTTGTCCTCCCGCAGGAGTTTTATATTCCAACATCGGATACTCGAAGCTGTAATAAATGTACGGTCCCTTCGTAGCTGGAGAATGTCTCATAAAACGATAATAAAATTCGCCATAAGTCCTTAAGGGTAACCACCAAGGAGGAAAGCCACAAGTTTTTATGGTTTAACAAACATCTTCCATGGCCCGGCGAGATATATCGCAAACCGGGTAAGAAGAGTATCAAGGAATTTCTTTATGACAACACATTGTTTCCCCCCGTTGCGTTGTTTTCATTTTTATCTTGATATATCGGCAGTCGTTCAACCTGTCGAAGGGCAACATAATGACTGATCAGGTCTGTCATTTATCGGGTAATAATTCGATTCCATTTACAGGTGACCCAGTTAAAAGCAGCCATTTGTCGAGGTACGGTGACGGCCGGCGTGCCATAAACCAAACAAATTCAGGCCTATATCATTGAAGCGTAATCATGCTCATATACATGGATGTAATGCCAAACATTGCCGGGAGGTTCAGTGTTTCCGAAAGTGATAAATAACATCATTCAAAGAATTATCGCCATTTATGCATGCTAGAAATGTTTCTGGATACTCGAGCGCCAAATCGAGGGAAAATCAATTAAATTCCGTTCATGCATATGTATCTACATAAAAAAGCGTTTTATGGTTTCACCTACCCTAGATATCAAGGGATGCATTTACGATATATTAACTTTTGCTACAATAATTGTAAAAAACTCCATTGCGAGTTTTTGCGTGGACGTAATCGGTGCGATGTGCAGTCGGAAATTTAATAACGATAGTTACGTTACCAATTTGCAGTGGGTGCTAATGCAGTTATTTGATTGCTGAAACGCCAGTTCTTTCCTAAATTACTACTCTATAGTCAGTCACATAATTCCATATATTCCATTTTGTTAGTTTTCTGCTCCATTTAACTAACACCTATGTGAGGGTCTAGGTCAAGAATCCTTTGTTGTTCTACCAATCAGTCATGTCTTTCACGTCATGTCAGGTAGTAAGCATAGCTTGAAGAATAAGTTCAAGATAGGATAGGTTAAGAGTAGTATGTATAGTCCATGGAAATGGTACTTTGAAGTTGCAAAAAATGCAGGACAAGGTTTTTTTGGGGTTGTGTAGGGTGGGGGGAGGTTCGGGGTAAGTTTAAATATGAGTTTTAGAGGTCGGGGCTCCCCCCATTTGGCCGCCATCTTGGAAAACCTGTGCAAATGGTTTTTCCACTATATCTCCGTAACAGTACATCTTACAGACAAGCGATTATTGATCAATCAAAAGTGTCTCGAAATCGACAACGTGTCTGTAATGTACCTAACAATTCATTTAAAAATACTATTTTGACTGTCACCATCTCGTACCTTGTAAAACATACCACAACAATAATGAAAAACCGCAATAAATTGCTAAACAATTTTATTACATTACTCAAACATCGGCATTCCTTAGAACGTAAAATCATTCCTTCATTATTATTACTTGCTACCTGTTATTGAGCATTTCTAGGGAGAGTAGGAGGTAAAATCGTAAAAAAATTATTCAGAAAATCTGTCACTTTGATACCTTCGGGGCGTTGTAAAACCCTTCGTAGTGAATGAAAATAAAAAAAAGTATGGATGAAAACTATTCGTTATGAAACCCTCTAAAAAAACTTGTTATTTTTTTTTGTTAACATTGAAGGAAAAAAAGTTATAGCCTTTAAAACAAAATATTGCGACTAATTTTTGTGTTCTAAGGCTTATAACTTCTTAATTATTCAATTTACGACAAAAAACCTTATATAATAAATTGTAGATAATTTAATTCTAAGCAAAAAGTCCCTTTAAAATTTTATGTAAGATGTACTGTTACGGAGATATAGTGGAAAAACCATTTGCACACGTTTTCCAATATGGCGGCTGAATGGGGGCGGGGGCGGAAAACTCAAATTTTAACTTACCCCGACCCCCCTACACAACCCGCAAAAAAACCTTGTCCTGCTTTTTTGCAATTTGAAAGTACCATTTCCATGGACTAGTAGTGCTAGGTGGGCTCTGCATCACTTTCCCGTATGATTTGGGGGTGGCTGGCTGGGTGCGAAACCTCTCCGTCTAACCCCGTGTTCTTTTAATGAACTGGGTTTTGAGAGCTTTTGAGGAGGTTTTGAGTTCCCATACAAAATCGAAGAACCAGAAGACCCAGATAAAACCTGGGTTTTCGATTTTGTATGGGAACTCAAAAGCTCTCAAAACCCAGTTCATTAAAAGAACACGGGGTAAGTGTGCGAGGTGTTTTAGGTTTGTGTCTTAGATAAAATCATTTTGAGTGAAAGCTCGTCGTGTGCGGTGTTTTAGATTTGTGTCTTGGGTTTTGACTGAACAATGATGGAGTGGAATTAATTGAACTTCGATGGGGATCTTGTGAGGCGGGGGGGGGGGGGGCTGGAGGGCGCTTGTACTTCGCTGTGTCTTGGTTGGAATCTTGTGGGGAATCTAAACTACAGCCAGATGTTGCTAGATGTCACTGTCATCACCTTTTAAATTCCAGGCTGGATGGGGGAAGCTTTCGAGGAAATCTTAATAAAAATACTCACCTAAATATAAAAAAACCAAAAATATTACTGCAACTAAACAACCCTCGGGATTTTTGTCATCCAATCCTGAGTGTGAAATCATCGTTGCGGGTGATTTCAATGTTCACAATGTAAACTGGTTGACTTACTCAAATGGCACCAGTGTTTCTGGCAAGGACGTCCAGCTCCTTGCAGACACCAATAATTTACATCAAACTGTGAATTATCCCATTCTTTTTCTTACTTATCATCCAACGCGTTAGGGCCGAAACACATCCAGGCGTGGTTTGAACACAACCAAGCCTGAAGCTAGCTGCAAGCATATTCAACCTATGCGTTTTTAAATGGGATTGAACACATTAAAACTTGTCTCGCAAATTCAGGCATTGGCAAAGATGGCCGCAAGGCTCGCCTCTGTCTGAATTCCGGCAATGTTGGAATTTTAATTCGGCCGAGGCTCTAATTTGCTTTTGGCAGTTGAACTTTAAGGTTGGGATTTTGCTTTCGTGTTTGTATTGAAAAAAATTAAACGATTTAACGATAGAAAATTTTAAAATTAAATAAAGAGAAACAGTGCTGAAAGTTTCAAATAGAATAAATAAAAGAAAATATAGAATAAAGTCAACAAATTTTATTGTATTTAAAATATTTGAAATTTTACAACATACATAATAGGTCTGTATGTTTGAAAAAACTTTTTACTTTTAGTAAAGCTTTACATTTCCCCTCTTACTATTTTTTACACGAGCTCTTGAGCAGAAGTAAATTCTAGTAAACTCAGATGGCATTGCGTTTTGTTGTGAAATTGTGAAAAATACTACTGTAAACATTTCGCCCGGAACATTTCGAAAGATACAATAAATTTTTACTTGACTTTTACTCGAGAACTGTTTGTTTGAATTCCCCACTTCTTTACTATTTTTTACTTGACAGCAGTTAACGAATTTTTACTGGATTTTTACTTGACTTTCAAACATACAGACCTAATGTCACACAATGAGTAAACAGGCCTGCTAATTTTATTTTATTTAGATAATTTCTAAATTTTATGCTTTTTACGAATCGGTAACAAATTTGACAACTGTCAACAGCTGGACTGATTGTGTTTTGAGTATTCCGCGGATGGCTCTGTAGCTCGCCTCAAGGAAAGCTTTGAGAGATTAGCTTTAAAACCAGCCTGGATGTGTTTCGACCCTTACTCCGTCGAAGTTGATTCACCTCTCGGCAATTCGAACCACTGCCTAGTCAGCGCTAGCCTCCCATTCAAATTTTCCACCCCTCCCAAATCAGTTAGGAGAACTGTATGGCATTATGGGAAGGCCCATTTGTTGTCTTATTCAATTTTCCAATTCACTGACTGGGACCCGTGTTTCCGAAACAAAAACGTCAACTCTGCCGCTATCCGTATAACCAGGATGATACAGGCAGGAATGCATTTGTTCATTCCCCATTCTACCAAATCTGTGAAGCCTAGGCCCAATAGATCGTTTAATCGGGAGTGTAAGATCGCAATCGCTCCGTTTAGAGTAGGTATATACAACTAAGAAATTCCTGCAAAACCACCACCAGGAAAGTAAAAACTTAATTTGGCAAGAAGCTGAGAAATAAACTCCATAATGCAACCTCTGGTAGCAAAAACTTCTGCTCCTTGGTAAGTTCTACCAAGAAGAATTTTACTACAACCACAACCCCTTACTTTATCCGCAATGAGAAGGTGGTAACGGACATAAAATCCAAGGCCGATTTATTAGCATCTCTGTTTGCCTCAAATTCTTCATTGCCCACCACTGCCACGCCACCCCCGTACCCAACTATTTCACACACAAAATGGACCGGATTGTCTTAGGGACTCGCGAGGTATATAGGTGCCTCAAGCAACTCGATGCGAACAAATTCACTGGGCCCGACAATATACCCATTATGGTCTTAAAGAAATGCGCTTCACCTTTGGCTAAACCCCTGCGCAAACTTTTTGCTCTATCGTACTTCTCCGGAGTTTACCCAGACACTTGGAAACTTGCACATGTTCAGCCCATACCTAAAAAGGCTGACTCCAGCATTCCTTCCATCTACCGCCCAATAGCAATTACTTCTATTCTCTTCAAAACACGATAATCACGGAGACGATAATCAACAAAAAGGTTAAGGGATTCTAGAATCCAACAGACTTTTAAACGACACACAGTATCGCTTCCGACAAAAAAGATCCACTGGCGATCTTTTAGTTTGCATTACAGAGCACCAGAGGATATATCCATGGCTTTCGATAGAGTTTGGCACTTAGCCTTAGCCTGTTAGCGAAACTCAATGCTATTGGATTCGACTCACTTCTACAGAAATGAATTGAGAGTTGCCTTTTCGACCCGTCAGTCAAGGTGGAATCAAATTTGAATCTCACTCCATCTCTGCATTCGAATTCAAGTCGAATTCAACTCCACCAAAACCAAGTACTGTCTTATTTCCAACAAAAATTGCAACACCTATCCATCCGTTCCAGTGGATAATGTTGCACTAATGGTCCTTTAACATCTTAGGGGTGGCGATAACCAAAGACTTGCGATGAAATGACACACATATTCCAAATCGCCAAACAAGCATCACTGTGCTTGGGGTTTCTTAAAAGGTGCCAGTTGCTCCTCAAGCCATCAGCCCGTGCTGTAATTCTTCATTCGGCCTCTTCTCGAATACAACTCTCTCATTTTTTTATGTGTAAGTCTAAGCTCAGGTGTCACCCTTCGTGGACTGGTAGTACATTTCATGGTCAGATGTCTGCTAGAAAACTTAGCTCCAAGGATAGAGAAAGGATACGACAGGTTAAGGGGAGTCTGGGGGTGCATGAGGAGATGGCGATGAACCTTGCTTTGGAATATTGGATGTTGAATGGGTCCGGGAATTTGTTCACAGTCGAGTTGTTCTCGAAAAGAACGAGAACTTGAGGCGGCGTTTCGATAACCACCTTGGCGTGGTTAGATAAAGTACAAAACAGGGCTCTTAAATTAATCGATCACGACACCTTTTGCTCCACCATCGATCCCTTGAGCCACCGTTGGAATGTAGCAGCACTACAAAAAAATTGTATCGCTACTATCATAGTGACTGTCCCATCGAAATAAACGCTCTCCTGCTTCCACGGCAATCTTATACCCGCGACACCTTAAGCGCGAGTTATGGACATCAACATAAACTTACTATTATTATCATTTTCTTATATACATGTTGCAATACTGCACCTGCACTCCAAGGTCCCCATATCCATTTCCTAACCCCAGACAAAATTCCTAAGAAAAATATCGAAAGAGATTTCCCATATCAAAATTCCTCGAAATCATCCCACACAGAATGCACAAGTAGAATCTTAGTTCGTAAGTCACTTTTCAATTAGTCTCGATGTACCGTTGATGATTACAAGTCAAATAAATTTGTTCTTAAATAAATTCTTTTCGTGTTAATTTATTTTTTTTATTGACAATATAATTAAATCTTTTAACTGGCGCAGTCGGTAGGATACCACGGTTTATGGTATCTGTGCGATTACGGGAATTTTAAAAGTGAAAAATCGAAAGTATAAGGAAAGACAGTTTTTCCCACGGAAGTTTCAAAATAAATTTTATCGGCGGTTTATCGGTTAAATTGACAGTGAAGTTTCCGGTACCGACAGAATATCGGTATTTAACGAAAAGTGTTTTTTTCCTGTGTTTTCCACAAGTTCCTGGTGACTTTCAAGTCTTTAAATCGGACCCTACGGAAGGATGACATCAAGAATCATCACGATCATCGTTGGCTCAATTGGATTACTACTGTAAGTCGAAAAAATTGAATAATTTCGCTTAATCCTTTATATTATCCTTAAATATATTACTATACCTATTATATAAAGTGTCATTAAATAAAATTTAGATACAAATAATTCAAAAGTTAAACAAAATATATATAGTATTATATTATTATTTTTCGTTTAAAAGTGTTTTAAATTAAATTACGTGTTTTAAAATTATAAAATATATCATATAGTGTTTTAAATCATAAAAGCATATAAAAATTAAACGAAAATAAATCCTTAAAGCTTTCCAAACCAAATTGTTACAAATACAACAAATTAATTACAAAGAATCCTTTATTAATTATATTAAAAGTGCTTTAAAATAATTAAACAAAAAAAAAATATTTTTTCTCAATTTAAGTAAGAAAATAAATTTTAATCAATTAAAATGTCTCTAAATGAAGATACTGAAAATGCTACCGCGGGTTACGGAAGTTCTAGTGATATTTCGGCTCAAAATAAATTAAAAATGGCAAACGTTTTCGAAAATTTGCGTATTCCAGACGCTATAAAAGATTTACCACCCTTTGATGGTAATACTCGGTTACTATATGAATTTATAAACAATGTTGAAGAAATTTTAAGCCTAATGGTACAAATCGATGGCACTGTTTATGCCAAAATAATTTTACGTGCCATTAGAAACAAAATCATTGGTCAAGCCAATGAAATTTTAAATATGTACGGCACCCCTTTAAATTGGGAGCAAATAAAAGTTAATCTAACATTGCATTATTCAGACAAAAGAAACGAGACATCCTTAATTAAAGACCTACATAATATAAGACAGACTAATGATACAGTAGAAAGTTACTATTCGAAAATAATCGAGCTATTTTCAACATTAATGAACCATGTAAATTTACATGAAAATGATTCAAAAGTTATAACGGCGAAACAGAGGCTTTTCTCTGAAATGTGTTTGAACAATTTTCTTACTGGGTTAAAAGAACCCCTAGGTGCCACTATAAGGGCCATGAAACCAAATTCCCTCACGGAAGCTTTTAATTATTGCATTAAAGAGCAAAACACTTATTACATAAGAAATTTCGGTCAACATAAACCGAATCTAACTGCAAAACCCCAAATGCAAAACCATGCCTACCCATATCAACAGTCTTATCGAATTCCAAATCCTCAAATTCGACCAAATTTTAATCAGCAAACAGTTCGTCCACAATTTATTCATAAACCTTTTAATTTACAACAGCAACGTCCTAACTTTAGAGCACACCAAAATAATAATAATAATTTCACGCCAAAAGCAATTCCTTTCCCACAACAACAATCTTACCCTTTCAGAAGATACGAAAACAATAATAACGTGTTTGCAGCCAAACCAACGTTTAGTTCGCAACAACCACGTCCGGTACCGATGGATACTTCATCCGGAAATACTCGACAGGTTCCATTTAACCAAACCCAAAATAACAGTCCAAATAGGTATACAGGTCCACCAAACTTTACCTTTAGAGAATTACATAACATAGACGACTTTAATGGTGATGCAAACGTCCCTGAACAATACGGTATCGATCACGAAACTCAACTTGATAAATATTGTCCAATAACCGACCACTATGAAGAAACCCCAGAACATCAGAATTCATTAGACCCCTTTCAAAATACCAATGAAATACATGATTCAAATTTTCATTCTACTGCCTCGGAGAACAATACGGGTTCTTAGAAATAAATAAACATGGAGCCACTGTGTTACCCTATATCCACATATCCTCACCTTTTGGCCGTCCTCTGAAATTCCTTGTCGATACAGGTGCATCCTTAAATTTCATTAACCCAGAATTTGCAGATCCTCGCCATCGCGAAACTATAAACCCCGTCAAAATTACAACCGTTTTTAATATACACCATGTAGACAAACAAATAACCTTCCCTGCATTTAACGAATTTAATACAAAAAAGGATATACAATTTTTAATATTCAAATTTCATAACTACTTTGATGGTCTAATAGGTCTAGAAACGATGGAAGATTTAGGAGTGAATATAAACCTTAAAGCCAAAGTCCTAGAAATGAACGATTCAATAATACAACTTTTATTTAACCCTAGAATGATAATCATATTGTAATGTACGTAAAAGATAATCATGCGTAAAATTGACGCATAACCTTTTTCTCCAAAAAATACGTAGTTAACCTATATACTTTTTTCCAAAATTAGAAAGCTTGGAGTATTTCCTATGAATAATGTCCGGAAAATTTTTACGGTACGGCATTTACTTTTGAAATTATAAGCAATTTTAAAGCTAAAGTTGGCTCTATTTCGTACTTTTTTAGTACTTTTTCACCTGAGCTTATGTCGAAAATTACCAAATAAGGTCTGTCGGTAACACTTACCTCAGTAACGAGTGCGCCTCACGGTAGCACTAAGCGACAACTGAGATGTCCTAAGCGCATAGCGACGGATTCGCACTATGTAGAAAGAGAGAGCAATATTTCGAATACGCATGCGTCAATTTTACGCAGATTATCTGTCTAGGGTTAAACCAAATTTTATGTCAGCAGTTTATACTGTTCCTTCTAATTCAAAAATGATAGCCCGATTACCAGTAGACATTAAAGAAGGAGAAATCTTCATTAAACCTACCAAAAATAATAAAGTGGAAGTAATAAATCTGTCCCCCCTTGACCAAACACTTTTTATTGAACAACCCCTTAAAGTTGAAAAATTTATTGGTTTCCACGAAGTCAATAATTGTAACGTTAAATTTGTCAGCCAGCCAGATTCTTTAGAAACTTGTGATATATCAAAAGCTCTAAGAACAGAACACTTAAACAACGAAGAGAAAAGATCACTCGTTAAACTCTGCAGAAATTTCGACGATATATTCTATAATGGTCAAATACTTACGTTCACAAATGCTGTCAAACATCGCATTAAAACTACAGACGATATCCCAATATACGCTAAATCTTATAGATATCCAGAAATTCATAAATCCGAAGTTAAATCGCAAATTCAAGATTTATTAAACCAAGGAATTATAAAGCCTAGTTACTCTCCATGGAGTAGTCCGATCTGGATCGTTCCGAAAAAACAAGACGCTTCAGGAAAACAAAAATGAAGACTCGTCGTAGACTATAGAAAAGTCAACGAAAAAACCATAGACGACCGGTACCCAATCCCGAATATAACTGAAATACTTGACAAGCTTGGTAAGTGTATGTACTTTACAACTCTCGATTTAGCTTCAGGGTTTCATCAGATTGAGGTTGATCCTAGAGATATCGAGAAAACAGCTTTCACTGTCGATAATGGGCATTACGAATTCGTACGCATGCCTTTCGGCTTAAAAAATGCGCCCTCGACATTCCAAAGAGTAATGGATAATGTATTAAGAGAATTACAAGGAACAGTGTGCCTTGTCTATATGGATGACATAATAGTGTTCTCAACATCCTTACAAGAACATTTGGAAAACCTTTCTAAAGTATTTAATAAATTACGCCAAGCCAATTTTAAAATTCAGCTTGACAAATCGGAGTTTCTCCGCAAGGAAGTTTCATTCCTTGGGCACATTATTACCCCCTCCGGCGTTAAACCAAATCCCCAAAAAATTCAAGCCATTAAAAATTTCCCAATTCCTCGTACCACCAAACAAATAAAATCTTTCCTAGGTCTATTAGGGTATTACAGGAAATTCATTCTGGATTTCGCCAAACTTACGAAACCTTTAACAGAATGCCTGAAAAAGGGTAAACAAATAAAGTTAGATGAGAGATATGTACAATGTTTCGAACATTGCAACGACATTCTTACAAATGACCCAATATTGTAATATCCAGATTTTTCGAAACCATTTAATTTAACCACAGATGCTAGCAATTTTGCTATCGGAGCCATTCTCAGTCAAGGTCCTATAGGATCAGACAAGCCTATATGTTACGCTTCTCGAACTTTAACTCAAAGTGAAATCAATTACAGTACCATAGAGAAGGAACTCCTCGCAATAGTGTGGGCCACCAAATATTTTCGACCCTACATCTTTGGTCACAAATTCAAAATAATAACTGATCACAAACCCCTCACGTGGCTATTCTCCTTGAAGGAGCCCAACTCCAAACTTATTAGATGGAGACTCAAACTTGAAGAGTTTGATTACGAAATAGTTTATAAAAAGGGAAAATTAAATACGAATGCAGACGCCTTAAGTCGCATCGAAATTAACAATAACGATTCAACGGATAATAACGCCGCTGATTCGGTGCAAACTTCAGATTCTTCTACTATTCATTCTGCTCAAGAAAACTTAAACGACGGCATACCCATTTCAGAACGTCCTGTCAACGACTTTAATTATCAATTAATTCTCACTAAAACTAATAGTATAGTCAAGCCCCCTATGGTATACAATGTATTATTCGAGACGAAACATCGTCGCATTTTTAGGCAACCGAATTTACACGAGGAGGAAATTATAACAAATATATTAAAAGAGTACTTATATCCTGGTAAGTTAACCGCAATTTTCACAGATGACGATACTTTCAAAATTGTACAAAATATGTACTCCAAATTCTTTTCAAATAATAGATAGTAGGAGAGCTAGCGAACCATCTGACTAACCCGTTTCCCACAAAGCTAGAAAATTTTTAAATGATGCTTTATTATCAGTCAATTAAGAAAGTACCGTTCTGGCAGGCATCTCGCGGTTGCGTCATCATCCCTTAAATTTTTGAAAATGTCAAAAAAAAAAATTTTATAACCTACTCCCACAAGGCTACAATTTTAATATGTTGTAATTTAGATATGTTTAAGTGTAAAAAAAAATTGACAACCTCTTTTGATGGTTGCAAGTCTGTGCCAGACAAGAGCAAAGTTGTCATCGGGATAGTAATTCAAAACCTGCTCCCACAAGGCTCAAATTTTGAGGGAACATTCTTTCAATTGTTTAAAAAGTATATGTAAACAGCCAGAGTATTCTAGCGGTTGCAAGTATCTGCCAGACGAGTATATAATAGTCATGACGCTCAATGGGACTGCGGGCGCAAAAGACTTGTACGAGTTCTAATGTTCGACAGAAAGGATATGATATATTATATTGTGAAGATATGATGAAGGATGTCTGAAATTAAAGATAAACAGAGTTATATGTATTCACTCTTTCGAACATTAGAACTCGTACAAGTCTTTTGCGCCCGCAGTCCCATTGAGCGTCATGACTATTATATACTCGTCTGGCAGATACTTGCAACCGCTAGAATACTCTGGCTGTTTACATATACTTTTTAAACAATTGAAAGAATGTTCCCTCAAAATTTGAGCCTTGTGGGAGCAGGTTATGAATTACTATCCCGATGACAACTTTGCTCTTGTCTGGCACAGACTTGCAACCATCAAAAGAGGTTGTCAATTTTTTTTTACACTTAAACATATCTAAATTACAACATATTAAAATTGTAGCCTTGTGGGAGTAGGTTATAAAATTTTTTTTTTTGACATTTTCAAAAATTTAAGGGATGATGACGCAACCGCGAGATGCCTGCCAGAGCGGTACTTTCTTAATTGACTGATAATAAAGCATCATTTAAAAATTTTCTAGCTTTGTGGGAAACGGGTTAGTCAGATGGTTCGCTAGCTCTTAGCATTTAAACTATTAAGATGTACTGAAAAACTTAACGACGTAGTAGACACAGACCGTCAAGATCAGATCATAAATGAGTACCATCAAAAACACAATCATCGTGGCATAAATGAAACTCTTAACCACTTACGTAGAACATACTACTTTCCAAAAATGAAAGAGAAAATTACCAAGACAATTAATAATTGCGAAAAATGTCGTCTTAAAATACGATAGACATCCTCCCAAAGTTCAATACGAATATTCTGAAACCCCTTCCAAACCACTCGACATAATCCACATTGACGTATATAATATTCATAATGAAAATATTCTTACAATAATAGACAAATTCTCCAAATTTGCCTCTGCGTATATTTTACCTGCAAGAAATAGTGTAAGCACAACTAGTGCATTAAGAGAGTTCTTTTCACAACATGGTATCCCTAAGAAATTGATATGTGATGCTGCTAATGAATTTAGATCTAACCTTTTTAAAGATTTTTGCGATCAATATTCAATTCGAATACACATTACCACCCCTCAAAACTCAACTGGTAACTCAACAGTTGAAAGATTTCACTCGACGCTCACTGAAATCTACAGAATAATTTATGATAAAGATAAAAAGTTAATATCAAAGGATATATTAAATGAAGCACTTATAACGTATAATAATGCAATCCATTCGGTTACTAATTTAACTCCTTATGAGTTAATGACAGGTAGGACATATAAATTTAATAAAATTATTAATGAATCAGAACACGACTATTTAAATAAGCTTCATGAATATCAAACGAATTTATATGATAAAATAAGATCTAAATTAGAAACCCATAACAAATCAATAATTGATAATCTTAATAAAAATCGTGACCCACCACGAAATTTCGAAGAAAATGAAATAGTGTATGAGTATAATAATAGGAGAAATAAAATGACCCCTAGAGCTAAGAAATTAAAAGTAGTATCTAATCGCAAAGTAGTTATAGTAACCCCTAATCGTAGAAAGGCCCATAAGAACAAACTAAAAAACAAACTTAAATTTCAAAATAATATCATGCCAACGGATAGAGATCCAGGACCTATCGAATAGTCAGGGCTTATTATCATTGAAATTAGGATCAGGGAGACTTATAGAATCTCACGCTAAACTAATACATATAGTCAATTTAACAGAATATGCTAAAAACATAGACATAATCGGGAAATCTGTTGAGATAATAAAAAATAGTAATGATAACAACCTAGGGACATTAAAAGAAATAACCTATCTAAAATTCAAAGAATTAGAGCACAAGTTTTTGACACTACGGCCAACACGTAGAAATAAAAGAGGCCTGATAAACGGTTTAGGAAGTGTTATTAAATTCATTACTGGAAACCTGGACGAAAACGACGCAATACAAATAAACGAAGCAATCGAAGGACTACAATTTAATCAACATGCACTTAAAGACGGACTGACAAAACAGACATTCCTAAATAATAAAATGTTAGAACGTTTTAATAACCTTACTAACCACATTAATGAACAACAACAAATTTTACAAAATTATTTATATGAATATCAAGCATCAATGTCACAGAGAATCCGTTCCGAGAATGAAGCGTTTCAGCATTTGCAGAATATTCATCAGACAAATTTTAATATAGAATTATTAACTAATCATCTACAGAAAATTTCCGAAGCTGTTACTCTTGCTAAACTTAATATAATATCCAAACAAATTCTTAGCCCCAGTGAACTAGAATTCGCATACGATTTCATTACAAAACAAAATATTACAATTAAGGCAGACGAACAAATCTATCAAATTTTAGCTCTTCAAGCATACTATACTGGCTCAAATATAATATTTAGCATAAAACTTCCAGTTGTATCACATGAACATTTTAACTTATATCATTTAATTAACCTTCCAATCAATAAGACCTTTACCATTAACCTACCTCAACCCTATTCCTTTATGAGCGAAAAATATATTCAATTTTTAGACAAGCCATGCATGCTGATAGAAAATTCATACTACTGCTACAAGGACATCTTAGAGAAAATTCCAACAAGCAACTGTATACCGAACCTCATTAAAAACATCGAAGCCAGATGTGATCTCATCGAGAATCAGGACCAGTCAGGAATATATCAACCAGAGCATCAATACCTTTTAATAATCGACACACCTCCAACGCAGATTAGTACAACTTGCGACATCAAGAGGAAAACAATTTCTGGAACTCTGCTAATCCATTATAAGGACTGCGAAATTCAAATAAATAACATAAACTATACTAGCGAAAAACGAACATTTTGGGACAAAGTTCAAATAATCCCTTCAATATTTCCTGAAATTAAATCAACAAAAACCATCCAGAAACTAAACCTAAAACAACTAGAAACTTACCATCTTCAAAACAACGATAACATAGAACTACTACAAATAAAAACTCAACAGCAGAAATATTCTTTATATGGATTAACATCAATTCTCATCATAGCAGCAATAGCCGTTTACATTTTTAAAAAGATAAAAAAACCCTGGAAAGGAACAAAAATCAAGGCGATTCCTGAAAACATAATTTTCACTTCATCAGCACCAGAATCTCAGCCCACGAAACTTTCCTGGCCATCGCTTCATCTTAGAGGGGAGGAGTTATGGACATCAACATAAACTTACTATTATTATCATTTTCTTATATACATGTTGCAATACTGCACCTGCACTCCAAGGTCCCCATATCCATTTCCTAACCCCAGACAAAATTCCTAAGAAAAATATCGAAAGAGATTTCCCATATCAAAATTCCTCGAAATCATCCCACACAGAATGCACAAGTAGAATCTTAGTTCGTAAGTCACTTTTCAATTAGTCTCGATGTACCGTTGATGATTACAAGTCAAATAAATTTGTTCTTAAATAAATTCTTTTCGTGTTAATTTATTTTTTTTATTGACAATATAATTAAATCTTTTAACTCGCGTTCAAAAACCTTAATATGGTTAACCATGGGTAACTATGGTGAACTTTTGTCGTTCAAAAACTCCGTGTTTAACCATGGTGTAGTTAAATTTTAACCCTGCTCGGGAGCATGGTTAGCTATAGTTAAGAAGAAGAAGAATAAAAACAACTCTCTTAGGCAAGGCGCGCACTGAGGTGATGAGAAACTGGCGTGGCGGTGGCTAGTGAAATATTTTAATCACACGGAATCAAGGGAGCCAGCGCGCATCGAGATGGAGTGCTGTTTTGCAAGTGGACTGGAACCCATTTGGTTGCCACTAGTCTCCGACAAGTTTAATTTTGAAGTGGCATGCCATTTCACGGCCAACTTGGGTTTTTTTTGGGGAAAACACGTACACGAGGGCATAGGTCTCAATTTTTCTAGTAATTTACAAAATGTGGTCTTGTTCATTCTACAAACAAGTTTAAACTTATTTCCTTCCAGGTGTAAATCACCTTTATAAACATTGTAAATGCCGTATTTTGCATTTTCTTGCCACAGTGGATGGTCCCAATGAACTTTTTCCTTTATTGTTTTTTTTATTGTTAAGGTTAATAATTTGCACACATGCAACAGCATCTTCATCGTCCGACGACCACATTTTGATTGAAAATATCATGTGGTAAATCGATGTAGCGAAGTGGCACCTACCACTTCGGTGCGCATTAAACTACTTCGATGCCATTTCCCTAGCACACCTCTTGCAACTTAATCACCAGGCCAAAGCCACTTCACCGCCACCCTGCTTCAGTGCGCGCCTTGGCTTACAGTTTTTTTTTAATGTTAAACACATGAACAAATAAAACTGGGATTTGTGGGATTATTGCAAATAAATAATTAATGAAATAATTGAAGCAATTAGCGGCAGCAGCATTGGACGTGGTTAATACTTAGTGGGGGGACCGTAAAGCGGCATTCGCGTTTGGAATGGTTGATTACAAATACGTACCTGTAACAGAGGCGTACACACCTCAGGTGCGTTTTTACATTTTCATTTCGTGCATTCGTAATCTGTAGCAGCCGAAAATCGAGTAATTCATACGCTAAGGCAATTCGCAGAAATGTCTAAAAAGTACTCATCGATTCTCAGGGGATCGAGTACTTTTGAACGAGTAAACGGAAAAATAGTAAAAATTGTGGAAATGATTGGGTAAAGGCTGAAATTTGGCAGAGAGCTTTCTTTCAGGGTTATTAATAAGAGGTTATAAAGCCTACCGATTTTCTACCTCGGCAAACCCACTTTTTAGGGGTTTTAGGGTCAAAATATCAGTTTTTGGCAAATACATCTTAAACGGTAAGTCTTATCGTAAAATAGTGTTTACAAAGTTTGTAGATTATGCGATTATCTGCAAAAAGAGCTATTACACATTTTCCCGTACGATTTGCCATTTATGAGATATCGCCGTTTTAAAGATTTAAAATACTCATTATGCACTCATTCGCCACTTATATATGTTCAATAAATCCGTTGTTGGACTACGTGGCTAATATTTTCAGGGGTGATTCCTGGATGTATTTACAGAAAAAAATTGTTCTAGAGAGGGGGTCTATCACCACTATCCACTACGGTACAGGGTATTTACGAAAAACAATTTGTATCCTTTTTAAATTTACTTACCTCCTAGACCAAATAACGTAGAGCAACATAATTAGGTTCATCTTTTAGGTAAATGTGTATTCTTTAATCTGGTATAAAGAACAGAAACTTGACCGAGATAACACAAATTTTGAGGAAAATCAACTAAGGCTGGTCGCACACTGCAGCCGATTCGGCCGAATTTTTTACGGCCGTAATCGGCCGAATTTTTCAAACAATTATTTTCCTATTCTCATTCGCACATTACACCGGTTTTTCGGCCGTTGACGTCCGTAGGTTTTATCCGATCAGATTTGAAGTTGATAATGGAACTGCGCTCCCATAGAAATGTTTATTAACCTTCCTTTTATTTTACTTAGGATATATTTATATGTGTGACCCGTTAAAATGAAACAACTGGCATTTAAGATGGAAACTAACCCAAAGTTCGGCCGAATTTAAAGTTGAAATTCGGTTCAATACGGCCGTTAAAAATTCGGCCAAATACGGCCGTAAGAAATTCGGCCGAATCTGCTGCAGTGTGAGACCAGCCTAAGGGTCTGATTATGTTGGAGCTGCGATAGATGGTAACAGAGCTGTGACAAAAGCTGTGACAAAGGCTGTGACAAAAGCTGTGAGTAGCGCGAATAAAGCAGTCTTACCAGTTTCTGACAGAAGTGCAAACAGAACGTTCACAATATGACTGAGGAACAGTGCCGGATTTATATATTGCGAGGCCCCCAAGCACAACATCGTGATGGGGCCCCCTAAAAAGACAACATTTTGAACAACTTGACATAAATAAAACAGTGCTTTTGGCATGGATTCGATCACATAATCTGTCTGCTCTTCTCTGCAGAAAATTGATCGATGATCACCTGGAACTTAAGAGACGGTAGCTTATTTTGTTCCATACTCATAATACTCGAGGCCGCTAACATTTCCTGGAACATAGTCTTTCGCAAATAATTCTTTATTCGCTTCAGTATTCGACAGAGACTATGAACTAGCGTTCACTAGGTCCCATCAGTTCCTAGTAGCGCCACGGTTGCGCTGCTACTCTTTTCTAGGTAACCATTGGTTTGAAAGTTTGAAATGTTCGTAGTTACGGTTAATTTTACATTTATTGTTTTAGCCGCAAGGCTATGACGGTCGTATATATGATTCGCAAAAGAATATTATGGCCAAACAATTCTTTTACTTCCCTTTTATATAAAGACCAACCAAACATAAAATAAATGGCGCGGGGCCACACGAGAGTGGGGGCCTACAAGCAACTGCTTGTTTTGCTTGTTGGTAAATCCGGCACTGCTGAGGAATAAACATCATGATACTAACGATACTAGCGGAGAAAAGTAACCCAAGCTTTATCGCAGCTCTTGTCGTTGGTCGCGACCAAAGCGTGAGTCACTGGGTTGCTCAAATATAAACAGCTCTGTTGAAAACCTTGTGTTATCTCCGCTCCGCTAGCATCGCCGTTCTACTCGTTAAACGCTCCAACATAATCAGACTCTAAAGGTAGAAACAGAATGGCACGGCGACCATGGCGGTGGCCGCCGCTCAGAGAGTTTCCCATACATTTAATTTGTCCGCGCCGCCTGGGGAGAAATTAAATGTATGGGAAACTCTCTGAGCGGCGGCCACCGCCACGGTCGCCGTGCCATTCTGTTTCTACCTTAAATCGCGCAATTTGGTCGCGTGCTGTTCTAAAAGGGGCCTGTCGTGATTTTATTGCGTTTCTCTTTAAGTGACCCAATTTTCCAGGAAACAGATATTAAAATATTTTATAACTATTTTGTTAAATTCTCCTCAGCATTCAAATAATTCTCACTAACACATCCAATCGCTCAATTAGTTTTAATCGTCTTTATTCATTTCATAGAACGTTTTTTTGTTTTTTTTACTTTTCTCATCTATCGTGCCTGTCATGAACTACACGATAACATACTGAAGATGATGGGCCCATATTTATATTTATTTATATTTATATTTATTTATATTTATTTAGTACATAAAGATAATTATAATCTTAACACGCTTTAACACGTATGTACATTAAAAACAATGGAAAAAAGTACATATAAATCAATAAAAAATTAAACTAAAAGTTTACTTAATATAAAGAGAAGGGGAGACAAAGAGAAGAATTATTATTCAAAAGAATTAATTTGATGGAGGATTATTGGCTAGTAAGGTAATTAGATACAAGCTTCCTGAAGACGTTCGAAGACCTCGCACTCTGTATGGCGTGTGGCAAATTGTTCTACAAGCAAAGACAGTGAACAAAAAAGGACCTTTGCCCAAAAAGGTGATGAACTCTTGGCGGGATAAAAAGTATTTTCCTAGTTGTACGACCGCGATGAAGATACTCAAGGAGGTAGGACGGACGTTCATAGCGCTGAAGCTTGTAGATAAATAATGCTGCCTTGAGGGAAAGGTATTCGTCGAGCGTGCATCCGAGGATAGAAGAGCGGTATGGGCTTATATGGTCATATCTGCGGAGGTTATATACAAACCTGGTACAATCATTAAAGGCAACGTTGAGTTTGACTCGGCATGAGGCATCAGGGGACGGAAAGACTGAGCTAGCGTAAGTGAAGTGAGGTAGAACTAAGGTTTTGATAAGCTTCGTCCTAGCACCCTCAGGCAAAATGGACGCGAACAGCCAGAGGCGGCGCAAATTACCGTATATTTTGGATAAAGTATGATCGGTTTACAGCAGGTTAGTTGTGTGTTCAGGTAAACACCTAGGTTCTTGACTCGTGGCTGGTAGGGTAAGATTTTTTGCATGAGAGTGATCGGTGGTAAATATGAGGTGTCTAAATCACTCCTGTACATTGCGATGCAACTTGACTTAGAGCAGTGGCGGCTCCTGCCTCTAAAATATGGTGGGGCTTGAAAAAAATATTAATTATCAATTCAAAACAATGAATGAGATTTTCTTTATTTTCGAGTATAGATCGTAGTGCTCGGAAATTGAAGTTCCACCGAATTTCAACAGTTCGCGGGAAACCACGTTTGTTGCAAACTTCCATTAATAAATCTTTTCGTTTGGGAGAGCATGATAAGAATTACGTAAAAGCAGATATATTGACGAAAAATATTGGTTTTTCTTTAATAACTGAGCATGCCTGCTTTAAGACTAAATTTAGTTGATGGGCATAACAATGCACACAGTTTGCAAATGGATACAATTTTTTTAATAAATTTTGAATCCCGGAACTGATTACAGCACCACCAGCATATGTTTGAGCGATCAATTTTTTTTCTACAAAATTTGTTGCTTGAAGTTCAGATTTCACTTCATGTAGTCACTTCACAGTATTCAAGTAACTCATTTTGTACGGTTTTCGAAGTGTTGTTTTGCGATTTGATTATTCTTCAAGTAGTCGTCGAATGCGATGTCTATTGATCTGGTATATGTAACCATATCAAGAAATATTCCTCGATTACTACTTAATTCACGTTCATTGTGTCCACGAAGATCTAAATTGTGACCACCGCAAAACTTTAAGATATCTAAAATTCGTCTTTACTTGACTATTTTTTTAACATTTTCATTATATTTTGTCCCGAAGGTTTGGTAATTTAAAGTATTTTTTAAATGCGTAGCTCTCGTTTCATGTTTTTTAATTCGTTCCGATAAATGTTTTAACTCCCGGATACCGATTTCTGTCCAAGCCGATTCTATTCTAAACAAAACGCAATAAAAGCAAAGCAATGCATTTTTCCTATACTAACCGTAAGCCATTTCTTTTTAGAAACCAATCCAATGAAAATTTTCTACTTTGAGATTTTTCAGTACAAATTAATTTAAAATCAAATGGTTGATGTGGCCCTAAACGTTTAATTTCTAATTTTTCTTCTAATTACAACAAAGAAAAATTTCCCTTCAATAAATTATCTACGTGATTCATTTTAACCAAAAACAAAAATTAAAATTTAAGAAAATTATACATTACAAAATTGAATATTAATATTTATTGCAAATAATTTAATAAATAATAATTTAATAATATTTATTGGCGAATAATTCAATATATATTTACCGCAATTCTGCAAGCCCACAATTTTCACTTAAAAATCAACTTGTAACTGTCAGTTAAAATTCAATCTCCAATTAGCTCTTTTTCCAATAAAAATTTATCTTTTTACTACTTTTTACTACATTTCTATCAAAATATTTGCTACGGGCTAAATAAAATAAAAGTATCAAAATGTTCGGCCAATTAGTAGCAAATGCAGGTAAAATTACTTTAGAAATATAATAAACAGAACTAAAAGAACGAACCGACAACACTAGCATTCGATGTACGAGAGCAAACCCAAGAGAACAAGAGAATCCACTGACATGTATACATGTCAGTGAAGAGAATCCCAATGAATCCTAGGGCTAATAAATTTTAGCCCCACTTGGTAGAACAAATGTTGGTTGAATCAATCGCCAAGTCAAGAAATTTTGCATACAAAATGGTTCATCTTCGGGGCTGACTCAATGATAGCCCCTGAGGAGAGAATTACATGTAAATGGGTATGGAATTACGATTCGGCCAGATTATTTTGATGAGAGAGTTGGGAGTTTTTCTTATTTTTTTATTTGCTCTTTTTTTTATACTTTTCCTATGAAGTTCTACTTGGAATTTTTTTGTGAGGTATTATTTTGAATTTTTTTTTAGAAATTGTAATAAATTGCAAAGAAAATTTGCGTTGCTTTTTTGTAAAAATGAAATCAATTAAAAAATGTATGAATATGATTTGCTCGATAATTTCTGGTGGGGCTAAGCCCCACTAGCCCCTAAAGACGAGCCGCCACTGACTTAGAGGCATTTAGATGCAACTGATTGGATAACGACCATTGATATATTCGCTCAAGGTCAGCATTGATGTTGTAGACACAGTTTTCAACTAATCCAAGGGGACTATTTAAATAAATCTGAACATCATCCGCATACATGTGAAGTTTGCAATCCTTGACAGTATTACAGATATCATTAATGTAGATGCTGAAAAGTAGTGGCCCAAGAATGGAGCCCTGCGGAACCCCACATGTCATTAGTGATGGATCAGAGATAGAATATTGAAACCATACATTTTAGGAACAATTACTTAAATAATTCCGAATTAAGGAGATCGCTGAGGGGGAGAAACTCAGATAGTTTGATAGTTTAGTTGCGAGAATCTTGTGACTGACACTATCAAATGCCTTACTGAAGTCGAGGAGCACCAGAAATGTAATATCATCACAATCAAGAGCCATTCGAAGGTCATTAGTTACCTTTAGCAACGCAGTTTCGCAGCTACTGCTTTTCCGGAAGCCGGACTGTGTACTCGACAGCAGAGACCACATTTCACAGTGGGCCTGGATTTGCCATGACATTCTTGCACGACGGACTTGCATTTAGGTAAGGCAATTACTTTCGCTTTTTTCCACTGAAGTGGAAAGTATGATTTTGTCAGGCAGTTATTAAAAATGTGTGTAATATAGGGGATGATTACAGGAAAAATGCACTTAAGGAAGGTAGGCGGAAGATCATCAAGTCCAACAGATTCTGACTTTATGGAGTAAAAAGCTTTGTGAACTTCGGAGTAATCCACATTGCGAAAACTGAAGTGCCTAAGGTTGCTTTCAATTAGTATCGAGCGGGAATGGTCACTGGTATTGTTGACAACTGTGGTAAAATAGTTGTTTAGATCGTTAGCAGTAAGGCTGCTCTGGGCTGCGTAATCATCGCCATGGATCCCAAGTTTCTTTACGTTAGCCCAAAATTTCTTCGAGGGTAGGGTGGGACTGAGTTTAGCCGAAAAGAACTTCAGTTTTGCTTTGCGGATAGTCGAAGTAACTACGTTCCTGACAGCTTTGTAGGCCCTAAGGTTTTATTTACAGTAGGTTGGAAGTTGATTGACAGGCTTCAGGTCAAAAGTTTGGAAAAAGCTTAGGAAATTATTGCACAGTGAGCTGTAAGATAAGATATTGACGTTAAAGTCTCCTCCAACAATGATGCTATCATAATTCTATGGTTGTATTCTACGTTATATGTTACGTATGTATGGCCGCATCAAAAATTTTTTTTCTTGTGGGAGCTACTGGGTCCAAAGCTACTGCTGCCATTCATTTGCCTTATTATACTACAACCCTATACCTCGCTTGTCGCTTAGACTTGCATGCTCGAGCAAGGACTCCTCGAACAAGAAAACCCTGCTCCTCGCTATTGCGGGGCATTCACAGAGGACGTGGAGAGCAGACTCATCCTCCTCCAGGCAAAGCCTGCAGGTGGGGTCTTCCGCCATTCCTATCCTCCACAAGTGGTAATTTAGGGCGCAGTGCCCGGTAATCAAGCCAACAAGTGTTCTGACATCATTTCTACGGCGCCCCAACAAATCCTTGGCCGTGCTAGGAGACGGCCTAGGAAGGAACCGCTTAGAGTTGACCAGTCCAGGCGTCAGTATGTTTCATCAAAGTCCGATCGGCTAGGGCCCTTTGCAGCAAGCTGGTGGGTGCTCCGATAGCCGGCTCTGGACGAATGAATGCAATGTCAGAGCCCTGTTTAGTTAGGGCAACCGCTTTTTCATTGCCTTTGAAGCCCCGATGACCCGGGACCCAAACAAAGGTAACTTGATTGAGAACTCCCATCTTATCAAGAGCACGTTGGCAGCCCCAAACTAATTTAGACTTGGTCCTACGGCCTTAATTGCCGCTTGGCTATCAGAGAAGATAAAAATACGTTATTTTTGGTAGACCCTTCTTAAGTTCTGATGAGCGCCTGCCAGTACAGCGTACACCTCTGCTGGGAAGACAGTTGCTAGGGTGCCTAAGCTTATCGCTCTGCTGAATCTGGGGCTTTCGCTTCAGATTCCGGCGCCCACACCTGGCTCTGTTTTGGAGCCATCCGTATACCATAATATTTTTGGTAAAATTGTAACATCACGGGTTTTTAATAAGTTATTCACTTTTATTCTGGGGTGGGCCAGAAGGGTTCTGAGGTGGGCCTGGCAAACCTGCTCCCTCCCCTTGCTACGCCCATGCTCCTAAGGGGTACTGAAAAGAGCTCTTATTGTATAATTATAATATAAGTAGATTCTTTGTTTCATTTTTGTACTTCATTACTATTAATTTTAATTTAAATACATGAAAAGCATTCGAGATACATTCCACAAAAAACTAACATGCAATGATACTCAAACAGTTTTTTCCAGTGAGGACAACCTCTAGTAAACCTCTCAAACTAAAAAAGGATTTTTGTGAAATGAACTTCTCGTAAAAGTTTATTTCAAGCAAATCAAATGCATTCCGAAAAAATCCTACATTTCAAGATACAATATAAAGGTAAT
Organism: Thereva nobilitata; assembly: GCA_963855945.1. NCBI lineage: Eukaryota > Metazoa > Arthropoda > Insecta > Diptera > Therevidae > Thereva > Thereva nobilitata. The sequence goes on along the minus strand of OY979695.1, from coordinate 119,283,434 downwards.
CTTCGAATCACTCTTGCAAATAAACTTCTGACCTTAATGCCATAAAAAAGACTGCTCTTCCATAAAAAATAGAAAAGAGAAGAAACCCTAAAAGAAACCCCAGAGTACACAAATTTTCAAATCAAATTACTTCCTTTGTAATTGAATCGTAAACAATAGGCAGAGGCCTCGTTTCTCTTTGCATAGCGAAATGCGTAATTTATTCGGAATAAAATGACACGCAACAGTACCTTACAATTCCTGCATACATAAAAAATTGTATTATTTCAAACTGAAATTTTCGGTAAAGGAGAAAACAAAAAAAACGGTTAAATTTGAAATTCATATAAATTCAAACACATTTTAAAATTACAGGATTTTTTTGTTGTATGTGTTGTTGAGAAAACCTATCCGAAAAGCTTCAATTCCGAGTCACGCATTTAAAGGCCGCGGAGTAAGGTTTTCATGAATTTTCATGAATTGCAAAAATTTTTCCAACTTTGTTTCTTCATCATTTTTTTTAACCAAGAGTTCATAAATATTCATTCAGTGTGAAAAATATTCCTCAGAAAAATGTAAAGAAAATCCACAACTCCCCGAAAGGATGTTACGCGAAGCCCCCATGTAAGCGCGGTCCTGTACCAAGTACATAGCGCTCCGTAACTGAACTTTGTACACCTCAATGTTCAAACGTACTAAAATAAAACGCACAGTTTTTTTTCATTCCTCTTGTCTTGCCTAAGTCTTTTCAGTCAGTATTTTTTATGTGAATGCAAAACTTTTTTACGTCCAACTTTTAACATAACATCATAAATATCCTGCGGCATGATACAAATATACGGGCGCGTCCTTATGACGACTCTGCTGGGAGGCGCAGAAGATATGATACATGGACGTACATTTTCAAAGCAGAAAAAAAAATTATATTTTTATCAGATTGATAAGAAAGTTTAACCGTGAGGGAAACGTAAACCGAAAGAGAAAAATTCCTCTTCCTTTCGCAGCGAACTCAATTTTGATTAATGAAGTGGAAAAACTCATTTGCGGGAAAGTTCCTGAAATTAGGCACATTTTGTGTATTAGACAGCACATTTCATTTCATAGCTAGCTAAAAATTTAATGAGCCAACTGGTGACACCTTTGCCGGTGTCACCCTCCAGGTGCAATACCACAGCCATGTACCCCCTGAAATTTACAAAAGTTACTGTACAGCCTCTCAACGAAGAAGTTCAAGGCTGGTGCTAATTTTCTCACTCTATGAACTCGCATGACAAACATCTGCAGCCAACTTGTACAGTTTAGGATTCATCTGGAAGTCTTTACCACATAAGCTATCTTTAGACCATTAGTAAATATGTGACAGCCACGAAGAATTCATTTTCATTAATTAAACCCACAAGTTTCACTATTCGAGGGTTGGAAATATTTTTTTTTTGGTACAAATAAACCACACAAAAAATCCTAATTCGAGTACAACAAAAACTTTTCACTTCTTCGCCCATCCGTAAAAATTGGATAACATGAGAATTGACGTCAAGAAAATCTTAAGAATTTTCGGGGGAAAACCTGAGGAAAAGTTTGTGGAAGTTTCACTCAGGATTGCTGAGTAATTGTTAATAAGAAACTCCGCTGTGGAAATGTTTTCGAGGTAGCATTTCACATCGTATCGTCGTGTGCCATTTCAGACAACCTAAACATCTTAAAAACTTAATGTAAGAATTATGTTCTTTTTAACGACATTTAAATTGTGAATGGAATGAGGTAAACATCACGGCGCCTTAGGAATCAACAAATGAGTGAGTGCTTTTTTGATTACATCTTAATCGGAAACCAAAATATTCCCAGGGTCGACTGTATTAAACGTAACAGGGTATGCGTTAGTGATAATCTCTTTTAGAACCATATGCGCTCCATCAGGTACCTACATCTTATCGCAGTAGTGTGGCTTGGGTGTCTCAAAGTAATATTGGTCTATGTTGGCGGTGCAATGGCCAGCTATGCATCACGTACCAGCACCAGCTTTAGTACACCTGGGAGAATTACCCGCCTCCAGCCAGGAGACGGTAACTGACACGAATACGACCACCACTAGTCATAGCACACCCTTTTTGGATCAGCTGAGTTAACCGAATCCCAGGAAAAAGGTGTCGGGCAGTACGCTCATGAAGAATCAATATCAGAGAGCCGTATATATCCATGCCAAGGTCGAGATGAATGTGCATCTGCAGATCGTTGATAACACGCAGAACCTCCAACACTCCAATACAGCCACAAATTACCTTCGGGCCTATTTAGGAAAATTTGAATGTTGCCTTAATGCAAGAGCCGTGGGTCCAGAACCGAACATAAAAGGGCACCTCTATCATGGGCGGCGGAGCGCGTGGGGATGGAAGGAAAAGTGCACAGCACTTTCCCTTTGGGTGGGGAAATCCACACCCAAAATATTTCATGAAAACCTAATAACCCAGAATGTTGGAGGGCCGTCTCGGTCCCTGTGAACTAAGGGACGTGGTGAAAGGGCCTCACACAAACAAGGCTTTTTATGCGAAAATTAAAGCCAAAGCTTTTAAACCCCACTCAACTAGCATTTAAAAAGGGATTGCCTGAGGGGCATCCCGAAAAGGAAGATTTCGCCGTAGGTCCTTCATGAGGGGAATGCCGAAATAGAGCTTTCCCCTTAGTTTCTAGTCCGGGGAAATTAGCATTTTAAGGAGACAAAATTCCATAATGACTGAAAATTGGACCACAGCTTCCTTGGGACTTTTTAAGAAAACAATTTCGGAATCACAAAAAAAAACATGGCCGCCGGAGATATCACTTTTTGGCAAAAAAGTCACACCAAAAACTGGTTTTTTAGAAAAAAAATTTTCATCAATCAATGCAAAACGTTACTGCCTACAAAAAATTCCTCTTGTCATTTTTTCGAAAATCTAACGCTTTCGAAGTTATTCAAGGTCAAAGTTTCCAAAAATCACTTTTCGGCCAAAAAATACTTTGAATAATTCGGGAAGGTGAAGGTTTTCGAAAAAATTTCAAGAGGGGTATTTTGTAGGTAATAATGTTTCGTATTGATTGATCAAAATTTTTTTTCGGAAAAACCAGTTTTTGAGTGATTATTTTGCCAAAAAGTTATATCTTCGGCGGCCATGTTTTTTTTGTGATTCCGAAATTGTATTCTTAAAAAGTCCCAAGGAAGTTGTGGTTCAATTTTCAGCCATTTTGGAATTTTGTCTCCTATCCTGCGTTTTTTTTTGCTAATTTCCCCGAACTATTCCTCATGAGCACCATTCAAATAGAACCAGCGATATTGAAGTGAGGTATGCTTTATCACCTTCTCCATAAAGGCCCTATGGGGCAAACCTTATTACAAATAAAATGGGGCAATCCCAACTAGTGTTGGGTAGGACACGATTATAAAATGAGTTTGTAAGAGGTGCCTCTTTTTTCTTTTGAGCCAGTACAATGTAATACTTCAAATGACGCGGGGTGCTATTGTAATGCCAAAATGACAAAAACAAGCATATTAAAAAAAAAGAAAATAAATACCAATGAACATTTTTTTTACGAGTTTAATTCTAATATGCATTGAACTGCCTTAGAAAGTACATAAGTAAGAAATCTATGCCTCCACAATGTATATTTATATTTAGCAACCCCACCTTTCCTAATTTCAAGTTGGAAATTTTGATACCCCAAAAGAAGTAAAAAGTGTCTGTCCAGTACGTATTTATAATCTCGCCTCATCCCATTTCATGTTGGAAATTTTACTTCTTCAAAAAAAGTAAGAAATATCTCTCCCGTACAAAATTCCCCTCCCTCGAAAAATGTAAAAAATGTCTCTCCATTTTGTATTTACAATCTCACCTCGCCGCAGTTCAAATTGGATATTTTGCTGCCGCAAAAGAAGTAAGAAGTGTCTCTCCACTACGTAATTTACAATCACACCTCGCTTCATTTATCTCGATACACGCTCATATACCAGTAGGATATTATTTTTGAACGGAGACATTTAAAAAAATTCAGGCCTCAGTACAATTAACCATAGTGTAAGAGACAAATGTACTGCCTCGGGTAAAGGTGAAACCCCAATATACGCTTGCTTGCTTGAACTGGCTTGAACTTGGTGAGCTTTTCAGATTTTATATGTGAAACTTGTGCCTTAGTCACTTGGGCATTTGGTTTTGCCACATAACAAAGCATTGCTTTATTTAATATGTCAAAGCAAAGCAAAGCACCAAAGCAAGCCAAGGGTACATTGGGGTTTCACCTTTAATCCGGCTCAACTCGAATCCCAACATCTGCCTTACGCATTCCGAAAGCCCTTTTAAAAGCTTTGAAGTAATACCCTTAAGCTTTAGTTTTACTCATACAAAGCTTTGGTTTTTGTTGTTGTATTGAAGGGTGTCGTTTAGCATAGTCAATAGACCGGTTCTGGTTCCAGGTCAAGCAGCATTGGACGTGATTAGTACGCAGTTGGGAGACTGCATTGGTAAAACGACACTCGCGCTTAAAAATATAAAGCTTTCGGACACCGCCGAAGTTATTGCTCATATATCCACTCCGATTCTCAAATTTTTCGGTCTTTTTTCCACTCGGGATCGGGTAGCAATGATTTTTGCTCCAGGTGGCCAGGAGTATTCCTTTTGACGAAGCGCGAACGAGGCAAGTCGTTAGATGCCCTGTGTAGGCCTTATAGGGCAATTCAAATGGGGTCCACATGAGGCAGTGGGAATAGCCTCATAAGGGCTCTATCTGCACCCCCAAAATGCTATTTTTTACAGTTTCACGGTTATCTGGTAACGTGCTCCCCACCCACAATGATTATGCCCCGCCGCCCCTGACCTCTATAATACATTTTATCACCGCACGAGTCAAAGTAATCCAAAATTCTGGGTAACAGCATTATCATTAGGCACTATTTTTGACTACCAGCTGCTTTTTGCAAACCAAAGGTGGAGCGCTATTGAGTCAACTTGGCGCTATTGAGTCAACTCTGGGGCAACTTGGCTTCCTTTGAACGAAAGAAGAACGATGGGCATCCTAAATAGACCTAGAAGGAAAATGGCCAGAATTACAGCAATCATCACGTGGCATTCGTCCACTACGCTAAAAAGTTGGATATCTCATACAATGTCTGTTGCCGTTGCTGCTGGGAGACGAGTGAAAAAGAAACATTCGATCGCTTTCTGTGTAAATGCTCAAGTAAAACCTGGCAGCGCACAATACAGTTACGTTTTGGAGGTCTTAAAAGAGATCTGCAGACGGGGATTCGGGGCACTGATGAGCTTCAAAAACTCTACCAGATCAACACCACCACAGTTAATTAAAAAAACATTCCCCAAAGTTGAGCTACACGAGCTGTGGCATCAAATAACAGCAATACTGTATCTTCCTCACAGGCATCGTGTGAAGGGCCCTTATGGAATGACGGACTTGCTGCAATGCGTAGGAAATTTAGGAGATTTTTCATTAGAACAAAACAGACTCACCCTTACAGGTTACAACAAAGTGCAGAGACGCTCCAAAAGGATTGGCTTGAAAAAGCACTGTGAGAGCATGCAGACTCTATCAAGGGCAACTAGATTCCGAAAACTCCTCCAACGAGGTGGGCAGGATGGCTCATACTCCACCAGCGAGCACTTGTCACTTTCTTCAGATCGCGTATCCCCTGGATGTTGGGCGCAGTCATAGGACCTTGACTTGATTTTTAATTGATAGGTCCCTTGCAAGCATCTACTGTGTTTTCACCCAAAGGCATATACACTTGATCACTTTGAACTCTAACAAACTGAGGCTGTGTTCTTGTTGGTTCCTGCTTTTATATCCTCAAAAGTAGTACTTGGCGAACTGCCTTATCAAAGTACACACATTTCCTTATTTCCTTATTCCAGGCATATTTTTTGTCACAATTATTCATTTTCTTCTTTCTAAAATTAATTCTTGAATCTTCCAATTTAATGCAAATTTCTATCCAATTTTTTCTTAATAATTTTATTATTTTCGAAAATGCATATAATTTATCGACGCCATTTCCGCCTTCCTTTTTTGCATAATTATTTTTTGTCTCGCTCTATTTTTACATAATTGGCCTCTCGTTTCCTCTTATTGGTCTTATGTAAAATTATATTTTTTATAATATCTTTTTTAAGATAGATATATTGTTTTTTATGGCATTCCTAGCGAATTCGCCACCAAAAATAACATAGCACGGCGAAGTGGCTTTATGTCAAAAGATAAAGTTTGACGTTTGTTTTGCCGTCAAAGTTTTCATTGTGCGCGCGCCGGTTTTTTACGCGGAAAATACCTGCTATGCTTGCTTATCAGGTAAGTTTAAGTGCGTTATTTATATGTGGTGTTGGTGTAGTGATATGACTTAAGGGGACTATCCAGTGCTTTTTGGTCCAAAATCAATTTTTTTACGAATTTTTTTTTATTGCATATTCTAAAAGGCTGAAATGTCCTCTATCGTTATGCGTTTTCAGATTTTGAAAAAACAACGTACAACATGCTTTTTTTCATGATTTTTCAAGACCGTGCACGGCGTCGAATAACTCGAAGAAATTGATTTAATTTGCAATTGTTGTTGAAAAATGTTTATAAAAAACAATTTTTATAAACAAACGAATGCCTTTGTTGTTCAGTCAAAACCAATAATATTCATGCTAAATTTCATGACAATCGGTCGAGCGGATCGAGTTTTAGCTAGTTAAGATCGCAGAAACCGAACACCTAACTTCAAAGATGAATATCTCGATTTCTTTTTTTTACCTTTTTTCCAACTTCTAAGAGCTCCTGATACCACAATTTTCAACCGATTTTGATTTTAAATAGTGGAAAATGTTCAGAATTTATAATAGAACAAATCTGTCAGACAGAATTTTCATTTATAAACAATTCGAAAAGTTATTAACAAAAAAGTAAAAAAAGACCCCATTTTTGGCCCGTTTTTGACATTCAAGCACATATTTGTGGATTGCTAATAAACAAAAGATGATATCACAAATCTGTCTGACAGATTTGTTTATTATCAAATGCCCAACACTTTGACACCAACAAATTGAAAATCGGATAAAAATTCGAGTACCAGGAGCTCGTCAAAGTTGACCTATTTTCCAATTGTTATTAACAAAAATGTTGCTTAATATTATTTTTTCTCAACAAACTATCGTGGTTTTGTTATCTACTCGATAATAACTATATTTACACAAAATTTCAACAAAATCGGTCAAATAGATCTAATTTTAGCCATTTCACTGGATAGTCCCCTTAAGGCCCAACTATAATGCACGTAAGAAACGCACGTCATCTGGGCGCTCTCATGGAAATTAATGGGTTCGGCCATATTGGACGTACGTCGGTCATATTTTGTTTCGTTAAGTTTCGTTAAACGTAAAAATGCGAAATGAACCGTGCTCAACGTACGTTTTGTGAGAATTTGCAGTAAAATTGATGACAGCTGATTTTTTTTGTTGTCGTTTTGTGGGTTTTAAACAAGAAAGAGTATGGAAAATATTGTGCTTCAAATTTATGGGAGTTATTTTGACGAGAAATTTATTATAATTGAAAATAAACACGATTATTTTTAATATGCAAAGATTAATAGCCAGGTCTTAATAGGCAATGAATAATATTTATGCATTTTAATAATTTTAAACTTGTGAAAACTTTCCGTATACACAAACCATTATACGTTTGACGAAGGTTTGATAATTTACGCACGTCGGCTGACGTGCGTTTCTTACGTGCATTATAGTTGGGCCTTTAATGTTTTACCGGCAATTGTTTGAATTACCATAAAATTGCGACTGGACATAACCTGTCATCGCCGGGTTTGTCTTAAGTTGTTTCTGTTTATACATAATTTGGACTTTTTTCTATGTAGTGTCACATAATTTTTAGTTACTTTTTATGTGCTGTATGTTTATTTCATGTTTATTCGTGGCATACATATGTGTTATTTGTTTGTTAAATTCTTATTACATTTTTGCCTTATTGTTGTTGTTGTGTCTCAAAAATTTCGTGTTGTTGTTTTTGTACTCCATATATTGTTGTTTTTGTAATGTTAAAAATTCAGTGTAAAATTTATAATTCATTTGTTTATTTATATTACGTAATTCAGTTTATTAATACATTTATTTTATTTGTAGGTATACTTTATTCAGGTAAGTATAACCATATCTTTTATTCATTTTCAATATTATTAATATCTGTATTTTTTTAGGGGTTGCGGCTCAACACCGATACTCCCGTAGTATGTTTGCGGATATCTTTAACCGGGACACGGTGGTAGTCTCCTTTCAACCCAACAATTCCCCGGAGGAAATAACATTTTCCCGGGACTCCTTCAGAAGGACCCCGATCTGATTCTCATTTGTCTCTTTAGAGCCAGATTCAATCGGGGATACATTCCAACCATTTGGAAGAAAGTTGTGGTGGTTTTAATTCCTAAACAAGGCTCCATGGATTTGTCTAAATTGGTCAATACTATACAAGCACAACTAACCCTCTTTTCTTTTAAAAATGATACAAAGGCTGGTGAACGTTCACATCAGGTGCAAACTGGTGCTTTCCTTTGCTCTACTTAGCTTTAAGTTCGCTTACTGTGTTAAGCAACCTCTGTTGATTTACCCTTTAATCAACAGAGGTTGCTTAACATCACCTGATCAGCAAAATCGAACAAGCCCTCCTGCTTTATGTGCGTTCCTTGACATCGTGCTTTCGATGACACTGGCAATGATTCTGTTTCTAGAGCACGGGCTCTCAGAAACCTGGGGATACACAATGGTGTGGATAAATGCCATGCTTGTAGGGCGTGACATCTCTTCTACCCTGGGTGATTCCACTATTTGTAACAAGACTATCAAGGGCTGCTCTCAAGGTGGAGTCTGCCCCGTTACTATGGCCACTGGTTGTGGATGAACATCGCCATCAGTAAACCCACTAGGGATATATGGGCCTGTAAAAGGCTTTTGGGTTTGACATGGGGATAGGTACCGTAAATGACGTGCTGGAAGTACAACAAGATCGTTGAACCTGTTGTTATTTATGCCGCTAAAGTGTGACGGCTTTACCAAACAGGTCATGGCGATATTCACGTGCAGCAAACTGCAACGGCTTGCTTCTTTCTCCATTTCAAGTTCCTTAAGACTTTATATCTCATCGAATTGGCCCAATACAGTAAAAGCACATATGGATATTTTCAATGGTATCCCAAATATTCCAATTTGTCGCGTATCTGACTGTACGGTTGGTGAACTGCGGTTCCAAAACAAATTCAGGGCGTTTATTCCGGATAGTTCAAGTCATCCTTGCTGGTGGTACAAGATATCTCTACTGGTTCACCCGTTCAAAAATAGAACATGGTACAGGTGTTGGTTTGGTTGGAAAAAGTCTGAAAGGCGCCAACATTACAATAGTTGCAGGGTGCCAGGAAAAATAGGGTCTCGCTCTGCTGGGTCCCCAGACTCTAGTGTATCATCAATTGCAATAAGGCTGCGGACAAGTTCGCGAGGGAGGGGTCTGAAGGGCTGGTAGAGGTCCCTGAACCTCTCTAATAGTCCACCTAGGAAATCTGTCCCATGTCTTAGAAAGACTAAAGGACTAATAAGATCCTTAGCGTAAAGGGGCTTTGTGACTCTAAACACGGTGGTCCTTAGGTTGTTGTTGGGAAATCTAACTGGCTATGTGACGCCGCGGTACCACCTCCACAACCTAAGGTTCCTCTTCATTCATACCGATTCCGAATTTCGGGGTATAGGCTATGACGTTTTTTATTCTAATAAACACACACTTGAACACACAAAAACCTTTCCAAAACTACTGACATGCTAGTATACTTAACTGGTGGGCAGTAAACTGACCAGTACTTTCTTATTCTTTGACGGCTCTACAACCGGGATCCGGTCCTGCCATCTCGGAACTGTTCTCTCCACCGGCCCCGATTCTGTGCCGATGTCATCCAGTTGGGCATCCCTAAGCTCTGAGCGTCCTGGCCATCCTTTTAGCGGAGGTTGGGTTTCCCTCGCTCAAGCGCCCCATAGATCTTTCCGAGCAGGTACGTATACGAACTAGATGCCCTGCCCACCGGAGTCTGCCGAGCTTTATTTTCTTGACAACATCTATGTCGCTAATTAATTGCGCACGTATGGGAGTAGGAAGCGATGCCAGAACACTGCAAAAAAGGTATCATCTGCCCGATACATAAAAAAGGCGATGTTGCAATGTTCAACAATTATCGCGATATAACGTTGTTGAGTACCGCTTATAAGATATTCTTCGCTATCCTGCAAAGCAGGATGGCCCCATACGCTATAAACATCACAGGCCAATACCAGTGTGGCTTCAGCCCAGGAAAATCAACAATCTATCAGAATCCTTCAGAAGCCCACCCAATTACTGGCTTACGCAGACGACATTGACGTCATTGGAGGAACATCAACAGCTGTACAAGAAGCTTTCACCCAGATTGAGCGGGCGACAGGAAAGCTGGGACTGCACATTAATGAAAGCAAAACATGGTGGCCTCGTCTGTAAGAATACCTAACATTGGTCCAACAATCAAGGTAGAGGAACACGAGTTTGAAGTGGTAAAATCATTTACCTATCTTGGGTCAATAGTAGCAGCAGAAAATATGACAAAAATAGAAACTGACCAGTGTACTGACCAGTAACCGAGCGTTACAAACCGCTAACGGCCACAAACGACGGTTACAAACCGTTATAGGACACCGCCGATTGCGTCACTTCAGGTAAACCAACATCCGAGACCGCAACCGCAATTTGATGCCATTTCCGGCACTGTCACATTTCAGACCACAAAAGATGACGTCAGTTTCAGTGAAGTGGTCTCGGAATCCCATAGCTATACTATTCTGGGATTCAAAAGAAGCAAGGATAAACTATAATAATAAAACATTTTAAAATTACGTCGCACAGCTACCTGTGTTCTGCTCGTCATTAGATAACCATACCGAGGGGTTGTAAAAGAAAGCGGTAATCCGTAATTTTCTATTAGCCGCCATTACGAATTTCGAATTACGCCACAAACAGTGATGGGTTTACGCTTAGGCCGTGAGGCCTGGGCCTAGGGCGGCAAAATTTTAGGGGCGCAAAATTTTAGAGGCTGCAAAATTTAAAGAACGATTCAAATTTAAACATCAATTTAACTTAGTTTTGCTGTCTACTCTGAAGCACCCCGAAAAATGGAGAGATCGTGCGTGGTTGATTTTTTCAGACATTAAAGGGTCTGTATTTTGTGCTCCAGGTTTATTATTGGACTAAATTCGTGAAACGAATGCTTTAACCGGTAAAGGTTTTCGTGTCTGGTAACTCAAAAGTACACGTTGAAAGTCATGGAAATTCCGATTTTCATAAAACTAATGTTAATCATTTGATATCTCGAGGAATAGCTCAAAGGTTGATAAACTTCTGACAGCTTGATGAAGAAATTTTGTATTGGAAAAAAATTTTATATCGGGTAATTGTAATTGTGAAATTACTTGCAATAAGAGGACAGCCATTCTGTGGACGACATTCAGAAAAATTGGAAATCCCCAAGTTGGTGATGGTATTTAGAATCTTGTGCCTACCATGAAAATGGAAGTATGTCGTATTTATCAAAAACAACTTATGAGGGAATTATATTATTGATTCGTGATAAAGTCTTACAACAAATTTCTGCTGAAGTGCAAAAGGCGAAGTATTTTGGAATCATTGTAGATCCCTTGCCTGATGCATCCTCCAGACTACCCTTAACCTATTATATCCTTTCTCTATCTTAGAGCTAAGCTTACTAGAGTAAAAACCATAAAAGAAGAGAACGAGTGTCCCATTCGCTCTGGTTGTTTGAACGACATGAAGAACTGGTAGTATAAAGGATGACAGCTAAGCTTTTACATACGAAAAAGTGTTCATCAGCTTACTATAATTATTAGATATGTACGTCAAAATGTTGAACTAGTAGAGAGATTTTTAGAATTTAAAAGGTCTTAAAACTAAAGATATTGAAAATGCTATTTTAAATGCTTTAAAAAAATGGTCTTGACATAATGAGCTAACATGGTCAATCTTATTAAAATGCTAGTAATATATCAGTATATATGCAAGACTTTAGATAGGAATTAAAAGAATTAACTCCTGGCAGATCCTGCCTTCAGCTGCACATTTCTTAAATTTAGTAGGAACTTGTGCTGCTCAATCGGTATCTGAAACAGTCGTTTTTTTTGCTACTTTACAAGAACTTTATAATCTTTTTTTACAATATCTATGTTACACATCGTTGGGAGATCGATGGGAAGATACACGATCTGAAGCTGTTGGACTGCAGAAAAAGTTAAAGCATTTAGAAACAGCAATTCTAGTCATTTTTTGCAAGAATCGCAAATCGATTTATCATCCGCTGTTCAAATTTATGGTTCATTGGCTCCTTTTTTTCAAGATATGAGAGATAAACAATTTTCTCAATATGAACAAAAGGCTAAGATATTATCTGGAGTCCAGAATTATTACTGTTACTTGTCGCAGAAAAACTCGTAAACCGCAGCCAGATGAGACAAAAATAAATGAAAGAGAACGTTTTTTGGACAGGAAAATTTCCGTACTAATATTTATTCCCGGATTTTAGATATTTTGAGCGAACAATTGACCAGACGTAAGAACGTATATGACCAGCTTCACGTAAACTTCATTTTTTTGATAATTTATCTGAAGTATCCGAACGATTTGGAACAGGCATTATGTAATTAATGCTTTCAAGCAAATCAAGCAATTATTAGAAAATAATGAAGATGTGTCCTCTGCACCAAATATATGCATTTTTTTACATTCATGTAACCTAATATAAGCATCGCTTTACGCATTTATTCGAGTATATTCCAGCTACAAATTGTTCTGGAGAAAGATCCTTTTTTACTCTAAAAAGAGTGACAAGCTATTTGCGGGCACGTTTGGGCCAACAAGATATACTCAATGCACTTCCAATGTTGTCTATCGACGCAAAATTGATGCAAGAAATCGATTATGAGAGGATTTAATTGTTGTTTTCGCCTAAGCTAGAGCAAGAAAAAAAAGTTTATCTGATATATGATAAGTCATAAAAAATATATTATTTATTGTTATATCTAAATTAATAAAGCTTGTAATAAAATATTTTCAATATTCGTAAATTAGATGTGTTATTATAATAATTATCACTACAAAGCAAAAAAGCGCCATATCGGACGGGGCCTAGAGCGCAGTCGATCTTAAATCCGCCACTGGAGTGACTTAATTTGAAACTATTTTATATTAAACATGTCAAAATCTATTTAAAATACATTTAAATTAAATATAATGTTACCAAATCTGTACATAAAAGATCGATATATAAAACCGCAAAAAATCAATCATTTCCACGGGAGCACGGGAGAGATACATTTAAATTTACCCAACACTGTACTTTTTTGAAGACTTTCTTGCTCATTTCCCACAACTCGAAATTTTTAAGTTAGGTCACTTTCATTGTAAGGGTGCGATATCTCCAAAATTTTAAGTTGATCGGTTGTATGAAAGTGTTCCAAAAATTGGATTATATATTAATAAATGAAACTACCGAGTGCCTTTTTTAACTTAGAAACTTTATTTCAGTATACGGGTTGAAAGCTCAAAATTGACTAACTCTATCTTAGCTTATTAAAAGAAGATTTTTAATTGTTTATGCTTGCATCAGCGCATGTGCAAATGCATTTTTATCAGTATACAATTCTCGGTAATTGTAATATGATGATTCCGATGATACCTTCTGGAAATTGTCGTTCTCACGGGAGTGTGGGAGTGCTGATGTGACACCTCCCAACCTTAGATATTTGCAGTCCCTGCAAATGGGTCCACATTGTTTGTTTTATTTGGAATGTAAAATACCTTTTCGTTTAGTTCAACGTTTGTAACCTCATTATGTTCTTTCTTAAAAAACTTTAAAGAAATAAATGCGACAATTATGGTTAGTACAACAAAATTAAAACCCAGCGATGTGTAGGTTACGGAATTGTTTTTATACTCTATGTACTCGATTTTTTCTCTATTGGTTACAGTATTCAAATGTAAATCTTCTAGTGTAAAGTTTTTTATTTGTTTTGTAAAATTTAGGTATGTTATCGGAATCATCACACTGTCTACAAATTTATCAACTTTGTTCTTAAATGTATCAAGGGCGGATCAACCGTTGTGGGCACGATGGGCATGCCCACAACCCTACTAGACTTGTGACGTCACACTTTCACGGTATATTGACATTGATAGGCTGATGATATTATATCCCATGCCTTAATAAAATGAAAAAAGTATGAGTGTGCTTAAGCCCATACTTTAGAAGTAAAACTTGTTTACCCACAACTGCCAAAATTATTAAAATATTAACCAACTAGTAATATGCAATAGATATAGTGGAAGGTCGGTGTCGAATATATAGTACGTTTTCAGAAAAATCAGGCCAACCACAGATGCAGGAAGTATAGTGACGAGCCTACTGTAGTCCGGCCAAATTAGCTTCCTTGGGACTTTTTAAGAAAACAATTTCGGAATCACAAAAAAAAACATGTCCCTTGGAAATATAGCGGTTTTCCGGTGTTTTCCTTGTATCTCGGGCTCTATAGGTGGTACAACCCCGTACAAAGTCCCTAAATGTTGACAATGAAATTCTCTACAGCTTTAGTTCTTACAAACATGTTGAGCCGATTAACCCTTTCAAAGTTATTCAAGGTCAAAGTTATCTAAAATCACTTTTTGACCAAAACATCACTCAAAACCTGGTTTTTTCGAAATTTTTTTTTGATCAGTCAATACGAAACGTTATTGCCTACAAAAAGCCCTCTTGTCATTTTTTCGAAAACTTAACCCTTTCGAAGTTATTCAAGGTCAAAATATCCAAAAATCACTTTTCGGCCAAAAAATCACTAAAAATTGATTTTTGCAACATAATTCGCAAAGTTTTCGAAAAAAATGGCAAGGGTGTCATTAGGGTAGGGAATAATCTTTTGTATGAATAGAACACAAAAACTTTCTCAAAAATCAGTTTCTGAGTCATTTTTTGACCAAACACTGATTTTTTGAAACTTTGACCTTGAATAACTTCGAAAGGGTTAAGTTTTCGAAAAAATGACAAGAGACTAGTTTGACTAGTCTATTCAAACCCGAGTAAAAGGAATTTAGTTGGTTAAATTTCTTAAAAGCATGCACGCGCCGCACCTAGGACGCATAGCGAACAAATGCGAATGACACACGGGTATGCATGCACCCGCTACAGGCAGCATGAACATTTATAAATGCATCCGCATCGGTATAGACCATTCCGAACACGGGTGTTGTTTTACCAAGCAGTCCCCCAACTAAGCACTAACGAGGTCTAATGCTGCTTGACCTACGCAATCGAAGGAGAACCAGTCTACTAAGTATGCTATTGGTACGCTTTGTGGTCGCCAAGATAATTCCCCGTTTTTTCGTCCTTTACAATTTTTTAAAGCCCCTATTTTAAAGGGAGCAAAAAGAAATGCAAAAAATTGTCAATCTTTTTTCAAATTCAACTTTGATCTAGGGGTACTTTTACTCCATTAAGGGTTGAAAATAATTTATTTTTGGCTGATAATACCTATTCAACCAAACTTCAAGCAAAATGCAGAAAAAAATAAACCTCGATATCGGTGAAATTAGCAGCGTTTTCGCGAAAAAGAAACGTAAGCTTGGATTTGTAATTTAAATAAGCACCTAAATAAAATTATTTAATTTAAAATGTATACTAGCGTTTAATTTAATTTGATATCCTTTGAAGTTGTAAAAATTTCATCAAAATCGGTTCAGTAGTTTAGAGTCTAAATGTGACATTTTGATGTGCAAACAAGCACACATTTACTTTTGTAATTGTCGTGAGCGAACAAACTAAAATTTTAATTAATTAATTTACCTACTAGTATTTTCCCCACGGCTTTGCCTACGTGGAACTATACACTGTACAAAATCTTGGTCATGGCGTCAAATATTTTGTAAACATCTCCTTTTGTAGGAATGAACTATATCGATCATGAGCGTGTTCATACTCCGACTCGTACTTAACCGATTTTCGGGTGGCTGTGACCACAACCTTTTTTTAGGGCTGGATCCGCCCCTGAAATGTATAGTTACTGATACTTATTTTACAATCATTGAATTTAATGACGTTATTATTTCTAATTATTAGCTCTTGACTAATACAAGTTTGATGCAATTTGGTTGCGGGCAGATTTTTCGTAATTAACAGATTATCAAATATTTTCTCAATAGAAGTTACGTTGTTATACGTAAATGTACAAATGTTATTTTTATTCAATAAATTGCGGAAACAAAAGTTATTATGTGGTTTTAAATTTTTCTTTAGTAAGATCCCTTTCGTTATTATTATAAACGTTATTATTTTGCATGATTATCTCGGTATTATCAGCATCTAATTGTTCGAAATTGTTATTTGGGAACGGCACGATTAAAGCGTTATGATACTTTTCTTTGGTAAATATTGGAATAGAAATGACAAGAATTAATAATTCTTCATTAAAAATTACACTGGATCGAATGTATGGAATGATCTCTACTGTTATGTTATACTTGTTTACCTCTTCTTCTGTAAGAACGTCATGTGCTAGTACGTTTAGTTTGCTCAGAAGGATAACGTCTGTTAGTTTTTCTATTTGTTTATTTACTGTCGAGATGTCTGAGTATAATTGTAAAACATATTTCGACTTGTTTTGAGAATTTAGCAAGTTGTTAGTTTCCCTGGTTATATTGGATAAATAGGCATTCAGTTCTTTTTGTTGCTTGTTTAAATGTTTATTTGTTTCTTCTACGTTTTTTATTAGATTGTTATTGATAATTACTTGTTTATTTAATTCATTCATGGCATTTTTTGTGTTAGTATCTAAGTTATTTAGGTGGTTGTAGATGGCTGTAGCATCTTCGTCGTCCATTGTGCCTGTTAAAAATTTCAAACCTTTTCCGAGAATGTTTATTAATCCCCTTTTATTTCGACGGTTTTTATAGGCCTGTGGTATTATCATTTTATAATTATGTTTTAATAAAAGTAGTTCTTTATCTAATAGCTTAAGGTTACCATCACTAGGGTCTAGTTCTAAAGACTTAATGTTAAATTCGATTAGATCTATTATATTCGTTATACTCGGTTAAGTTTACTATGCGCAATATTTTTGTGAATGTATCGATGATCAGTTTCTCTTTTAATTTAAAAAGGGTGTACCCATTATCCGTGTTAATTGGGGTAATCTCTATTGTTTGTGTTGATATTGGAATGATCACCATGAAAAGTGGCAGAATGACAATCATTCTGAAAAAAAAAGAAAGTTCAATTTTGAAATTTGTATTTACGCTTCATTTGAGTTTTCGAATATTTTATATTTCGTTTGTTACTAGTGTCTACAACATAGTTATTCTCTATCCTAAAGTTTTTTAATTTTTTTATTTTGGTTTTTTTTTTGCAATTTCTCTGTTTGCCACTATGTTTTCTTGTAGTCCATAATTATCTTCCCTTTGCTTATTTAGTTTATTTACCCTAATAATTTTTTCTTCCCTAAATCTATCGGATAAGATTTTAATGTCGTTTTTATCGTAGTTTTTTGTTATGAAATCGATCGGACGCAACTTGGTGGTTGTATGTATCGTATTGTTGTAAATGTTAAGTATTTTGTATAATTTTTCGTCAAGGCTTTCGTCCTCATTTGTTTTATCGACTGCAATTATTCTTAGATGTTCGTTTAGCGTACCGTGTAATCGTTCTATGTCGGCATTGCCGGTTTTGTTATTAGCTGTTGTCACGTGTGTATTTATTGAATTTTCTCTTAAAAATAGTCCTACGGCACTGTGTAGCATGCATCTTTCATTATCGTAAATTAACTTCTCCATTTTACCTAAAAATTGTATTCTTTCCTTTAATGCTTGCAAAATGGACACCCAAGTTCTGTCTTTCAGCTTGTGTATCGTGGCATACTTGGTAAATTTATCTATTGTGGTTAAATACATAACATTTCTGTATGGGAACCAAATGTCCATGTGGACTATGTCATTGAATTTTGTTGCAGTTTCGCTGATTTGGTATGGGATTTTAACTGGATGTCGATCAAATTTTGCTAATTGACAGACTTCGCAATTATTGATGAATTTTGTTATTAATGTTAACATATTCGGGTAGAAGAATTGCGACTTTAATTCGGAAAATACCTCATTTATACCCCGATGGTTGTTCTTCAAATGTTCTTCTTTAATTATGGTGATGATTTCATTTTTATCTGTGATATCGGTTAGTTTTATATTAGATTTATACAGTTTTAAATTTTTGTTATTTGGGAAGTTTCTAACATAGATGTCTTGAAATTTAATAAATAAATCATCATTTTCGCAATACAAACACATCACACCTTTATCTATTAGAGATTTCCTCATTACATTTAACAAATTCGAGTTTTCGTCGACTGTAATGTGATTTTGACATTTTTTGTGTATAATTTTTGTTTTTGTTTTATACACTGTAACTGTATAATTTTATTTTGTTTTATACACTGTAACTGTATAATTTTATTTTTGGTTCTAAGACCGACTGCGCCATTAATAAATGAAACTACCGAGTGCCTTTTTTAACTTAGAAACTTTATTTCAGTATACGGGTTGAAAGCTCAAAATTGACTAACTCTATCTTAGTTTATTAAAAGAAGATTTTTAATTATTTATGCTTGCATCAGCGCATGTGCAAATGCATTTTTATCAGTATACAATTCTCGGTAATTGTAATATGATGATTCCGATGATACCGTCTGGAAATTGTCGTTCTCACGGGAGTGTGGGAGTGCTGATGTGACAATATTTATGAACATTCCAGTCAGACAAAGCAAGTTAGATAAAAGCGTATCAAAAATAGCGCTTAAATAACTCGGCGACGACGATATATCGCTCTCTTGCTTCCATGACAATCTTTGCAACACCAGATTTTCCTGCTTGGTTCATTCTCTTTGCCTACAGCGCCGACACATACAGATCAAACATATTGTTCTTAGCCATATAGGATATTGAAGGAGGTCTTGATCCTGAGAACCTGTTATATTCTTCGAAATAATCTTTCTCCCCATGACGCGACGTGAGAATGTGCGGTTTCGAAAACGCAGGTCTGCAGTCAGTTGCAAGTATTCAGCAATTGGAAATGTTTAGCTGAATACTTGCAAATGACTGCAGTCCTGCGTTTCCGAAATCGCCCAATTGCCACATAACAAATTAAGAAGAAGTCTTATGTGTGGCAAGTCTTTAATAACACAATTGTTCGATACCACAATTGAGGCTATCAGCGCAAAAGTGGTGTAACCCACACTGGTTGCGGTTTTGGTGTAATATAAGTACATACATTCCTTACATAATGGACTTCAATACAATAGTGAAGTAAGCTACTTTTTGCCTTCCAAAAACATAACTGTACATAACGTAACTGTTGGACAGAACAAATATAGCGAAGTAATAGAGAAAAAAGGGTGTAAGCTGACTACACCGGTGGTTTACATCGTCTGGGGCTACACCACTTTTGCACTGGTAGCCTCAATTAATATAACAAATCCTCTACTATTTATTCGGTTAAATAAGGGTCCACAAACGTGTAAAAAGGAAACTAAAATTCGTTCGTTTTCTCTATGCCCACCTGGATGCCCAGCCGAGCAGTATTTAATCTGAAAATAAGTGGCTAGCAACAATGTATTTGAGTAGAAGTGCAAATGGCGAATTTGTAACAAACAAAAGTCATAAAAAACATACTCTGGAATTACAGCAGCAGCCGACACGTTCCACATAAACGAAATGACTTTTGTTGGTTTTGTTACATAAAAGTTTTATCGTAAATGTTTTTGGGTGATAGCAAATTTCCTAGTGGGATGAGTTTTTTATGCTACTAAAAACTAAAAAAAAAATTTATATCAATTGATTGTTTCAGAACATTGAAGTTTATTAGTATTTACCTAGAATATTTTGATTGGATCCTCATTCCACTTTTGGTACTACCATCATCGCCTCTAGCCGTCATTAACGCCCAGTCTTTAAACAAAGGTATTTGCACCCATTAATAACAAAAATTTCATTCTTAGAAATGTTCTTAAATTTATTACAAGCGATTAAAATTTCATTAAATAAATTACATAGAAAATTTGAGAAGATTATTAAGTTGAAAAAGATTGCTGTAATCGGCTTCCAATTCATGTTGCCGATTAATTCTGAAGCGAGAGCTCTTAACCGCAGCATTTCTCAGTTGTATTGTGATTAATTTTAGGTTTCCATATTTTGAGTAAATATCAACCAGAAAAAAGGGTCCTATCCTCCCATCGGAATTATGATAAGGGTCTATCAATCTTTAGACCATCTACTAGCTGTGATACCCTTAAGCTTCAAATTCAATGTCGAGAAAATAGACATATTTTGGTGTTAAGGTACAAGATAAATGGCATCCTTCTGCAGACTTTTGCACTTAGTTTATTGTTCAGATCTAAGTTTAATGATGTCTGCTTTAATTTTGATTGAAATCTTGGTAGATTCTAGGGAAATTAGATAAGATTAATTAAAGTGGTTTCCGCTTGTAATAGGATTTATGGTTCTTGTTTATACATGATGTAAAATGCTTGATTATTTTGAAGTACGAGTATAAATATTGCTACGGAATTAGAACTTAACGGATATACATGTATACAACGTTTATGGATGTTACAATAATTCATCATATAATACCGTTTTAAAAACTTAAGTATTTTCCAAAAAAAAATATTTTCATATATTTTAGTTTTTTATTTCTTGTTTCTGTATATCCATTGCGGCGGACGATCCGTGGTTTCAAAAAGGTTTCGATGCTAAGGAAAGCAATAATTAATCTTAAAAGTGGAAGGGATGACAAGGACAAGGTCTACGCATTTTGAATAGCTTTAAAGTTAACCTAGCAGTTTATTCTCTGACACTTATATAAATGTACATAAAAATGAATCTGAGCAAAACTTGACTGCCTCTAGACATAGGTCACAGCAACTCGTTCAAATTAAATAGATGAATCACACTGTTAAATGGATTAACACATGCTACGGCGTGGGTACGTGATGATTGTTGATGATTGCTTCTAGTTGAGTTCTTTATCGATTGCTACATCTTCGCCTATAAGTGCTTAATTCTATTTTTTAACGTAATATATACAATCATTAGTCATACTTTATGTGCTATAATAGAAATAATCGATTCTATAGTTTTTAATTTCAGAGTAGACAATGGATCATTACCATCTTCATTTAATTACCTTGCCAACAATTTTGTATATTTAGTAGTTAGTCGAGAAAATAAAGCACTGAACCTAGGATTTTTTGAACAGTAAGATGGATCTTAATGCGGTTTTTTGTGTTCGATTCGTGAGAGCGTCTACAAACTTTGTGACCGGTAGTGATGAATTCATTTTGAAAAAATGCATTTCCTGCAATAAAAATATGCATTTTAGAAGTGCATCTCAAAGAGACATTTTATCACTCGGTAAATATTGATGGAAATTAGTCGACTTTTGCTACTCGGGGGTTTTTGGGGTCGCTGAGCACGAAAATAATGACGGGAACCGTCTCCGAGTTACCTGGTACCTGGTAGACTGAAACACCCCTTTTTAAGGTTTTTTTCGCGATAAATTCAATAATAATGAAAAATAATCCAATGAAATACACTTTTTTCAATATTTATATGCCAAGGTGGTTGATTTATACTAAATCAAGCCAAATTTTATGATAAGGGATAATTTTTAAGGGTTGAAACCACCTTTAAATCGACTGAAAATAAAAAAATGTGTAAACATTTTTTTTTCAAGTTTATGCTTTAAATTCCATTGTATGCGTATTGTCAGGCAAAAATAAATTTATTTTTAACTCTTAAGGGGTTAAAACTACCCCTACAATTTGAAAAAAAATAGCAAAAAATTTTTTTTTACTATTTGCTTGAAATTTGGTTGAATAGTTATTATCAGCCAAGAATATATTATTATCAACCCTTGTGGGGGTAAAACTACCCCTAGATTAAAGTTAAATTTGAAAAAAGATTAAATTTATTTTTTTGCATATAATTTTTATTTTTAATGAAATATTATTAAAAAATTTGGGAAATTTATTCTAACCCCTCCAAACCACCCCTAAATCGAAACAGAATAAAAAATATATTAAATAAAAATTTGTTTTCGTAGATAGAAATAAAATTTAAATGCAAAAAAAATTTCAATCTTTTTTCAAATACAACTTTAATCTAGGGGTAGTTTTACCCCTCAAGGGTTGATAATAATATATTCTTGGATGATAATACCTATTCAACCAAATTTCAAGCAAATAGTAAAAAAATTTTTTTTTGCAATTTCTTTTATTTAAAGTTAATTTTTCAAATTGTAGGGGTAGTTTTAACCCCTTAAGTGTATAAATCAACCACCTTCGCAAATAAATATTGAAAACAGTGTATTTCATTGGATTTTTTTTCATTATTATTGAATTTATCGCGAAAAACCCTTAAAAGGGGTGTTTAAGTCTCCCCTGGGTACCAGGTACCTCGGAGACTGTTTCCGTCGTTATTTTCGTGTTCAGCGACCCCAAAAACCCCCGAGTAGCAAAACTCGACTCATTTCCATCAATATTTACCGAGTGATAGAATGTCTCTTTGAGATGCACTTCTAAAATGCATATTTTTATTGCAGGAAATGCATTTTTTCAAAATGAATTCATCACTACCGGTCACAAAGTTTGTAGACGCTCTTACGAATCGAACACAAAAAACCGCATTAAGATCCATCTTATTGTTCAAAAAATCCTAGGTTTGGCACTTTTTAGTGCTTTATTTCCTCGACTAAGTAAGAACAGCACGGGTCTTTCTTTTAATACAGTGAGCGAAATTCGTTTGTACGCACTGCCCATCATTTTTCACCAATGCGCCCCACTCCCACCGTTCAATATTTTATATTTTAAAAAGTTCATCAGATTTACCGTTGTAGAGTTCTGAATCTATGGTACAGTTTTGTCTGGGTTGAAATCATTACGTTTGTGTTCATAGTGATTTTTGGTTGTGCTTGAAGGTAAAATCTATATCATAAGTGCGAAATATGTTTGTGCGCAACAAGTGATTTCGAAATTTTTCCTTGAATTGTCATAAATTTAACTGTAAAAAGGTAAAAGAGTTGCCAACAACAGTGATTTAAAATACAAAAAGTGGACGTAAGTAGAAATTTAGGTCGTTAAACTTAAATAATTTGCATTAGTTTCAGAATGGGCAGCGCTAAAATCTTAACCGTCGTTGAGAGGGGCAAGATAACTGTTCTTAAGGAGCAGGGCTTGTCGAACGGAGCCATCGCACGGAAACTCCAACGTTCCGAAGGAGTCATTCGTAATTTTATCAGATTGGGTGAGAATTATGGCCGTAAATCACCGGGTAGGGGTCATACTAAACTGACGTTATGGCACAAAAAGGACAGATTCGGGCAAAGGCCACGGAGGAAAAAATGAGCGCTGCCAAAATTGTTGATGCTCTGCCCTTGCCAGCAGTGGCGTAGCTATCGGGGGGCTAGGCGGTGCCGTGCACCGAGGCCCACAAGCTCAAGGGTCCCCTTGGCCCCTGGACAGCGAACCTCGAACGGACCTAGCAAAACAATTTCTCCCACCTTCAGAACATAAATATAATAAATTCTTTCTGTTGTGTTGTGTAGGTTCTTGTGTTTAGCCACTTCAACCAATCAGCTGTTATGCGACCGATTTATGAATACTAGCTTACTCTACCGAAATATTAATAATGAACTGCACTCCTTTTTAGACAAAATTCCACGGTACTCCTACAACCTAAACCATAAATTATTTATTTGCACATACAAGATTACATTCAAAATAAATACCCACATACGCACACGTCCGCGTCAAATTTTATGGCCGATCTGAATATGAGACTGCAATAGCAAAGTGAAAACTGAAAATTTCTTAATACTTGATTCGTTTTGTTTTGTTCACCTATTTTGCTGAACGGGACAGAAATATACAGTAGCGTCAGCAAAGTAAGCCTAAATTTAGCCGAAGTCATTGATACTTTCGCGAAAACTAAAGCTAGGAGAAGATTACTATAAATTAAATTGTTATTTTCAGTAGTCAGTCGGTACGTCGCCGTGGGTCCGAACTCCGACCTCAACATATGGAGTACTGTATAAGTTTTTATAACAAAGTGTCAGAGGATATCCTGAATTTGACAGAGATTAAATTTAAATACGCAGAATACTCTCTGTACTGTAAAACAGTTTTTATGCTACGGTCTTTACTTTTGAAATTATAAGAAATTTTAATGCTAAAATTTGCTATATTTCGTACTTTTTTAGTACTTTTCCACCTGAGCTTATGTCGAAAGGTACCAAATAAGGCCAATTTTAACATCAAAATTGCTTGTAACTTCAAAAGCAAAGAAATTTAATTTAGATGGACCAGATGGTCTCACTTGACCTTGAATAACTTCGAAAGGGTTAAATTTTCGAAAAAATGACAAGAGGGCTTTTTGTAGGCAATAACTTTTCGTAAGCAATTTCGATGTTAAAATTACCAAGCTTAGTTGAAAAAGTACTAAAAAAGACGAAATAGAGCCAATTTTAGCATTAAAATTGCTTATAACTCCAAAAATAAAAGCCGTAGGATAAAAATTCTCTGGGCATTATTCATAGGAAATTGTCCAAACTTTTCAATTTTGCAAAAAAAAAAATTAGTTAATTAGGCATTTTTTGGAGAAAAAGGTGGTTTTAATTGAAATTTTAGTTAAAAAAACCCGATTTTTTTTGACTTTGATGACTCATGGCTCTGGAAGCTGATAGGGTAGGGCCTTGACTTTTACAGATAGGTGGGAGTATTCTGCGTACACTGATACCTTACTCATGAAAGTAGGCTGTAAGGTTACAAAAAACAGGGTGATATGTAAAACTCTAGAAAAGAAATTTCAAAACCACTCGCGGCTAAACCGTTACGATTTTGCCTTACACACCATACGATTTTTTGTTCGTCTATCGAAAACCTATCCACAGCCGTCCTCTGTGTAACTTTATGCAATACACCCTGTACAAATATCATAAATAATGTTTAAACAATATAAATAATTATTTCCCCACTTCAAAAGGTTTCTGATTTTAAATAATATAAAAAAAACAAAAATTTTAAAAAAAACTCATCAAAATCGGAGCTGTTTCTGAGGACTTCCGAGAAAATGTCTTCATTGACTCCACTAATAGTACTTAAAACTTGTTTTGTTCATTTTTGTCACAAGAGTAGTAGTTTTTAATTTTTTAATTATTTTGCTTTTAGTTTTTCAAATTTTCGTAGAAACTATTAAAATTTTGTTGTTTGTGTGATTGTGAATGGCTTTTAGAAATGCTTTTCTATTAACAATTAAATGTTTATTCATGGTGAGCGGGTAATAAAAGACGTTTCGAGTAATTTAATGTTTTTTAAGCATAAAATTCGTATTTAATTAACACATATCTATTAAGTGTTATACATATTTGAAATCGTCTCAACGAGACCTTTCGTTTGATACCCATATTGACCGAATCAGAAAATAAGTCGAGTGTGACGTAAATTGTGTCTGACGGCCGCCATATTGTTTTTTCAAAAATTAACCTAGCCTATGTAAATCGGACTCATTAAACGATTCTAACGGCACCCCAGCCATCTAAATCCGTTCAGGCGTTTAGAAGTTTTTGTGGAACAAAAGGAACATACAAACATATATACATGAACCCTGAAAACATTATACCCTCGACAGACTAGCACCCTTAATCTAGATTATGACGTCAGAATGACGTAAACTCCATTTAATTTTCATATCTTTTAAATGGTTCTGCGTCATTCTGACGTCATAATCTAGATTAAGTTTCTAGTCTGTCCCCGGTATTACACTCCTTTTTTGATTCATAACTCTGGAAGTTGGTGGGGTGGAACCGCCATTTTTACAATTTTAGGTAGGTGGGAGTATTCTGCGTATACTGATACTTTATTCATGAAAATAGCTTATAGCCTTACGTAAATACAGGGTGTTTTGTAAAACTTTAACGCCCTAGCGGCTAAACCGTTACGATTACACCCCCTCCCCCCGCCAATACGATTTTTTGTTCGTCTAACTAAAATCTATTAACATTCGGCTACTTTGTAAACTTCACAAACACATCCTGTAGAATCGAGAATACGCTTCGTATTTTAGTTATCACAAGGCTATAGGTCAGCTTTATCTACACCACTGAAAACTCTTCCAGCGCGGAATCCATATTAGATTATTTCCAATTGTTTTAGGCTTAATGAGTTCACTAATGGGTTTCAATGTATAGCGGAAATTTGAAAAACGGGAACATCCAGAAATAACTCAAATTACCTTAGTATTACAATTCCACTTTATTTTAACTGATAAATATTATCTATCTATCATCTATCTTCTATGTTCTATCTTCTACCTTCTATCTTCTATCTTCTATCTTCTATCTTCTATCTTCTATCTTCTATCTTCTATCTTCTATCTTCTATCTTCTATCTTCTATCTTCTATCTTCTATCTTCTATCTTCTATCTTCTATCTTCTATCTTCTATCTTCTATCTTCTATCTTCTATCTTCTATCTTCTATCTTCTATCTTCTATCTTCTATCTTCTATCTTCTATCTTCTATCTTCTATCTTCTATCTTCTATCTTCTATCTTCTATCTTCTATCTTCTATCTTCTATCTTCTATCTTCTATCTTCTATCTTCTATCTTCTATCTTCTATCTTCTATCTTCTATCTTCTATCTTCTATCTTCTATCTTCTATCTTCTATCTTCTATCTTCTATCTTCTATCTTCTATCTTCTATCTTCTATCTTCTATCTTCTATCTTCTATCTTCTATCTTCTATCTTCTATCTTCTATCTTCTATCTTCTATCTTCTATCTTCTATCTTCTATCTTCTATCTTCTATCTTCTATCTTCTATCTTCTATCTTCTATCTTCTATCTTCTATCTTCTATCTTCTATCTTCTATCTTCTATCTTCTATCTTCTATCTTCTATCTTCTATCTTCTATCTTCTATCTTCTATCTTCTATCTTCTATCTTCTATCTTCTATCTTCTATCTTCTATCTTCTATCTTCTATCTTCTATCTTCTATCTTCTATCTTCTATCTTCTATCTTCTATCTTCTATCTTCTATCTTCTATCTTCTATCTTCTATCTTCTATCTTCTATCTTCTATCTTCTATCTTCTATCTTCTATCTTCTATCTTCTATCTTTTATCTTTTATCTTCTATCTTCTATCTTCTATCTTCTATCTTCTACCTTCTATCTTCTATCTTCTATCTTCTATCTTCTATATATATAAAAATGAATGCCGTGCGTTAGTCCCGCAAAAACTCGAAAATGGCTCGACCGATTTCAATAATTTCTTTTGTTTTGTTCGCCTCAATACAGGGGTGATTTTAGAAAAAAAAAACATTAGGAAAAACCAAAAGGAACAGCCAGAGGCGGGATTTCGGATCTTTTATTGGGGGGGGGGGAAATTTTTTCGCTACTATAAACATGAAAATATTCGTTTACTATATATTAATGCTTTAGGTTAATTAATTGTGCTGCAATTATATTCATTGTTTTCAATTTGAACGGTCCGAACTGTTAATTCAACGAAGCATTTTTCTCAGTGAAACATATATATCGAAATATCTTTAGTGTTTATAATTTATTATGATCACAAATGTTTATACACATGTAACTGTAGGATACATATTTTAAAATCTACATTAATAAATTCTTTTAATTAAAATGCAATCTTCGGTTTCTGGCAAAATCGAAAGTATTTATAGTTTCATTTACATCTATACTAATATCGCGTTCAATTGCTAACGATCTTAATGAGACATCCTTTCTTGCCCTGTCGTGTTTCTGCAATAAGTTTTCAGTCTGCGCATTATAATTATTGTTAATTTAATTATTGTTCGCTTAATTATTATTAAATTTCTTCTCAAAACACAGAAAAAAATAAATCTTTTATAATATAAATTTGAAGATCCGCGAAATGAAATGACTAAATATATACATATTTAAAAAATCTGTCCCAACATTGGGGGGGGGCAGTTGCCCCCTCCTGCCCCCCCCTGAATCACGCCTCTGGGAACAGCTGAAAAATCTAAAAAATTGGTAATTTTGGGATTTTGACTTCACATTAGTTTCAATAGCTTCACCTTCATGGCCTACCTATTGTTTTACAGCTGCGTAAATGTGAAATAAAATTGGCATTAAATTGAATCGGTGTAATTTCTCAAAAACCCCTAATTTAATGACAATTTCACATTTACTGCCGGGGCCCAATGAATCCGTCAACGTGATTTTCCATATAAATTGTTGTTGCTTTAGCTGGTGCCGGAGACTTGGATTTAATTTTAATTTTGCCGGTCTACCCCAAAGTCTAGATATTAATATCGTTATATAGTTATATCTAGACTTTGGTCTACCCCTCCACGAACAAAAGCTCTCTCATTTTTTCGCTCATTTTTTGATGAATTACACAAGAAAGCTTTTGCATTTATGTTGCTACTAGCAACCCTTCCACAATTTTCTTGAGCAGAAAGTGCGGAAAATGTATTTGATGAAGAAGAAAATTTTAAACAAGCACTTTTTTTCATTAAAATCAAAACAAACACAAAATAAGCCAACAGTCAATGCAATCACTACACAAAATGACATTTCTCAACGAAAAGCTACGCTGACGGTGCCGGTTTCATTGGGCGAGCTCTCACCGACAGTGGTAGGGGAAAATCACGTTGACGGAATCATCATCAATATATATGTAGGTAGGCCATGAAGCTATTGAAACTAATCTGCAGTGAAAATTCCCAAAATGACAAATTTTTTAGATCTTTCAGTTGTTCCTTTGGGTTTTTTCTAATTCATATTCTCTATCATTCCCATCAACATTGCTAGTTGGCAATAAACATGTTCTGATAAAAAGACGTATGAGCTTTGATTTTAACTTTAGTACGAATGAATGTTTAATGAATCCATCAATAAATTCCTCGGGTGTGATAGTACCTTTTTTATCAGAATGATAATCTTCCTATTCCTGACATTATTAACCTTGCAGTAGAAAATAGCTTTGGCAATTGCATCGTCGGGCATTGCTGCCACTTTGTTGGATGGTTGGCGAATAGCACATTCAGCACTCAAGCTGCCGTTAGATGTTCATAACAAACCAAACGCAATGTGTAACATTAATAAAAAAAGCGGAATGGCTGCAGTATTGAAAAAGAGTTCGATCATTATCTGGGATGAATGTACTATGGCTCATAAACATTCACTCGAAGCATTCCATAGAACTATGCAAGATTTAAACAACAACAACAAAATAGTCGGTGGTGTTCTTTTATTACTATCTGGTTATTTCAGACAGACATTGCCAGTCATTTCATGCTCTACCAATAAAACTTTAAAATCGTCCTGAAAATTTAACGGTCTTTTTTATATGGACATGACAATTAAAATTAAATATTTTTTCGCCCCGCCAACTTAAATATAATCGGTGAAACATTGAAATTCTCTATATTTCGACAACAGCTTCATTTATCTGGACCAAAAACTATCCTATCTTTCAATCTGCAACCAACCCTACACATTCCCAAATTTTCATTTAAATCTGTTGAGCAGTTTCGGAGATTAGCGTGTACGAACATTGTGACACGTAATTTTTATATATTGGTTTATAAGTTCTAATTCGATTTTCAAAACACCGAATTAAATTTTTTTCAAACCAAATTCAATTTTATCACGTTCAAATTCAAATTTTTAAAATGAAATTCAATTTTTTAGAAGTCAAATTAAATTTTGTAAAATTCAAACTCAATTTATTAAAGTACAAATTCAATTTTTTGAAGTTCAAATTCAATTTTTTCAAACTCAATTTCAATTTTTTAAAGTTTAAATTAAATATAATAAAACTCACCTAACCTCCACCAAAAAAACTTCAAAACGCCCTAGCTGCTAAACCATTAAGATTAACCCCCCCCCCCCACCCATACGATTTTTTGTTCGTCCATCCAAAACCTATCCACAGCCGGCCGCTTTGTAAGGTTAAAGGTATACACCCTGTATAATGTCTTTTGAATCCAACGTTGAAACCACGAAGAAAAATTCCCATCACCGCGCCTCGGCTGGAAACATGCATTTCATTGGAGACATGCTCTTTAAGAAAAAATGCAGGTTCGCACAGCTCGACTGCTAAAGGCCCTCTTGGTGTCGATGTCGCTGTTTATATATCCTTTAGGGCAGTGGCGGATCTAGAAATGCATTTTGGAGGGGCCATCCTCATACATTGGCGGATCTTAAAACTGTTGGGAACGGGGTGTGGCTTTTTGTTTAGCAAATCGTTCGATAAATTTGTCAATATTCACATTAATGTCATGGTGAATAACAGGGCTAGACCCGTATGCCTGCCTTCACTCATACAGGTCCTAAGCCAAGTTTTAAACCGACGCACAGTGGGACAGAATCCCAAAAAGCTGGCCAAAACCCCTAAAATGAAGATTCTATTTCGGGACTTTCTCTTTGCGGAATTTTATGTAGGGGCCCCGAGGGTCACAGAACATCTGTCCTTGGGGTACAGGTACGTTTTCTCCCTTTGTAGGATCAGTTCGAAAGTGGCCGTTACACTAGACGCAGCTATCGAAGTTTATAACACATATTGTGCATTGAAAACAACTATTTGTTAAATAGTGCCAATTAGTGCTTTTGAAAAGTTTAAAAATGGATTCTGTTCATGAAGGTGAGTGGAATTAAATCGAATATGTATATAATCGTAAATTATTCATTGCAGAATTATTGATATGAATTTAAATAAATCAACTTTTTTGCAAAACGCAGAGAAAAACTAATTTTTCAAATAACTTAAAGTTTATTAGTCGTCCTCGCTCGTTTTCTAAAATTTTTTTTTCACTTGTCATAGTCTAAAGAAAAAAACAAGAAGTAAATTAAAGTGCGAATTTGGAGATACAATTTGCGGGGGGTAATGAAACCGACAAAAAGTTCCGAAATGGCAAGGAATCTCTTGAAAACTATATAACGGGGGGTTTTCGAGGTCGCTGATTACGAATATGATATTATTTTTTCGAAAAACAAAATGGCGGATCCAATATGGCGGATCCAATATGGCGGACGGTCACATGAAAAAATGCATATTCGCGGATGAAATTGTGTACCCGGGGGTTTTCGAGGTTGCTGATTACGAATTAAATATTATTGTTAAAGTTTTTTTGGATTTGCCGGGGCATATCGAGTATCGGGTTTTTCCTGCGTTTTAATGCTTTTCTTTGTTGTTAAATTGTAGTCGAAGCGACTAAATTTAACGTTTTTTTATGTTTTCAGGAACACAAAGAGTACTTCAATTAACACGAAAAGAGATCTTCTGCCTAATTAAAGATGCTCTTTATACTGAATCTGCTGACGAATTAGCTCTCACTATTGAGAAGCACATGACGCTCCAATTGGGATTCGCACACTTCATGACTGAAGAAGTGAAGAAAAATTTTAAATACGTAATGTACAAATTGCGTACTTTATGGAAAGAGACTAGCCGGAAAGAGGAGTGGTTTTTCAACAAGAATGCGGATTGGCTGAGCGGTCAATTGATGCTATCGGAGGACGGATCTTCCCAAAGTACTGCGGAGACAAAGGCAATCGGTGGTCGACCTTATACAAGTTTTTCGGATAGCAGTGAAAGGTCCAAAAGGCGAAAAACTGAGGGATTGAGAAAAGACCACAGCCTAGAAGAACTCTCTAATGCTACGCGGATGAGCCTACGTGCATGTCGGAAAGTTGCCGCTGCGCAGGTATTGAAGAACGTCACAACGGGGAGTCCGTCTAAGGCATCGTCCTACCTGTCGTCTTCTAACACAATTAAAGAAAGAACAATGACGCCGGAAGAAGCCTTGTCAGTTTTGGTAGAAGGTAGATTTTCCAAAAGTCAGTATTTAGTGGTACGATCAGGCTGTAAATTAGTTCAAAGTAAGGCGTATCCGTCATACAATGTACTGCAAAAAGCCAAAATTGCTTTTTATGCACCGATGAAAACAATTACATGTACAGAAAGACGCGCAGCTATCGATCTTCAAGCATTGTTAGATCTCACGGTGAAACGAATCGTTTTATGCTGTTATGACACTTACTTTTTTTCAGACGAATCTTACACTTTTTAGTAAGTTTAGAAAGAGACAAAAATTCTTTACGGAGATTTGGCATAAGTGCGAAGGATTAGAAATATGCTAAAATTGAAGGTAATTTACGCGAAAAAGCTCAGCTAACTCGAAAAGTGCCAGAAAAAGTTTGAACTTTTCATAATTTTTCGGGATCTTCATCTTAATTTTTGACATTTCAGACTTTTTTTTGACAAAATTAAAAGTTCGTGGTTATTAAGTGAAATTGAAAAGAAAACTTGTAAGTAAGTGCGGTGAATATGATAATATTATGTTTTTACTAACTATGAAAAAACATTTATTAAATTTGAGTGCAAATTGAATATGTTCAAAATTGAAACTGCACGAAAATGCAAAACCGCCATCTCGTTCATACCAAGATGTCCTTGTCTTTTCATACTTAAAAAGTAAATACTGAAAAAAAGTAAGTATCATACCAGCATTAGCAAAAGAAAATGTTGTACAAAATATGTCACCCGGTGATTTGCTTAAAATGGATTTAATTTGTAAATGGGGTTGTGATGGAACTTCAGGTCAGAGTGAATATAAGCAAAAATTTTCGAGTGATGATGGCACATTCACAGACGCAAATATTTTTTTTACTTAGTTCCTTTACCACTGTTTTATCTTGATGAGAAAAACGAAAAAATGGTTGTTTGGCAAAATCCTGTGCCTTCTTCTCCGCGATATTGTCGACCAATTAAAATAGAATTCCTAAAAGAAACAGCAGATGCAACGAAAGCTGAAGTTAAATATATGCAAGATCAAATAAAAAATCTAGTTCCATTTGCAGACATGGTTAACGGAAGATTAATAAAAGTAAATTTAAATCTTGCTTTAACCATGATCGACGGAAAAGTGTGCAATGCATTGGCGGACAATCCAGCTACTCAACGCTGCTACCTTTGCAAAGCCACGTCAAAAGATTTTAATAATCTTGACAAAATGTTAACGCTGTCAGTCAATGAAGAACATTTTAACGTTGGCCTCTCTTCGTTGCATTCGTGGATACGCTGCTTCGAGTGCTGTTTGCATTTATCTTATAAATTAGACATTAAAAATGGCAATCACGATCAGAGAAAGAAAAACAAAATGTAAAAGAACGAAAAACAGCCACTCAAGAGTCTTTTAAAGAAAAAACCTTGGTCTAATTGTTGACAAGCCAAAGCCAGGATTCGGGAACATGAATGATGGTAACACTGTCGTCGCTTTTTTGAAAATGCCAAAATTTCATCCGAAATAACTGGAGTAGACCTTCGTTTGATTACCAGGTTTCATTCCATTTTACAAGTTGTTTCATCAGGATTCAGGACGCGAAATTAATATTCAAAAATTTAGAGATTACGCTTGGGAAACTGCGAAACTATTTGTTGAATTGTACCCATGGTTCTTCATGCCACAATCAGTTCACAAACTGTTCATTCATGGCCCAGAAATCATTGCTTCGGCTTTGCTTCCAGTCGGTCAGATGTCTGAAGAAGCCCAGGAAAGTTGCAATAAATATATTAAAAAATTTCGTCAGGACTTCTCGCGCAAAAGCAGCCGTTCTTTGACAATGAGAGATGTATTTTGCCGCCTTTTAGTTAGTTCTGATCCTTACATTTCAAGCGCAAGAAAACTTCCAAAAACTAAAAGAAAACAAATGTCGCCTGATGCTAAAGATTTAGTTGTACCCGATGACAGTGACACTGAAGATGAAACTGATGTGTCTACTTTAGATTCCGACATCGATTTATGTGATAGCGATAGCGAATAGATGGAGCCTATGTGTTAAAAAAAATGTAAATTATAAACTGAATTATTATTTTGTATTTATTTGTACTTATTCCTTGTGTACGATACTATTTTTATGCTTCTGAAATTTTTTTAATACGATGAAATTGTATTAAAACTAAAAATATCAATTTTTTATACGACTGTCCGCCATATTGGATCCGCCATTTTGTTTTTTGAAAAAATAATGTCAAACTCGTAATCAGCTACCTCGAAAACCCCCGGGTACAGAATTTCATCCGCGAATATGCATTTTTTCATGTGGTCGTCCGCCATATTGAATCCGCCATTTTGCTTTTTGAGAAAATAATGTCAAATTCGTAATCAGCGACCTCGAAAACCCCCGGGTACAGAATTTCATCCGCGAATATGCATTTTTTCATGTGGTCGTCCGCCATATTGGATCCGCCATCTTGTTTTTTGAAAAAAAACGTCAAATTCCTAATCAGCGACCTCGAAAACCCGCAAGTAAAAAATTTCAAAGCGATTTTTGCACGTTTTGAGGTTTTGGCCAGCTTTTTGGGATTCTG
Organism: Thereva nobilitata; assembly: GCA_963855945.1. Lineage (NCBI taxonomy): Eukaryota > Metazoa > Arthropoda > Insecta > Diptera > Therevidae > Thereva > Thereva nobilitata. Next base: position 119,248,906 of record OY979695.1, on the reverse strand, counting down.
TCCCACTGTGCGACGTAGTGTTGAAAAGGACCGCTCAGCTGTCGCAACACTTGACGGAAGTGTAAAGCCGACTCTACACGATGCGGTGAACGCTGCATTCGAATGTTGGCTTCCAACGATTGAGTCATTACCGACATTAGGCAGAACGTGTGCAAATACGAACGTTGCACATAGGAGTATTTGGGCCCAAAACGGCGTCCAAATTATTTAAAGCATTTTTTGGCATCCTTTTAATTAAAAGACGATAACTGATCATAATTAGATGTATTTTAAGAAAACAAAAAATAAAAAAAAAACAGTCAGTTCATTGTGGTGGTTTCATTGCATTTGGGCATAGCTATCGAATTTGGCATGATCTATGTCATGGCCGCTGGAAATCACTTCTAAGATTACTCCGAATCTTTTAATTAAGTCTATATTTACTCCAGTGATGCGTGCAAAGGTTTCTGGATCTCCAAAGAACCTTCTGGACGTGTTGCCGACATTGGTGTTTCCATAACCCGCTTTCGGTACGTAAACAAAATGGTGGTCCAGGGCGGACAATTTTATTGAAGTTTATATTCGGCAAGGGTCCAGACATTAAAACTACATTAACAGTTTAGCCAGACAAGTTCAGATACATAGTTAAAAACACTATCATTTCAAAAAATTCAATTAAAAAGTTACGAGATGCATGGAGTTTTCAAAATTGTTCTTTGAATGCAACGTTTAGCTATAACTTAATTAATGACGTATTATTATATTGAACATACCTTCCCCTTCCATGTTCATAATGCTTCTTTTTCTAAACTAACCGCACGACTGCACAGTGCACATAAAACCATGTTGTAAAAATCAAAGCCTCGAGGTCAAAGACATGTGGTTTAAACAATGACTAGGTTCCGACTAATCACGACGCCTTGGGCAGGAGGTATTAGGGGACTGTCATTCGATAGACCGGTTATTAACCTAAAAGAAATATACGTTCTGTCAAGCATTGACCATCTTTTTGATTTTGACTTATGACAGATTTTTGGGACTTTGTGCGTTGGACGCTTGACATTGGACACTCGTAGTTCGAGCATCGGCCACACGATGCGTCCAACCATCAATCGTCCAACGTTGGAGGGTGTTCATAGCATCGTGTAGAGCCGGCTTAAGTAATTTCTGAATCATTTTGCTTAAAATAGGATACTGATGCTTGTTGCAATAACTGAAGGTCTCAATAACGGGGGGGGGGTCGAGCCGAATCTCACCAAATCTCACGTGGGGGAGGGGAGGGTCTCCGCAAATATCACGTAATTTTTTTTCCGCAAGAAACAGTGTAAAATCGCGAGAAAACTGGGTTAAATTAATAGTACAGGTAAATTAAGCCAAAAAAAGCGATATAGCGGAAATAATTAGGTAGAGGCTGAAAATTGGCAGAGAGCTTCTTTTTAGGCTTCTTAATAAGGGGTTATAAAGTCTACCGATTTTCTACCCCGAGAAGCCCACTTTTTAGGGGGTTTTAGCCCTCAAAATGGGTATTTTTCGATTTTTCCGTAATTTTTTTTGCAATATTTCTTAATATCTTTTTGTTTTTTCCAATTTTAAGTACAATATCTGTAAATGAGAAAATCTTTAAAATCGTCTTTTTGGACCCGCACTTAGATTTCATTCACGAAAATCTTGGTACGGTATCAGATAAACATGGTGAAAGGTTTTATCAATACATATTGCACATAGAGAAGGAATAATGAATCCACTACATAAAAAGTATACGTGATACTATTACTATATTTTGACTCAATAACAATTGGGTATAAAAATTTTGCACTGCCGTTTACACTGTATTTGTTCACTGTTTTAAATACCATCCAACTGGAACAGAAAATAATTTAAATATCTGGGAATGAAGAGTGAATGACGTGATGAAAAATTCTTATCATTTTATACAATGGTCTGGGAAAAACTGCGAAAGTAATGTATGCATTATATACGACCATTTTTGGACAGATTGCGACCCTACAATGAACTAGTGTGACGGTCTAAGCTTAAACAAAACAAAAAGGCCTAGAAGCCCAATTGAAAAACCTGGAACCTAATGCCCTCCAAAGTATCTCAAGTGCATAATGTACCCAATCCTACTGCAATCATAGAGATTATATTAAGAATCGGCTCTTTTCACATTAGTCACTAAAAAATGTCACATGGCATTGTCACTAAAAAAAGCAGACATTTGCACCAGGCGACATAATTACTTATCTAAGCATCTTACAGGACTCGAATTTTGAATCGACGACCATCTGCTCTGACATGCCTACTAGAGGCCAAGATAGATTTTGAAAACCTTTTGTTATTATTATCGAGAGTTGTGAAGAATGGAAGTCTAACAGATCCGCACTTCTTGAATCTGTATCCTGATGTACAGGCGGCTCAAACGTCAATTTGAGAAGCTGGCTGTGACTTCAGACTCCGCTTTTCTAAGGCGATACGAAAGTAGGAAGCAAACGGAAGCTAGTAGCGATGCGATAAATCTTCGAAAAGAAATTATTTTCAGCCAACCAACTTCATTTATTAACTTAATTTGACATTTTGATGGGAACAATAAATTGTTTCAAGAATATTTAAAGAGTTTTTAGAATATTTTAGAACAAACAAATAAATGCAGCGCATGCGGCAATGGCTTTACTAACGGACTGAAATCCGATGATAGACGGACAAATTTAATTCGAATTCGCATTGGAAGATACCATTACCATCGCATTCCAGGATAACCCCCACGGGTCATTCAGTCACAGGTTTTTTACCCAAAGGTGACATCTATAGAAGAATGCTCCGAAGTTTGTATATCTCCAGAGTCATAAATGGCTCTACCATTACTATTCAAACAGTCAAGTCGTTACTCTCTAAAAACGAATCAGTGGATGCCAAAGTCAACCTTCGTATGTCAATACATTGTAAAATTCTAAATTTTTTTTATATTCCATATGCTTGCTCTACAAATACACGAGTTGAGCTCAAACTAGAATTGAAATTTTTCTGTTCTCTTGTTAAGAAATCATTATCCCTGTAAGGCACCATGAGGTTGGTTTCCAAAGGATAGGCAGAATCACCTGCTAAATGGTAATCCACAGGTATTGTAGTTTATATTGGGTGCATGCCGAGTTGGTGCTGTTATGATTTTGTGGTACTGTTCTTCAATACAAATTATGTTTTTTTAAATAAATCCAACGCAATCAAGCACAGATTAAGGTATTTACACTAAAAATACGCATAATAGTGTAAATCCTACAAATTTTTTAAAATTTTAAAAATCTCACGTGAGATTGAGGGTGGGAGGGGGTCGAGCCAAATCTCACATCTCACCAAGGGGGGAGGGGGGGTCGAAAAACCGCCAAAATCACCTCACGTAATTTATGGATGTCCCCAAATAGCAAAACGCCATGGCGTCTTTCCACCCATCTAGTTGGGCAAAGACCTCTCACCTCTCACATTTTTCATAACAAGTCTTTGCAAGAGAAAAGTATTCAATGATTGTAACATGGACATCTTTTGACATTCGTTGCTTCAAGCTGCATCGTTGCACAGCTCCAAGATTCATTTGGTTTTTTTGAATCTAATAATTTTATTAACAGTAAAAAGGACTGAAGTTCGCCTCCCAATATATTCTTTGTCAAGCGTGCTTACTGGTTCGATGTGATTTACATTGGTGGGGGGAGCATGGCCGCCATGCCCCCCTGGATCCGCCACTGCTTTAGGATCGTTCTATCGTTAGGCAAAGTTTGTCCGAAATTATTATTGCCCAATATTTGATGTGCTGCCACATGAGATTTTACGAACGCATATAGGCAATATTTTTGCGCAACCAAAATGTCAGTTCGCGATTGTTTACCTTTGGGTCCCGCCGCAGTCGCCTTAAAATGTTGTTTTGTTTACGGTTGCGCTAGTGAAATTGTGATTTGATTTACAGGTGAGTTCATTTAATTTTATTTTAATTGTAGTTCAGTCAAATTAAACATTGAGCGATGCATCAAATCAGGTATTTTTGCTTTTTTAATATGTTGTTTATAATGGAAAGGCAATGTTAAATCCAAGTTTTCGACCTCGGCAGATGACCGGGTCCTTGTCATAAAGGAAGAAATTCTCGAAATCTTTGGCTTTTGGATTTACTTGAGTGTAGTTCAAGATAACTCATTGTCAGTTGATACGAGGTGAGTAGTAAGCAAATAAGCGATGGCTAATCGCTTGCGCCCAAGGCACATTGCTTGGCCTTCACATTCCCAGTACCAGTAACAGGCCAACCAGCAAAAAAGAACGACGTGGGCATTTGTGTCTTGTATCAATCACAAAATAGGTGACCCCTCGTCGGACCCCCCCCTCCACCTCCCTCATTCAGATTCTAGATCCGCCGATGGGGCTAAAAAATGCCATCCGAAAGAGTACAAAGAAGTGGATAGTAACTCGTGGGGGGTTGCTTACAGGGTAGTGATGTCGCCACTTAAGGGCAACCGTTCTCCAACGATTACCTGTCCTGTAATGCTGCAAGGCATAGTATGGTCCCTGTTTTCTGTTCCCACTGAACATTGAACATGGATAGCCTGCATGCAGTAAACGTAGATGAAGCAGACATCCCAGAGGTAAGGGAGGAAGAAATTGTGGAAGGCGTGAAAAGGATTGCAGTTAAAAAAGCCCCTGGGCCAGACGGCACACCGAACAAAGCGGCAATGAATATGAATAAGAGCTGCGCATTAATAACAGTTGACGTGAAGAATGCTTTCAACACCGCGAAGTGAAGCAAGTTCGTCGAGGAGTTGATACAGCTCGATACACCGAAGTATCTAGTGCGCATTGCGATAAAATTCCTTGTAGGTAGGACATAAGTAATTGTCAGAATCTTGATTTTTTTGCATACCCACGCCTGTAAATAAAAATACAAATAATCTCATTTTTTGCTCAAGTCGTTAAAGGAGGTTGGTGGTCAGTCATTAGCGGAATAGGGGAATAACATGTAGCATAACATGCACGTGCCGTAACTATTCCGGACTGATGGAAGTGCGATCATAACCTCCTAGCGGTGGCCACTGGTAACCAATGTTCCCTCTAATTTTTTCGCTGACTGTGCAATACAAAATATACGGGAGCAAACCTATTCAAAACGTATGTAAAAGTGTGCAAGGGTCAATTTTTTTTAATAAATTGATTAAATTGATTTTGACATGATAGTCCATATCTTTCTTTATACGGGTGCGCCATCTAGACCTTCGGTATTTTAACATTGAATAACTCTGATATTTATTAGCCGATTTCGACAAATGTACACGATTCTGAATCGTAATTGAGTACCATTTTAGCTAATAGATCAATACGCACCAAGAGCTCATTTTACATTCTCTGGTGGAGTCAATAAAAAAAACTGTCGAATTTGGGAAACAGAAAACCCACACGTTATTCACGAAACACCACTATACGACGATAAAGTCACTGTTTGGGCCGAAGTGTGCTCAAAAATCATCATCGGACCATTTTTCTTCAAAGTTGGAAACGCACTTGTGTTTCAGAAAATGCGTGAAAAAGGTTTGACGAACTTCTGTTTTCAACAAGAGGGCGCACCTTCCCACACCACAGCCACCACGATGAAGTTCTTGCAGCGTAAGCTCCCGAGACACGTTGTGTCGAAAAATAGTGATTTGGAGTGGCCTCCTTGCTCTCCGGATTTAACGACACCAGACTTTTTAAAAAGTAAAGTTTATGCCCATTGACGAACTCAAAACTAACATACGAGCCGAAATAGCTGGGCAATGTTATGCAGGATGGCCGGAAAAGAGCTGCCTTTGCGTATCGAATGGAGGTCGTCATTTAATCGACATTGTATTCAAAAACTGATGGTAAATGGTAGAGAATATCCTGAATAAAGGTGATGCTATACGAATATACTCTATTCTCTATTCTCAACGTAAATTTTGGCATTCCCATGAGAATATTCTCATGGCTGTTTACACGAGGCATGGTATTTGTTCCCGCGATAATAAATATCGTTCTCATGGTGGTAATTCCCATAAGAATATTCTCATGAATTCTTATGTGCGTTTACACGATGAGAATAAAAGCTGTGGCTTGAGACTAATTTTTCTTCTCGCACTGACAGTTGTTGTTTGTTATTTTCATTTGTATTTTCATAGCCATGTCAAAAAGACGTGTTTGTTTCGTAGTCGAAGCACAAACGGCTGAGAAAACATTTTTTTCCATTTTAGTCCGGCCGTGCCTATGCATATTATTTTACTCAAATAAACAAAAAAATTTCTAAATAATATTGTTTTCTTCTTTATTTCTTACTGCAATTTTTCCTTTATTTTTTTTCCGCCATAGGAAATTTTAGCACAACAAAAACAAAGAACTTGAAAATCGCAAATGCGATCGCATGAGAACATTCGTTCTTTCCAACATGTTGGAAAGGATGCATTCTCACGCTTTTTATTTGGAATATTCTCACGCCACCTAACGCATGAGAAAAAGATTCTCATGAGAACACTTGAGGACCCTTCCATGGGAACAAGAACGTATTCTTGTGCTTATTTACACGTGTATGAGAACGAATTTTGGTTCACTCGAGAACATTTTCATGAGAATATTCTCATCGTCTATCAGCACCTTAAGTCTTGCTCATTTGTCAAAATTGGCTTTAAAATGTCAGAGTTATTCAATTTTGAAATACCGAAGGTCCAGATGACGCATCCCATATTCTTTCCTTATTAGGGGCAAGATCTACTATGTTTGAACCACAAGCTATAAAACAAGATGAGTATATAAATAGGGGCTAGCCATATGTTACGCTCGGTGACGTTGCCACCTACGTGACTGCAACCACGCACGGAATGCCGTATACAAAATTCACAGAACAACGAACTCCCCTCTCTGAAGAATGAAGCAAATTTTACTTTTTTGTGAAATTTGGATTTTTGCCATTTTTAGATGCAATTCTTTTATAAACTGAAATAAAAAATGGTGAACAAGGTCATTGTGCGCAAAATACAAAAACGGCTGCGCAGTTCTTGAAAAATTAGTGCGCGGCCGCGCACCTGCGCAGCTTAGAGGGAACATTGCTGGTAACTATCCTATGAGAGAGGATAGGCTAACATGATCGGGCTAGTCCCTTCCAAGTAAGGTTGGCGTGAGGCTAATAACCTCACCCGGAAAAAACATTATTACGGAACGAGCAACATGCCTCGGATACTGGAAAAAACGACGACGACCACGGCAACGAAAAAGGGAAAATGATTTAAGAATTTTCTCATGGAACGTACGAACTCTGTACAGAACTCGAGCTGCACAACATCTGGCCGATACCCTCTCAACATATAACGCTGACATTACCGCCATTCGGGGAATGGTGTTTTGCAAAAACCTGATTATTACGTATATTACAGCTGTCATACGAAACACCAGGGGTAGGTTTTATGGTCAGCAAAAGGATGAAGCCTACCATTATCGGCTTTAAAGCAATAAACGAAAGGCTATGTACCCTTCGTGTGCGAGGCAAATTTAAGAACATCAGCCTCATAAACGTTCACGCACCTACAGAAGAGTCCCCGTACGATGAAAAAGAAGAATTCTTCGAAGTAGTTGAACGGGAACTTAATGCCTGCCCCAGATATGATGTAAAAATCATATCGGGGGACCTGAACGCCAAAGTAGGCCGGGAGCCCGTATACAGGCAATATTTCGGCACCCACAGCTTGCATGAGAACACTAATGACAATGGACAGCGAGTTATAGAGATGGCAGCAAGTAAGAACTCGTCGTTGCAAGTACCAGATTTGCGCGTAAAGATATCCATAAAGCCACCTGGATATCTCCTGATGGGGCGACTCGCAATCAAATAGACCATGTGTTGATAGACCGCCGCCACCTTTCGGGTCTGATGACGGTACGAGCGTACCGAGGTGCCAACTTCGACTCGGATCACTATCTTGTTGGTATGGTGCTCCTGCATTACAACGCTGAAAAGCTTTGTATCCGCTGATCAGGCTCGAATCAACACAGCTGCGCTAAGCAACGAAATGGCCAGAAACAACTACGGTCAGGCGTTAGAACTCGCGCTCAGAAGAGCGAGTCCTGGGGATGAGATGCCGGGCGTCGACGAGAGCTGGACCCGCCTTAAAAATACTGTCATTAGTACTGCTTATTCCACCTTAGGCAGAAGTCGTAGAGATCGGAACGACTGGTTCGATAATGAATGCAAGCTGGCAACTGAACGTAAGAATACTGCGTATCGAGCAATGCAGCAGTCTCAGAGAACATGAGCACGCGAAGAGAAATATAAAGAGCTCAGAAAAGAAGAAAAGAGAATTCACAAAAGGAAGCCTGGGAGAAAAGTCTCGTTTGTGAACTAGAACGGTACAGAGAGCGACGGCCGCACCAGGCGCGGGAGTTCTACCGAAGAGTACGCGGTATGACGCAATTCACACCTCGTTGCACATACTGCAAGGACAAAGAAGGGAATCTGATCACCGATCCTCAAGGCATCTTGGAGCGATGGGAAGAGCACTTTCATGAATTGCTAAATGGCGAGCTAACTGAGGATTTGGAGGCTCCACCAATATCTGACGATAACGCTATGCTGTCACCACCAAGCTTAGCAGAAGTTAGCAGTGCCATCACCCGGCTCAAAAACAACAAGGCCTCGGGTGCAGACGGCATCCCTGCGGAGCTGGTTAAATATGGAGGGCCTATATTACACCAAGCGATTCATGCATTAATTGTGCAAGTATGGGAGCAGGAAGCGATGCCAGAAGACTGGAGAAAAGGCATCCTCTGCCCGGTACCTAAAAAAGGAGATATCAAAACGTGCAGCGTGGTATAACGTTGTTGAGTACCGCGTATAAGATATTCTCCGCCATCCTACAAAACCGGATGGCCCCATACGCTAGAAATATCGTAGGCCAATACCAGTGTGGCTTCAGCCCAGGCAAATCAACAACCGATCAGATTTTCACTTTGAGGCAGGCTATGGAAAAATGTCTAGAGTTTCAAAACTCAATCCAACACCTCTTTATAGATTTTAAAGCCGCCTATAATAGCACAGCCAGAGTAGAACTCTAAAAAGCATGGGAGAATTCGGCATTCCCAACAAGCTGACAAGACTATGTAGGTTGACCATGACCAATGTGACAAGCCAAGTAAAGGTATCCGGAATACTGTCCAGACCAATCAACATCTATAATGGACTCCGACAAGGGGACGGTCTGGCCTGCCTCCTTTTGAACCTGGCGTTGGAGAAAGTGATCCGAGATTCGGGCGTGACATCAGGGGGCACAATCCTCCACAAGTCCAATTACTGGCTTACGCAGACGACATTGACATCATTGGAAGAACATCAACAGCTGTACAAGAAGCTTTCATCCAGATTGAGCGGGCGGCAGGAAATCTAGGACTGCACATCAACGAAAGCAAAACAGAGGATTGTTGGCCCCTTATGTGAGGAAGGACGATTCCGGAGACTCTACAATGACGAGATCTACAAGCGCTACCGCGACATAGATGTTCTGAAGAAAATAAAGCTCGGTAGAATCCGGGGGGCAGGACATCTAGCTCGTATGAGTGAAGATGAGCCTGCTCGGAGAGTTCTCGGCGGTAAGACTTATGGGGTGCGACAGCGAGAGAGACCCAACCTCCGCTGGAAGGATGGCGTAGACCAGGACGCTCAGAGCATAGGGATGCCAAACTGGATGACATCGGCTCAGAATCGGGACCGGTGGAGAGAACAGTTGCGAGAGGGCAGGACCGGATCCCGGTTGTAGAGCCGTTAAAGAAGAAGAAGGTTAAAGGGGGTCACTTTGGAGTTCCGAGAGACCTCAGGAGGGTTCACTGAGAGGGTGGGAGAGGGTTTTCAAACAATATCTAAGCCTTCAGAAACGTGAATAGTACTGAAAATTAAATTTTGCGAAAAATCGTGTAACTTGAAAAATTTGCCAAAGTTTCTCCGAAAATATTGGTCTTATAAAAACCGTTCATGCCTCAAATTGTTGCAAATTTAACGTACTTCAAAAATTAATATAACAATCTTTAATGAAAAACCAATCCTTTCAGATCTCATTCGACAAAAACTGCAAAAAGGCCTAAAATTTCGAGATTTTCTTCTTCGTTTGCCGAGGTCGAAAACTTGGATTTAACATTGCCTTTCCATTATAAACAACATATTAAAAAAGCAAAAATACCTGATTTGTGCAGCATTCACGCCTTTTATGTATAATTTGACTGAACTATTGGGTGGCGTTGTTTTGTGCATGTTTTCTCGTTTTTTTGTAGTTTTAGTTTTTAAATTTAAGTTCTGGTAGCTGCCAACTAATTTCTTAATTCATTATTTGTTAATTATGATATACAATATTAATTCCCCTCCGAAATGCAAATTTTTCCAACAAGTTGAGTAAAATTTAGCTGTAAAACCTAATTAACAAACATAGGGATGAGCTTTGTGACATGATATAATCCAATAGATCTTGATCCACGACCGGTATTTATTTTAAAAACCGAATCCGATATTTTTTCTTCAATTTCAAACGGACCAATCCTTATTTCATCCATCTTCTTTTTGTTCAATTTGTTTCCATAGTCAACATATACTTTATCTCCTTTTTTAAATTCGTATTGTAATCTGTTCTTGTCAAATAAAGTTTTATTGTATTTATGTCATTTTATTGACCTTTGTAATGCTATTTTCCTATCTTCTTCCAAACTTTTTGTTAATAACCGTTTTTCTTTTACTTCATCTGGTAACATATCTGTAGACTCCCCGGATAGCAAGTATTTAGGAGAAAATCCTGTTACCGAATGGTTTGTTTCGTTGTATCTATTCCTACACTCTTCTGCTATTTTTGACCAATTTGTTTTTCCTTTTGATTCATTCATTTTGCATCTTATTTTATTTACAATAGTCTGGTTAAGCCTTTCATTTAAGCCGTTAGAGAATGGTGCATCTACAGCTGTAAGTATTAATTGAATATTTCGTTTCTTGAGGTAATTTTTGAATTCAGTTGAATTAAAAGCTGGATATTGATCAGATAATAAGATTTCTATTGCTTCTTCTTTAGGAATTTTTTCTATAAGTTTGATAAAGTCTCGAGCATGTTGATTCTTAGAACATAGGATATATGCATACCTAGTGAAGTGATCCACTAATAGATGTAAATATCTTTTAGTTGAGCGTTGACCCCCAAATCCTCCTATGGTATCCAGTGACATTATTTGAAAAGGTCTGTTTGGTGGGCCTAATTGCGACATCAATCCATATTTTCTATTTAGTCTTGTTTTATTTTTGATGCATATCTCGCAGTTTCTGCATATATTTTTAATATTTTCTGATAAATGTGGTGCAGTATAAAATGGTTTTATTTTCGATTCTGTTTGATTAATTCCAGTATGACAAAATTTTTCATGGGTCTTTTTTATTATTGCTTTGCTGTAATCTTCGCTTAGAATTATTTTTCTATCTTTCCCTCTTTTCTTATAATAAATTCCATCTTCTAATACAATGTTATTCTCAAGTTTTATCATTTGCATATTTTGAGCTTGATCATATTTTATGTCATGAATATCAATAGTATTTACCATTCTTAAGTTATCTTCATTATTTTCATTAATGTTTAATACTGGATTTCTGCTCAGGCAGTCTGCTTCTTTATTATTCTTTCCTGGAAAATATTTTATTTCGCAATTATATTGTGACAGATAAAGTGTCATATCACCTAGTTCATCGTCAGGTCTGTTTGCTATATTTAACTTCTCTAGAGGTTTGTGATCCGTGTAGACAGTAAAATAGTTTCCCATCAACCAGTGTTGCCAGAACTTGATGCTCTCTTCTATGGCTAAACATTCTAAGAATACAGCTTTTTTATTCTTTTGTGATTCATTTATTTTTTTTGAGAAGTATGCTACCGGTTTTTCTTCGCCATTTTGTTGAGTTTGTTTCAACACAGCTCCGATGCCTATAGCACTGGCATCTGTATAAATAAATGTAGGTGCTTGAGGATCATAAATAGCTGGTATAGGTTTGGAACAGAGATAGTCTTTAATTTTCTGGAATGCATCCTCACATTGTTCTGTCCAATTAAACCTTTGATCTTTTCTCAATAATTTATGTAATGGATCCAGTACTACTGAGACGTTTGGAATGTATTTCCCATAAAAATTTATCTTTCCTAAAAATTGTCGTATTTGTTTTCTATTTTGAGGAGCGGGAAAATCTTTTACTGATTTCAAATTATCTTTCAAAGGTGTAATGGTATTCTTTCGTAATGTGTGACCTAAATATTTAACAGAATCACATGCAAACTTACATTTTGTTAATTTAAGTCTGAAGCCTTCTTTCCGAATAGCCTCCAGTAGTCTCTTTAAGTGCACTATGTGTTCATCAAATGTCTTCGAGAAGATCAATATATCGTCGATGAAATTCACTGCAAATCCTGTCAGGCCATTTTTTCTTATAATGTTTCCTAAGATCCGTTGAAATATAGCTGGTGCTGTCTTCAGGCCGAAGGGTAAACAGGTCCATTGATAATGACCTTCTTGGGTAACAAAGCCCGTTTTGTGTCGGTCTGTAATTTTCAGAGGGATGGACCAAAAAGCTGAATTTATATCCAGAGTTGTAAAATAATTACAATTAACCGTCTTTGTTATTAAGTCGTCTATGAGCGGAAACGGTTGTGATTGAGGTATGATTATTTTATTTATATCTCTGAAGTCAATGCATAATCTACTCTTTTTTCCTTCGTCCCTTTTAAAAGCTAAGGTAACAGGTGCTGCAAACGGACTGTATGATTCCTCAATCAATTCGTGTTTTAAAAGTTGAGAGATCTGATTTTCTATTTCTATCTTGTCTTTAACTGAACATATATATGGTCTTTTATAACAATATTTTTCGACTTGCAAATCTATACAGGCTTCATACCTCTTCACTTTCCCTGTGTCATATTTATTTTTAGCAAAAATTTCCGAGTAGCTATCCAATAATATGTTTATCTGTTGTCTTTGGTCGATATTTAAGTATTCTGTCTCTATATCAAATTTAATTGTATCTATACCTTCATTAAAGTTTACTGTATACTCTTTTTGTTCCGTCTTCAGACAAACTGTAGAAAAAAATCTGAAAATCAAAAAAAAACATCTGTAAAGAAAAAACACTCAACTATTAACAACCACAATTTTATTTAAACAAAAACAACATATCAGATACAAAAATAATAAACATAAAAAAACACAGAATTCATAAACATAATTAAAAACAAAAGGAACTACAGTAAACATAAACTTAATCACTAAACCAAAAATTCACAAAATCCGCATGACATCAGCCCTGTAAAAACAAATCTTGTTAATAAAAAATAGTACATTAAATACATAAAATACTTCCCTCAAACTTCAAACAAGTTTCTTAAAACATCAAACATCAAAACATCAAAATGCCGTCGGCAAAATGGACATCTGAAAATAGCAAAATAATTAATAAACACAAACAAATTCCACAAGATTTTTTACCTGACAACACTGAAGGTGAAACTCCGCCTCCCAAAGATCCCCACTGAAATCAAATATCGCTAAAATATAAATTAAAGTTAGTAAATAAATCAATATGAAATAGAAAATACCTACCATCAACAAATATCATCTGACGTCTATGCGTAGAAAAGGAACAGCTGATCCCCGATCATAGATGAAATACATAACACGGAATTATGTACTTGACTAGAAGTGAAGCCCCCACCAAAAAATTGCCCAAAAATCCATTGCCCGGGTCGAAATAAATACCGGCACTTAGACGGAGTTGAACTCAGATTGCTCTCAATCTTCCTAGTGACTTGAGCTAGAAGAAAAAATCGTTCTGAGATTTTTGGAGACAATTTCACCCTAAAAAAAGCTGTAGTGAGGCTTTATCTAACTCTAACCCATCGGCTAACGCATTGAGTTAGCAATCCAGAGACTGTATTGAGGTCTAACCCATCGGCTAACGCATTGAGTTAGCAATCCAGAGACTGTATTGAGGTCTAACCCATCGGCTAACGCATTGAGTTAGCAATCCAGAGACTGTATTGAGGTCTAACTCTAACCCATCGGCTAACGCATTGAGTTAGCAATCCAGAGACTGTATTGAGGTCTAACTCTAAAGCTAACATATCGAGTTAGCAATCCAGACTGTATTGAAGTCTTTTCCTCGCAACACCGCAGCAACACCGCAACAACGCAGCATCGCAAAACCGCAACAACGCAGCAACGCAATACCGCCACAGCACAGCAACGCAGCAACGCAACACCGCAACAACCTCGCAGAAGCACAAATTTCCAAGCAGAAATCAGAACCTCATACAAGCAGCAGATTCTCTGGCAAATTTGGGCCTTCATCTATCAACGCAGCATCCTCGCAGCAGCAACACGAATTTCCAAGCAGAACCCAAGAACGCCGTACAATCATCAGACTTACGGGTAAAAATTGGGCTTCACGAACTAAACTCCAGCAAACTACAACTCTGAACCAAATTCTCAACACTTTACTCGGACCTTAAGGAAACTTAACCAACAAGCCTTAAGGAAACTTAAGTCACCAAACCAACGGCAGACTTTCTGGCAAAAATTACAGTTCCAACCAAACTCCATCAAGTAACGACAACGCGACGCACAGAGGGCGTATTTCTACCCAGAAGCAGTTCCTAACTCGTAACTCAGCAAGCCTTAAGGAAACTTAACACCGGACGGTAAATACACTTACGAAGGGCATCCAGCACCCAGATCCAAGTGAAAAAACGTAACTCAATTACCTTACGCAAACGCACCTAGCAGGAACCAACGAACAATCGGGCCATTTTTTGGGCAACATTGACAAGGAAGCCATTTAAAGCTGTTTTACATTGAACTACTGAATTAAAGGCATATTTAACTTCTCCAAATTAATAATAGCTGTTTACATTAAAGTAATAAATTAAAGGCATATACGCAAATAATAATCGAATCACAAAATTGAAAGTACATTTAATATTGATTTAATCAGTTTTGAAATAATTTTTTACATTGAATTAAAATATTGAATTTATTGTAAATCGAATTTATAAAAATTGTAATTGCACGAATTGAAGAATTTGAAATAAAATTAAGGTTACTGGATCAAGGTGATTTTTTTAAAGGGTGATTGAGCTATCACGGCACACTTTTCCTTCCATGCCTTCATTCTGTTTATCTTCTAACATATCTTCACTTATTTTGAACCTTTCATTTTTTTGTATTTTGATATTCAAATTCTCATCATGAGACAACCCAAATTTGTGTATTGAATCTAATCCTAGTATTAGATCATATTCAAAATTTTCATTTTCATAGATGAATGCATTTATTTTTATCTTCTTGTGCAATAACTCCGCATCCAGTGTAATTAACCCTTTAGTTTTGCCCCCTCCACTTATTGTTTTTATTGTGTCATAGCAATAATTTTGCTTCATATTCGTCACCTGGACTAATCTTGAATTTATTAATGTTATTCGTGAACCAGGATCGTACAACGCCTTGGCTTCTAATGTATTATTTAACATCACTGCAATCTCAATTAGTGGAGGGAACCTTAGTTTTTTGAGTCTTCATTACTTAGTTCAACTTTTAATATTGAGTTTGAATTAAGGTGTTTGTCATCGGTTGTTTTTATTTCTTGGTTGTACCAGCAAACATTTTCTGGATGGAATCTATTTAGTTTTCCTTTGTTCTCACAAATCCTGCATGACCTTTTCCCAGTTTGTTTTATTTCTTGTTTACTGTATTTGTTTCCCGTGCTTAAATCTCTCTTTGCGTCGTTCTTTCTCGTTGAACCTTCTAGTCCTCTTATGCAGTTAAATAGGTCATTTACTTCTTTAAGGCTTTCTCTGTCTATTCTATCCATTACGAATTTTGGTAGGCCAGTGGCAATCAAATAAATCAGGGTTTGTTTATCTATTGTTTTGTTTATTTCGAGTAATAGTCTCTCTTTCTTTAAAGCATATTCTAACATTGATCCCTGTATATATTTGAAATTCATAGCGTACCTAATTGGTGACCAGCCTTTATCAGCGAATGTTTAACTTAAACTTTTCTTCCATGTAGACCAATCCGAGTCTATGGTATGTTTGATTAACATTGAGGTGTACCAATCTATACATGTATCTTCCAGCAGTAGTCTTAGAATTTCAACTTTTTGTAAATCTGTATCTATTTGTAAACGAGCACATTCACTTTCAAAACTATTTAACCATTGTTGAACATTTGTTGTATTTCTTGAAAATTTTTCTATTGAAAACTCTGTCGCTAATCTTGTCTTATTTTCCGTTTTTTTTAACAATGTAGTTTCAGTTGACGGCAATTCATGAACTTGTTCTAGTTTCTCAAGTAGGAATCCCTCGAATTGTAAGTTGTCATCATCTAGATATGTTGATTTCATTTCCTTAGTTAGTGTTATCCATACCTGTCTCTTTTCGTGCCTTCTCTGGAGGGACTTTTTTATTTTTTTGAATATGTCATGCTTTTGTATTTCTTTGTGTAAATTCAATGACTGATACTCTCTAGGCACAACAAAAGTTTGGTTTTGTGTATCCGTAATGGAGGTTATGGCATACATATTCGTTTTGTTATCGTCTGGATTTGCTTTTATTGTAAATTCGAACCGTAATTTCTCCATTATTTAAGTCAACAGTAACGTGTATCTTCTTCTTCACATGTACGATAATTGTTGATTTATAAGATTATGATTTCTTCTTCAAGCAATGAACAACAATATGATTCGTCTAAAAAAAGAGTTTTATTTATTAAATATAGTTAGTTTTACAAACGAAATGCGATTTTATGAACTAACCTAAAAAAAGAGAATCAACAATTAAATGTTCATGCTTTTCTTGTGTGTACCTTGTACTGTTCCTTCACATGTATCAACTAACACAACTTTTATCAATAACTTAAGAACTTATTTAAATCACTAAATTAAATTATTAAATAAAATTCCTAGTTCTTCATTTTATCTTAGGACACGGGAACACGAGAATGTCATTTGTCAAAAAAAAGTCGTCGATGTCCCAGCTTCCACTTATCTTCAGCGTCTCCATCTGTTAAATAAAGAAAACAACTGTTACGTGCGCGCGTTGTATACTCGTGTCTCGAGAGCGGCTGCTGGTTCAGTCATACAAGCAAGCTTTCATATATATGATAAGTCTATCATCCAAGAATATAAAAAAATTGTTTTTGTATTTTTTTTCTTCAAAGGGCCCCAATACGGCTGCCTGAAGGTGACATGATATCTCAACTCTGAATCGTCTGAAACAAAAAATTCAACGTGCATATTGAAATATAGATCAGTCTCTATCGTCCCTACCACAAAAAAAATTTTGGTCCAAAAAAAAATGGCGGACTTTTTAATTTTTGGGCCATTTTTTTGCAAAAAATTGTTTAAAAAAATGGTTAAATATTAAACGATTTTCACAATCGTGGCAGGGACGAGAACTACACATGTATAGAGTATCCCTTGAGAATTTGAGCCCAATCGGACCAATAGTTTTTTCAAAATCATCTCAACCAGGTCAAAAAACGTAGTTTCGAGAAAAATGCGCTTAAAGTTTTTTTCTGAAAAAATACGCTATTTTACGCTCACTCAGCGACACCAGGTCCATACATTATGCCTTCCTCCTTTTTGAAAAACTCATTTTCTGCCACTTGAATTTGATGTTTTTAGAGAATCGATTTTTTCAAAAATAAAAAGTGTACTACCCCCTTCAGTATTCTATTTGATTGCTTAACTTCATTTTTTTTAACTTCTTTTAGTGCTGTCACGGATGCTTCTCCTGTCGAGGACACTTCATTTAGGGAGAACAGGGAAGTATTTTGTCACCTTTCATTGAAATTTTATTGACCTTATTTTTCGTTTTAAGTGCATTTTAAAAGGGTTTTGGCTGTGCCAAACACCAATCATCGAACAGATAGTGACATTTACCATTAGTTAGGTAGCGTTTCAGGAGGCATAACACTCCAGCAAGTTGTTTCTCGTTGCCCCGATGCCAAGTCGCGATAGTAATGGTTGAGAGTTGATGGAATAAAAAATATCGAGGCTTGGTTGTGGCAGTTCTTCCTTCACTTCTCTCTCTCTCCCTTCATTATCTTCCGACTAGAGCTTGCTGTTCGACATTGCACTCTATACGAAAAAGATTGTCGACAATATAAAGGGCTTTCCCTGAGCTCAATAGTCTTTAGGCCCCCATCCACGGTCAAACAAACCATCAAATTTGTGGCCAACATCGAAAAATTTCTAAGTGTGCGTGTATAAAATACAAGTTTTCGAAGTTGGCCGCTGTTTGAAGAAAATATTCGTCTGGTTTAATATTTCCTTCAAACAGCTTAAATGTGTGTGCATTTTTTATGTGTGCCATGAAAGTTCGTTTTGTTTACAGGAATTGTCGCTCGGGATGTTTGAAGAAAGTTTTCCTCGTTGATGGCCAACAAATGTCAAAGCATAAATCGTCGGTACAATAGTAAACTAGTCTATCTGAAAATTCCTTAATTTTGGGGAGACGCAAAACAAAATATAATTAATGACTGAAAATCAGGCTTTTTTCAGTAAATATTCAAATAAATCAGTTGTATTAGTCTTGGACTATGGTCTTTTGGATCACACTTTAAATAATCACAATATAAATCAAAATAAAATGAAAATTTCTCTAGTTAAGTCAAAAATTCCAAAATGTCAGATAGGTTAGTTTACCATTGGACCGACGAAATGTGTGCGCTGTTTGTCGAAAATTGGTTTGATGCTTTGTTTGACCGTGGATGGGGGCCTTTTCACATAAAAAAAATGTTGAAAAAAAAACAAACAAACAAAAAGACAAAGAAAAGAATCACAAGAAGCCCACGATAATTACAAAAATCAAAATAAAAAATTTGAATTCATTTGAACAACTAGTCTGCGCAGAAGACTAGAATTTTAAACAAGAATTAAACGGCTCGCCAGAACATGAAAAATCTGTATTGTGTTGTGAGATCAGAAAGAGCAGACGTATATAGTTATCTTACTAGGGTTGATGGCATCCCCTGATAACTGCCTTGAAGAATATATTTCGATCATACGGGATACTGTCTTCTTTCTGGCAATTAAAAATATTTTTGTACAAATAATTTGGTCGTTTAAATATTTGTGTTATGGTTTTTGGTGTAAAGCTTTTCGACACAAATGCACTTAACTTACCTCGTTTTAGTATTTGCAAATATTGTGTTAAGAAAAGTTTTAAAGCTCCTATCCCTCCTATGATATTAGTCTGCCGCGTATTTCTTTTTTCCAGTTAAATTCTTGTGTAATTTAAAGAACCACTAACCACATTCTTTTATTTTCACTAATACAAACCAATGTTCTTAATCACCAGAAACTAAGGTAATGTAGATAAGTATGAGTATCAAGGAAAAGGTGAATTGTCTCAAGATTGCCTTACTGCCAGAGTAAACCCATTTCCTACCAGGCATATAGCCCTTTAGTATGCTCATTAAACATAAGAACCCTTTGTACTATTCCACTCCGGATCCCTATTCTGGAGCTCCTTTAGTCCATTTTATGATTATCGACCGACCATTCCTGCAGGAACAATTCAAAATCAAGAAGAGCATAACCTGCAAAGTTTCCTGTGGGGAACGTTTAAAAAAAATAAAAAAAAATGTCTGAGAGACTTTTTTCCATCTTAGCAGAAATGCGTTTTTGCTCATGTTACATAATTTAACTGAATCTTAGTAGGGGATCTTCCTTCCAACTTTACCTTTGAATCATTCGAATCATAAGGACCAATTGTAATTTCAGTCAATTTATGGACTTAGCCAGGGAGAAAACTTCAAGAGACTCGTTTATCGGCCATTAGGCATCTAACGAGAAAAACTTCGATTTCCTTCAAAGTTATTTTATTCGCTTCTAGTGTTTTGATGCCGAAAGTCATTTGCCCATGAAATGATCAAGTGTTATGGTGGCCATGTGCCCAACGTCCTGCTGAGGCCCTTATAGGCAGTAACTATAAAAGTTTTAATGATTTTTAAACTTTAACGCGAGGATGCGGTCCAAGGCTTTCTGGGCAATAATGGCTTTTCGTGTTCTGTGTATTTTACCATCTGTCGGCACATTAATATTCTGCTAAACTAGAATTTTCAACGATTGAAATTTGCAAGTTGCTTTTCTGAAAAGGGTGCGTTTTTAATACATAATGCTAGCAAATATAGCGATCACGAATACGTCATGGGTGGTGGGAAAATCGGAATAGCGTCTTTGTAAGTGCAGTTGTAGTTGTACGCTTAGTCGCATTTAAGCAATATTGAGTTCTGTTGTACACAAAAATAATTGCAAGAAAAGAATTTTAAAAAATATATCCTAATTGACAATCATCCGGCAATCTGAAACAACTACTATCGTTGTCGATGTGTTGCTACAAATCTATATAAATAAAAATGAAATGCTGTTCGTTGGTAAGCGCATCACTTGAGAAATGCTGGACCGATTTGGCAATTTTTTTTAAAATTCCAGAAAATTGGAAAATTCGGGAAAAACTGAAAGTGCTTTTTCTATGCCAAGTCAAGACAACTCATTATTCGAACGACACACGAATGATGCAGTGACCATATCCACATCTTTTTTAGTTATTTTACTATTCACAAACCAATTTTCAGATTTTAAAGCAATTGCGACGTACATGGTTCTTTGACAACTTTGAACCGACGCCAAATGTTAGGGAAACTGGAAACTGTACACCCTTAATTCTACATATAATAGGAAAATTGCATTGCAGTTACATTTTTTTGCCGCTCAGTTCCCGGATTATAAGGGGTATAGTTTTTACAGGCTCAGACATTGCAACGAATTAGAAATATCTAACAGTATAAACAAAGAGGGGGTTTTAATTTATCATAATTGCACTATTCAAAATTTTAAACTGAATTTCGTCATGGGGGGTTGTTTGTAAGGGTTGAAACATTTAAATTAATCATAAATTACATTCTAGTATATGAAAGAAAGTTTATTTTACGTATTTAAACATGATTGAAAGCGGATAGTTTTTACCCCCTAAAATCAAAAAGCACACATTAGGAGCATATAACTTTTGAAGACGAGGGTAAGATAACCTTAATTACTAATTTTCTTAAAAATCGGTGCTGTCCGAAAGAGTTCGGAGATAATCCCCTATTTTTTTACTGTCATGCACTGAAGTGTTGGGTAGGACACCATTATAAAATGATTTTGAAAGTGGTGCCTATTTTTTCTTTTGAGCCAGTACAATGTCATACTTCAAATGAGGCGAGGTGCCATTGTAATGCCAAGATTACCAAAATAAGAAAATTAAAGAAAGCAAGATAATATATACCAATGAAGAACTTTTTTTATGAGTTTGACTCTAATATGCAGTAAACTGCCTCAGAATAAGTATGAAACCCCTGCTTCCACAATTATGTATTTATATTTTACAATCTCGCCTCGCTTCAGTTGGAAATTTCACTGCCGCAAAAGAAGTAAGAAATTTCTCTCGAACTCGCAGGCCCGGAAACTTGTCATTTTTCCGGGTGTGGAGCTTCCAAGGGTGGATCCAAAAGGGTATTCGGGAGGGGCGGGGAGCCAAAAATTGTGGTCTGTACACCTATATACATATACAAGAAAATCCAAGAGCTCATTGCTCCACCAAAACAGCAAGGCTTCGTTTTCGTTTGCTTCAAATATTTTCTCATCGTCATTTGGACAGATACCCCGTTTATGATTAGGTTGAAAAGTTGAGTCGAGGTTGAGTTGAAATTTCGACCACCGTATATGATTCCGAGTTGAGTTCACTTTGGGTTGAAATCGAGTTGAACTGACATCAAAACAACCTCTTTTTGTTAATTCTTTTTCTATATTTCTGACTTCCTATACAGTTTTCCATCAAAATGATGAAGGGAATTTTGTTCGTGCATTATTTCTAGCATAAATTTTGTTTCCTGATGTTCCCAAACATTGCTTTTAGCCATTATCAAAATTAAACTTCCACTGTTTTACATATATAGTTAATATAAAATAATTAACGCGCTACAAAAACACCGAACACAAAACTAACGCCGAAGGCAGACTTAACGGATGGTAAACAAACAAAACAAATGTCACTTCAACCCAATTTCTACTCAACACCCGTTTATTAGGGGAAATATCAACTCGACCCAGGTAGGAGAGCTGAGTTGGGTTGAGTGCAGCCAGTTTCAACTCGATCCCCGTTGTTGACTGGGTTCAAACGGAGTAAGATATTTGGTTTTTTAATCGAAACTCGGAGGCAAATACGCTCGCACACAACAATACACAAATGTCACTGTGAACACCGATTTACACGGTCAACGTTTAATGAGCTGAGCGAGATATGTTTACTCTCTAAATCTGAATCAGTGAAATTTTCACTGATTTGCCCAGCGATTAAGAATTTCACTGGGTTCCAGCAGTGATACACACTTATTCATTCAGTTGAAAAAACTGATCATCCCGTGATTGAAGATTGAACTGGGTTTTCAGTGTAAGATACTGAGTGCTCCAGTGAGAACAGTCTGTGGCAGTGTTGGGCAAAATTCAATCAGATTGATGACTAATGATTACGATTAAAATCTGTAGTCTGCAATCATGATTAGAGATTGACATTATTAATCAGAAAACTAATCATTTTAGGCGATTGATGATTGATCAATTGTAACCGTAATCATGATTAAATGATTAAATTTTTAGATTAAAAATGAAAATTTTCACGAGATGTTAAGTTTCTTGTCCTAAGAAAGCAAACGTTGTATTTCTATTCTTTAATATTTTATTTAAATCGATAGTGGCACATAAACTAATGTTTGTAAGCAAAACTTTTCAAGTGGGATAGCAATTGAATATTTGATTGATGTGAATCCGTTAAGGGTTCTGTGACCAAAGTTTTTAAATTCAAAATGGCGGATCAATTTTGGCAATTGTGTTCCGATTGAACTGAAAACCAGTATGAGGGGGCTTTAAGGGTTTCAAATGACGAATTTGTGGTTAAAATTTGAAAATTCAAAATGGCGGGCTGATTTTGGCAATTGTGTTCCGCTCAGTTATAAATCAAAATCACGGGATTGATCAGTTAAAAATCAAAATCACTGGTTACATCAGTAAAACCAAAATCACTGGTTCAGGCAGTGACTTAAGAATCACTGGTTGTTTCAGTGACGGCTAAAATCACTGATTCAATTATATGATATCCACTGATTTACAGTGGTTGACATTTCACTGATTCAATTAAAGGCTATTCACTGGTTCAGATTTAGAGAGTACCCATGAACAATTATCTCAGACTACGTCTTCCGCAATGTCGAATGCCCGCACAATCACAATTACTAAGTATATATGAGGCTATCAGCGCAAAAGTGGTGTAACCCACAATTTAATCTGGTTGCGGTTTTGGTGTATTATACATTCCTTATTTGCATATTACACGAAAACCGCGGCCAGTTTAAATTGTGGGTTACACCACTTTTGCGCTGATAGCCTCATATAATAGAGGATACTTCCACAGTTGAGATATTGCTATAGTAGAAACCGTTCCATCCAATCGGTAGGTTAGATCACTGTAATAGACTGGCGCGAGAACACTGCTGAATCGCTGAATGCTGTTGTGTTAACAAACTTCTTGATTTAGGAGAGGAACGTTCATGGTTTCTTTTTAAAAATCCATTCTACCGATTGGGTGAAACTATCACTAATATCGGCTGAAATATCCTCAATTTGGTATGTGGATTTCCACAGGCGTTCCTAACCGGGTCTGGACGCTTCCACACCCTCCATCGGGAACTTTCCGGGCCTGCGAAACTCGTATTTACAATCTTACCCGCCTCGTTAACCTCATACACGCTTATATAACAGCAGGACACTGGTTCGACAAAGCTTAGGTGAAAAAGTACTAAAAAGGTACGAAATAGAGCTAATTTAAATATCAAAATTCCTTATAACTTCAAAAGTAGCATTGTTTTTACATTATTCATAGGAAATACTCTAAGCTTTCTAATTTTGGAAAAAAATTATGGGTTAACTACGTATTTTTTGGAGAAAAAGGTGGTTTAATTGAAATTTTAGTTAAAAAAGTGGGTGTGTGTACTTATGTACGCGCATTAGAAGTTATACTTCTTTGGCGTGATTTAAGACTAATCTTTAATTTACATGCAAATAATTTATTGGATTTTTTATTATTTGCGTACGTTGGCAGGTGGAAGCAGCATAATGCGGACACGTTCCAGCCTGTCGGTTATACCGGATTCTAATCCTAACCAAAATCACATACTAGTCAACCCATTCTCCGGCAGAGAGGAAACAATTTTTCTAGACAAGTTGTTCTTATTTATACAGGTTTTTATGCGCCCATGTTTTTATTTTAGTCTGTTAAAAGTCCCAGAATATTACTTAATTCGCTGACACAGCGACACAAAGTGCCCCTTGGCAAACGACATTAGAAGACAGCACTCCTACTATTCCAGAAGGTAAATGTTGGTGTTATTTCCAGCTCCATTTTGAATTTTCCAATTTTGACAACAAATTTATTATTCCGACCTAAAACACCGCCCCCCCCATAGCTATTTTCAGTGAAATCGAATCGTAATTGCCAAAACCGTACCGCCATATTCGCGCCGCCATTTTGATTCTTTTTAAAAAATTTCCCACAGATTCGTCATTTGTGACCTTAAAAACTCCCCGATACCGATTTTCAGAGGATTCGGAACACATTTGCAAAATTCATCCGTCATTTTGAATTTTCAAATTTTGATTACAGAATCGTCATTTGTGGCCCTAAAAACCTCCCGATACCGATTTTCAATTGATTCAGAACACATTTGTAAAACTCATTCGCCATTTTGAATTTTCAAATTTTGACCACAGAATCGTTATTTGTGGCCCTAATAACCCCCGATACCGATGTTAAATGGATTCAGAAA
Source organism: Thereva nobilitata (assembly GCA_963855945.1). Classification (NCBI taxonomy): domain Eukaryota; kingdom Metazoa; phylum Arthropoda; class Insecta; order Diptera; family Therevidae; genus Thereva; species Thereva nobilitata. The sequence goes on along the minus strand of OY979695.1, from coordinate 119,223,979 downwards.
ACATTTCCAAAATTCATCCGCCATTTTGAATTTTCAAATTTTGACCACAAAATCGTCATTTGTGGCCCTAAAAACCTCCCGATACCGATTTTCAATGGATTCAGAGCACATTTGCAAAATTCATCCGCCATATTGGCCCGCCATTTTGAATTTTCAAAATTTGACTACAGAATCGTCATTTGTGGCCCTAAAAACCCCCCTTTGCCGATTTTTAATGGATTCAGAACACATTTCCAAAATTCATCAGCCATATTGGCAACGCCATTTTTAATTTTCGAATTTTGACCACAGAATCGTCATTTGTGGCCCTAAAACCCCCCCGATACCGATTTTCAATGGAATTGGAACACAATTGAAAAATTCGTCCGCCATCTTGGAACCGCAATCTTGATTTTTTTACAAAATTGTCAGATTGCATTGACACGTTAGCTCAATGTGTGTGCAAAGTTTCATAAGAATCGGTTTAGTAGAAGTAGTTGAAAAGCCTGTCGCAAGATTTGAACTAAACAAATATACGAGGTCAAGCTAAATAAAAGCATTAATATCTTGTTCATTGTTTTATTTTCCCAAATAATAACAGTAAATATTTTGTATTATTCAAACTAATTTCTGATTGAATAATTATATTTAGTTTTAACCATTCAAAATCATTAGTAAAACAGTAAATAATTATCGCTTGTTATTGTACAGTTGCCATATAGCTTTATTATTATCTTGGCCAGTTTCACACCGGCAGACAAACAACCAAGAAAAATCTTCTGAAAAAGTCGGCCCGTGTAAAACTGGTCCTTAGAAACTCGCGCTTAGGTGATGAATAGAACACGGATCGGATTTCCCTCCTAGCCTCGCGACAGAACCCCTCACCCAGCAACTACGAATCTTCTTTTACCTACAAAAGGCCCAAACCTTCGCTTGGCTGATGAATCCTACCTGAAATTTATTTCCCTCCATAGCCTCAGGATAAAAACCCCTCACCAATCGACATCGTGAACAGACATCGGCTAAAGAATGGGAGTTGAAATGTTTGCCATCCGTACCCCTTCGCCTATATTCTCCGTCACCGTCTCGCGTTGCGTCTCGCGTCTCGATAAAAATTCACTCCCATAATATTTTCCAAACGCGCCTAAAGAAGTATAACTTCAAAAACAAAATTTTGAGTTTGAAGTAACATATTTTCTAAACGGAGTGACACACGTCTATGCTACTGCTATTGATAAAGAAGGAACAATGAGTCTTATTACGTTGCTCTACGATAAATATTGGAGGAGTAATTAATGTTTAAGTAAATTAAAAAATTGTCCAAACGACTTTTCTTAAACACCCTGTATCTCAGTGGATAGGGCCGATAGCCCCATTCTCTAGAACAATTTTTTTCTCCAAATACATCCAGTAATCACCCCCTAACGGAAAAACCACTTAGTGCAAAACACCCTGTATAGTATGTATTGTTTGGCCCATTTTACACGATGAAACACGAAACAAAAAGTTTCATGCAACTTTGCTCGGTTTGAAGGGGAGAGGAGAGAGAGGGCTGGAGGGAACACGTGTCCCCTCAAACCCTCTCTCTCCTCTCCCCTGCAAACCGAGCAAAGTTGCATGAAACTTTTTGTTTCGTGTTTCATCGTGTAAAATGACCCTATATAGTACATAGTATGATAGTACATAGTACACTGTGCACACAGTACACTATACATAGAAATGATTAATAATGCCATCTGACATCAAAGGTGCGAGTTGTGACTTTCAACTTAACCTTGATTTATTAAAGGCTCAAACCATTTTATATACATATTTCGCTCAATTTTAATACTTTTTGATTGAGCAATTAATCTACAACGTCATCTGATATCCAGTGGCGTGGCGTCTTTGGAAGCCAATTTCTTAGGAAATAAAAATGAAAATTCAAATTTTATCAATAAATTATTCTTTTCTTTTACAAAACTTTCGTTTTTTATTTTATCATTCTGAGATTAACTTTGTATTATCGCAGCTTTTTCTAGCCTCCATTGTTAGATATAAATTCATTGCCTCCAAATGACCAATTAAATGGAAGCATGGAAGTTCTCTCCTTCTTCTCTCTGAATTCGTATACGAAAACGCAAAGAAACATGCCAGCGGACTTCGAGAAGCAGAATTTGAATTGCTTCCCTTGACTGTCCGTTGGAACACACTTCGGTGCGAACTTGGGGATGAAGAGGGAAGTGGAGATGGGGGGACACAACGAACGTTTGTTCCTGTGACCAGAGCCAGCGAGCAATAATAACAAGAGTGATTAGGCAGAGCTCAAGGACAAGTAAAAGAGTTAAAGATATGAAAGAGCAGATTAGAAATAACATTAAGCAAAAAGTCAAAAAAAATATTAACAAATGCGCGATGGGTATACATTTCATGCAAAAAACACAAGAGAATGAAAGAAACAGAACATGTTCCTTGATTCCGGTATTGGAATGTTTACATTCAAATTTAAGAAATACTGGAACAGAGCACGTGCGCACTGGTCCCCGACTTTAGTATGTATGCGTGAAAATTCGTGTTGGTACACATTGTTTGCGCTATGAATTCACTTGTATTGTCCGTAAAAAAGGCGCGAATCTTGCAAGGCGACGAAGTCACTGCCCCATCATTTTTTATCTTTCTTTCACGAACATTGCATTTAGTGTTAAAGTAATTCTGCCTCTGTTTATCATAGATATTACTTCTTTGATATCTTGACTTTTTCGCTCCCATTGAAATTGTTATCAGCTGATCTCAAGGTCCCTGAAACATTTTTAAAAATTTGTTCTAGCTCATCACTCTTATTATTATTATTGCTCGCTGCCAGAGCCAAGGGAAGCAATTCAGATTTTGCATCCATACGAACTTTTGAGTATATTTTTTGTTGGGTGAGAGCGGAGAGAAGTTTTCTAATAACATTGGAGGGAATTCATTTCTATGAGCAATCTAATTGGAAATGATTTTGTACAATGTGGTTTGATATTAATGACTTAATTTTAGAAAATATTAAAAGGCAGTATTTATAGAGTAACATAAATAAAAAATTGTTTTGCTTGCAATTTAGTTGGTGCGATTTGTTTTGTGAGTTAAAAATAGTGCAATTTGTTTTGGATTTGTTTTGTGAGTTAAAAGTAGTTTTAAAAAGTAAGTTTAAAATAAAATTGGATAAACTGAAAAATATTTATATATTATTTATGTTAGTTTTTTTTTGTTTGTTTTTGCTTTATTAAATATCATGGGTTATGTTTATGTTTATGGTTAGCATTTTTGCATAATGGACTATTTTTTTGCAGCAATCCTTTGGCTCGCGTTCATTTATGGAAAAGAAATCCATAATTGAAAATGGTAGACCGAAACCAATATTACATATTTTAAGTGAAAATAAAACATGCACTAGGCATTTTTCTATTAAATTATACAATAGCGCAAATTGGCTTACCTGTTGTCAAAATAAGCAAAAAAAATTTTGTTGGCCTTGCATTTTATTTTCATATGAAAAGAACGTTTGGCGGTCTTCGGGATTTAATGATTTAAATAATTTTCATAAAGCCGTTCGAGCATTTAAAATCGGTTTAGCTCTTTCTAAATTCGGTACAGTCCAAAGGATTGAAAATCTAGTAGACACTCATTATAAATCCTCAATGAGTTAGTTCTGGAAAATTATTAAAATTTGTATAGACGTTGTTTGCCACTTGGCATGTCAGGAGCAAGCTTTTCGCGAGGGTCAAGATTCTATTAATCGGGAAAATTATGTTGAATTAATTTCACTTTTGGCAAAATATAATCCAGAACTTAAAAATCAGCTTCAGTATTTTCTGGATTATCAAACAATATTCAAAATGTTTTAATAATGGCTATTTCCTGCACTCTTACTAAAAATTAAAATTACTTCTGAAATCCAAAATTTTGAGTTTGTTGCAATTATTTGTGATGAAACCACGGATATTTCCTGTCGATCTATGTTGTCAACCACTCTGAGATACATTTATTCCTCTGGTGACACGAAAGAAACATTCATTAGTTTTAAAAATATTTCCGATGATAGAAGAGCAGCTCGTTTGCATAAACATGTAGCTCATATTATGCAGAATTTCGCATGGGGTTCCAAGTTACAATTGCTATGACGGAGCTTCAATTAAGGCAGGTGAAGTTGGAGTTAAAGAAACTTCCAAATGCTCTTTTTGTACACTGCTTTGCCCATCGCTTAAATATTGTTTTATCGAAATCATGTAACAAGATTCGTGACCGCCGAATCTTCTTTCAGTCAATCACAGGTTTTTCAAATTTCTTTAGTCACTCAACTAAACAAACCGCTATTCTCGAATTTTTTTAAAGCAGAAACTTCCAAAAGTAGCTCACACTCGCTGCAATTTCAATGGAAGACTTATTTTATCTATTCATGATAATATAGATAATCTTAATACTCCTATAATATAACGTGCATCCGCGGAACGAAGTTTTTCCACACAAATTTTGCCAGATTGCACCCCCTACAATTCAAAGCACGCCACGACACTGCTGATATTATAATTTGGAGTACCCAATTTTGATTAAATAACTAGACTGAAGGAGAACAAAAAATTCATTTCGAAATGTAAAAAATGTAAGAATAAAGAAAACGAAAAAGGATATGAAAAAACTGATGGAATAATAACTAATTTATATTTCTTTTGTCGGTTACAAATGAAAAATTACTTATATTGGCTATAAAAAGGTGATAAATTGCATAAATTTTTATCAAAAACACCTTGTTCGTTATGTTTAGGCGTAAATAAGGCTTAAGTAGATTGCTCTTACGACCTTAGCAAACTTTGCCTTGATTATTTTCTTTTGCTACACATTAATTTAATATGACTGTGTCAGGGCCGCGGCTAGGCACTTTGCCGCCCAGTGCACGTCCGCCGATGCCGTCCCCTTTAAGGGGGACTCGCGGGTTTTTTGTTTTTTATAAGAATTAGTATATAAGAAATTGTTAATTAAATAAATTTTCTTTCTATTTGGCAAAGTCAACCAAGTCATTTATTAGTACAGTTCCGCTCCTACGCAATCCCTCACACTCTTCGTAGTTATTTTGCTTCGCACACCGTAGAATTTTACGCTGCTGTCTGTTGCTGGAGCTCGACCAAAAGTTGACATGCTCTAGCCAGGTACAAGCAAATCGCTTTGGGCAACATGGAACACGTTTCGCCTATTCGACTAGGCATCTGCATTTTACTTATCTGTGCTTATTTATACCTTCTTATTGAAATGCATAAGGTAGCTCATATGCCTTCATATGAATGAATCATAATGAATCATAATGCAAAAGGTTGTCGTTATGCCTTCGACCCTAGGTCTTCGCAATGTTAATCGAAGAGATGTTTCGATCTAGAAAGTAGACATTACGCATTCGAAGGATAATGTAGGGAATCGACTCTAAAAGGTTTCTATTCCCTACTGGGTTGTTTTTGTGTCGCCTTTCGTTCGTCGTTTGTTTATTGTGTACATGATGCGTGTGCTAATTAATTATTGGTAATCTATTGAGTGTTGCGCTTGATGTTTGTCTTCTTTTTGTTTATCGTCGCCGCTCATTTAAATTTTTGCGCTCATTGCCAAAAATGCCTTGTCTTTTGGCGGCTGCTGTCGCCCATTTAAATTGAGATGCCGCCTTTGCCGTCGGCACGGCATATTTATAAAATATATATGTATATTCTAAAAAAATTTCCCTCGCTTCGCTCGCGAAAATACCGCCCTTCCCAAGTGCCGCCCGGTGCAAATGCACAGTCTGCACATATGGGTGCCGCGGAACTGGACTGTGTAGGTATTAAGATACTTGCTAAAAGGCTTTGCAGCTCATTAAATTGTTTCCTCTGCGACCGTGTTAAAAAGTTTGCGTTTGACAGTTGTAAAAAGTTTCGAACTTTCGATGTAACTTTGCCCTTATATTTTGTACAAGCCCACTATGTCCTTTCACTTGGTGTTCGCGATGTAAGCTCCCCTTAATCCACAGGACTAAATAACCGTCATCCTCTTCATTAAATAAACATAAAATTTTGAATTTCGCAATAATTGCAGATAAGTCTACAATTAGTTAATTATAAACAATACACTTCATTTTGTATTTAGAAATCATCAAAAATCTTTGTGAATATATACCGTATTTTATAATCAAAATTATAGTAAAAAAAAATTCTTATAAAACTAATTTAAATCAGAGTTTAAACGCTTCGCATATCTCCTCCGATCATCTTCAGCAAATATTTTAATCCTTTAACAATTTACACTTTATGCGGCATTTATTCTTTCATCTTCCTAGGATGGCAGGAGGGAAAAGCTTCTGGCTGTAGGAAAAATCAGACGGGAGAACTTAGTAAAAACTGCATTCAAGTCGATATACAATGTTATTCAAGTATGCCTATATAGCATCAGATATACTCACCTTCCTGAAGTCCTTTTATGTACGTGACATACTTCCCAGTAACGACTTCCTAGCAGAGCGAAGGCGCACATACAAACTCCGTGAAAATTATATTTCCACTCCCATAAAGAATGACGTAGGATTTAACCAAGAAAAGATATAAAGGATCAAGAGGATATAAGGGGAGTCACATAATAGCGATAAGAAAAATTTGCTTTTTTAGATGCCGGAATTTATTAGAGCACTGAAAAAAACTTCTTGAAGTGGAGACCATATCGGCTGAGAGTTTGACCATTTAAACTTCGCAACTTAGCGATTAAAATCACCCTCTTTGAAACCGCATTTAATTCACATAACACACCCCCGACTAGTGGCGCTACGGGGATTTCCTTGTGCATGCAACCACTTTTAATAATGATTTCCCTTTAACGCTCTGTAGAAAAAGTAAATTTTCACCGCTGCCATACTTTCACAGAGGATAGACCCGCAGGGATGTAGTATCCAGAAAGTGTAGAGTGGGCTGGCATCAAGGGCTGGCGCTGGTTTAAGGAAAAATCTGCGGAGTCGTTACGCTAAACCTTCTCCCATCACATGGATGGCTGCAAAATAAAAAAAGTACAATGGAAAGCTTCATTGCAGTTAGGTTAAATTGAATTTTCTGGAATTGAGCAAATAAAATTCCCTCGAAACCGTGCAAAGGTGGAAGGTGCTGCTAAGCCCATAATTTGAAAGGAACTTACTACACCACAAACACCCGACATTCACTTAATTTCCTGTTCACATTTGGTATTGTTCCAAAGGGCTTTTTACGTCGTATTTGATTTTGCCTTTTAGTGCAGACTTAATGCCATTTGGAAGCAATTTCGGAAAGTAAAGGTGAGTGAGTGATATTACGACGTTTTATTGTCAAAGAAAATGTTTTAGGGATAAAAGGGGGACGGTGAGCCGTACACGGGGGGGGGGTTATGTTATCTTTTAAAAGCATAAAATAAGATTTCGCATCAAACGTAAGGGTGCTCATTAAAGTCTCATTTCGTTCGGGCAAAGTATTCATTTTATTTTACATCATTATTGCCATACAGGCTATAACTGGTTAAGGGTAATACATTTTTATACAACCCAATAATAAGCAATTGACTTTTTATATATTGCTGTGGCAACTTAATCAACAAATTTTCAAAATTCAAGATAAGGTTGACAGCTCCTTTGGTAGTTACCTACATAAATAAATAATACTAACTATAAACAATGGAAACGCGAAATTTTATTCCAAAAATAAAATTTTACTTTGATGAGTAAAGTGAGTTTTACTATTAGTAAAAATAAGTAATTAAAAAAAATCGATTGGCCAAGAATTTTATATACTGAGGTAATTTAAATATTTCAAAACTACATAAATGACAAAATGATACAAAAAAAGTAAAAAAGTTCTATTATGAATTTACGATTCAAGATTTTCTATCATATTTAACTCCTCATCGTCCGCAGCATTCGGCCAACATTTTTTGGTTCCATTTGCCTTTATAGCGCTTTTCCATCTGTGAAATGTCCTGATGGAACCATTATCCGTGCTCATCGCTCACAACGATGGAAAATCTCAGAAAAAAAATCCAGGTGTGCGTCTAAAAAATGAATCTTGAGTGACATGTTGCAACCCAATACTTGATAAACCAATAACAGCTCATTAACAAACTCCATGTAGCTGTTACTCTTATGGTTCACTAGAAAATTTGCAACAAATTTCTTAAGGGGGTATTCTCATGTGACCACTTCGATAAATCGGGGCTTCCTTCAGGTCACAAAAACTGGCAGAAAATGATTCGTATGAAACCACCGAAGGGTCATTGTATGGTCCAGGCATAGCAGATTAGTGTAAGTATAAATTTTCCACGAAAATTCTGCTCTTGAAACTTTAAACGCATTTTTCTCGAAACATCATTTTCTAAAACTGTCATGGCTCTAAAAAAACTATTAAACCGATTGCTTTAAAATTTATATATGTTCTTCTACTCATTAATAGTTATCGTTCGTACCAAAATTGCTTATTTTCGAAAATACTTTCTTATTTTTTTAAACGATTTTTAACAAAAAAACAAGATTTTCGTAACTTTTTTTCTACTTTCCACCATTTTTTTCCAATGAAATTGATTAATTTCGGTAGGGACGATAGCGACAGACCTACTGAACAATAATCCATTCGATTTTTCATTTCAGAAAACATGAACAGCCGCTATTACCAGCGAGCAATAATAATAAGAGTGATGAGCTAGAAAAAATTTTTTAAAAATTACCATGACCTGCTTTTTTTTGGTGTCTAATTCAAAAAAAAAAAAAATATAAAAAATGTAAAATAAGAAAAAAAAATTTTTTTTAAACAGTTTAAGATACAAATAAAAACATATAGAAAAATTAAAATGATTGAATTTTATTGTCTTATAAAAAAATTCCCTAAAAAGAGGTAAAATTTATGCGTTCACATGAGAATACCCCCTTAAAAGATCGTTTTCGATTTTCTAGAATCTAGATCATTCAATTCTTCTTAAAACACTGAATCTTTTATTAACTCCCTGATTTGAGGTCCAACAAATATACGCTCTTTTATCTTCGCATCACTTATTTTTAGACTTGCAACGAATACTAGGCTACTATTCGGTATTCGTCCTATTCGGCTACTTTTGTCCTATTCGGCCGAATACCGAATACTTAAGAAATATGTTTTGTTGTAATCAGATAATTGGTAAAATGGAAATATTGATTTATTTTATAATAATTATGTTTTTCTTAAAATCATTAAAGTAGTCTTATGGCGTTTACATCTCCTCGAAAACAAGTGTTTTCATCAACTGGTTTTCGGAAAACGAGTGAGGTGTTTACATCGCCTTTTGCTTGTTTTCGAGTGATAGTTATGCCTATTTAATTAAATTTTAATTTAATTATTTCGTTTTAAATTTTTTCCATGGCAAACTCAGAATCAAAAAAAGTATGATACGGGAAATGACATGCGTATAACTAGTGCTGAACGCTGAATTGGGTTCTTGTCCACACTTTTCTTGTTTTCGTTGTCGTTTTTATTGAAAACAGATTCCCAAGTTGTTTACGATTTGTATGAAAAATACCTGTTTTCGATTGTGTTTTTGCCCAAAACGCCAAATTTTGACGAAAACACGTGCTTTCGAGGCGATGTAAACGCCGTATAAGGTACATAAACAACTTCTGTATTACAAAAAATAACAAAAAAAACTTTCGAATATACATAATTGTATGTCTATGCATTTGAACTATCGTAATTAAAATTTAGAAGTGGTAGATTATGATGCAGAAACACTAATTTTTCTGCATTGTCAGGCAATAGTTTACTACTTTTCTTCTCGTAGACAATGTCAGGTTCAGAGAAAAGACGCTCTGAATAAACACTACTTCCTGGCGGCTACAAATATTTTGCTGCAAGACTTACCAAAAACGGAAATTTGCTTGCCATCATGTGTATGGATTGTCATGACTTGATATGTTGTTAATACTTAAAATAAAGGTCTAATTCAGTTGTAACTGTATTTTTTTCCTTCGATGCCTCGGTAAGGCCTGTGTTGTTTTCTGCAATCACCTCTTAGAAGCAATCTATAAAAGATGAGGGAATAGTCTGGCTTATGTACATAAGTATATTCTGTTCTTCGATTCTCATTCTCTTGGCCCGAATTCGCGCTATCATCGCTGCTTGTTTCAAAGTTCATCTTTAGGCTAAGCGCTGACCGAATACTTTTGCCTAATATTCGGCTATTCGGTCAGAAACTTCACAGAATATTCGGTATTCGGCGAATAGCCGAATATACAATTCGTTGCAAGTCTACTTATTTTAGGGATTTTTCTTTTAGAAACAAAAATCCGCTTCCATTGCGATCCATCGCCTTAACAAAATTTTTAGTAAGGCCTAATTTAATATGCAATGGCGGAAGAAGTAATTCAAACTGCTCTGCAAGACGGAAATATTTCACATTTTTCTGTACAGGTGTTAAAGATGCTCACAGAGGCCATACTTTTTTATGATAATGGTCTTTTCTGTCTCGACTATCCCATTCACAGAGACTTATCAACACATCACAAGAAATCTGAGGCCAACCGAAACAAAACTACTGCAGTTTATTATATGCATATGAAATTCGAGAATTCCGAAATTCGTTCTTAAAAATATAATTTCGAATTCCGAAAATTTCATAGCGAATTCCGAATTAATAAAATTTACTTTTTCGCTTTCTCTCCGCCTTAATATGTATATGTTTTGATTTCTGCATATATTAATATTCTGTTCCTACTTATAAAAAAAATACAGTCATTTTTTTTGTAATATTTCTCTTAGCCCCCTTTTAGACGGGCGGACACCGAACAGACAAAACGAACGAACGAATTGGGTTTATAGGGCACAGGGTGAGAGAGGACGATGGAGAGGGCAGAAAATTTTTATGAACACTTTCAGCGAACTGTGAACGAACATTTTTACATTTCCTGCGTTTTTGTTGTTGTTAGGGCAAGAAAGCAAAAGAGTATTTCAAAAAGGAAGAACAGCAAGCCATGAAGTTTTGAAATTTTGTTTGAAATTTTTCGTTCGTTTGTTCGTTCTTTGGTGTCCGCCCGTGTAAATGTCCAGCCGACACTCCACCGGGCTTCAAAAGAGAATTAACGATTACAGTCAAGTTTTGTCTGTTCGGTGTCCAATCGTCTAAAAGGGTCCTTAATCATCAATGCAAAAACAACCCAAAGCAAAGCAAATTTAGGCGTATTCATAATCATAAATTTGTTTTCTCATAAGTCACTAGATTTTAGTATAGTTTAGTATCAGTTTGAGATTTGTTTTTTCGAGCGCGGTCGCATTTAGTGATTTAGTAATTCTGATTTTATTTTATGTTCAATTAGCGATATTTTTAAATAAGGTAATTATTTATTTTTCAATATTTTTGGTAATAAGTTAAGTTATTGTTCACAGTTCCCAAAATGTCATCGAAAAAAGTAGAAAACGAAATTTATTCTGAATACTTAAAGCAATGTAAAAATCAAAATTCTGTATGGATTCATTTTTTGAGACTGATTTTATACCGCGACAGAGTCCTTTCTCTGCCGCCTTGATTTGTTATTTGGTAAAGCCCTAGACAGACTGGCACGCTAATCGGGATTATGACGTCAAAATGACGTAGATCGATATACAAGCTATGAGAGTAAACTGGATTTGTTAATCCTCAATATACAACTCGATTTGCCTGGATTTGTTTACCATTTACTGCCATCAGCGCCATTAGTGGTGAGTTACTTTAGCAAAATTGAATGTCATCTCCTATCTGAAAACGTAAAAAGAATGTTTATTGTGGGAAAACTTCGCCGGAAACAAGGAAAAAATGCACATTTAATTAATTTAAAAGAAATGGAGAATTTAGGGAGTCTTCCAAGGTAATAGTTAAAAAGTTTATATCAGCTGACAATTAATCTGGATCAAGAAGCCGGATGTGTCACTATGATATTAATCCGGATTCCGAAAGTCAAGTATGACGTCATAATCCGGATTAAGTGTGCCAGTCTGTCTAGGACTTAAGCCTCCGAGCAAAGGTACAGTACCTTTACTTGGAACAAAAAAGGTGTTCTAGTGCTTTACTAGAACACTTGCGCTGATTGAAAGCAAAGGTTCAGTACCTTTACTTCCTGCTGCTAATTACCGTGGATCTTATTTGGTTCAGTATTCTAGTTCTTTACTAGAACACTTGATGCAAGCAGAGGTTCAGTACCTTTACTTGTTATTTGGATTACCTTCTGGTACAGTACCAGAACGTAGAGCGATTTGAAAGTGAAAAAATCTGATTGACTAAGACTGATCGACTGACCCTTTATTTTAACTAAATATTTCTTATATACTAACATTTATTAGATCTAAATATCTTAATGTACCTATCATAGAAGAGAACGATTTTTATCTCTTTCTATTGTCTGGTGCATCCCACTGCATTTGGAGAAACTCCGACGTTGCACATTCCTTCTTGTTTGTGTCTTGCGATGCATCATGTTACATTTTAAGAGCGATAATTTGGTGCTGGTGTGGATGCAACATATTGCACCGCGATGTGTTTTTTTTTGTTGTTGCTGATGATGGGAAATTTTAGTATCTGGGGTTTTATTTTTATTCTTGGATTTAATTTTGTTGTGTCTTTCTAATCTGTTTTTATTTGCCTTTTTGGAAAGGAATTTTCTCTTATTCCTGAACATCCTCCCCCCTTGAACGGTCCGTTCAAAGGTTGATTTCGGGATCTATCCTGAAGACCTGGTCGTTTATATGACGCGGTGCTGGTACGGGTCGAATTCTCTTGCGCGTGGTGTAATATTTCCACATTAAATACGATGACATGATGACGATAATAGTAAGGCTGATGTATCCGAGGCTATAATGATGGATGTGACGGTTTGCTTCGATTTTAAACTTGGATTCTGCATCGTGTAACCTTTTGATGTCTTGTTGTATTGCTTCTAGGTTGGTGGTAAGATTTTGCGGAATTCGTGAATGATACCAGGTTTTGGAAGTGTTGACTGGTTCGATAACGTCAGCGATATCTCTTACTGGGATGATGGAAGCCTTTGCTTTGCTGGAATAGATGTTGTTGGCTTGCAGGATAATTGAATCGTCTTTGATGTTGCACCCTTTTGTGATGTTGAGGAGACCTATTCCAAGTAGTGTTTTTACAAACACTGAGTTTCCGCATACTATGCTGATGCTGGTTTTGGTCAACATTGCATAAATCCAATGATTTGCGTGGGACAATTGGATCCACCTAGGCGATTCATTGGATGTGACAAACAGGCATGAGGACAGAGAACCCTGTTCTCTTAAAATAGATAATTCGCATGTACTGATGCGTGCGCCTTTCCGGTAGATTGGATGCTGCTGTTTGCATATGAATTCCGAGGAATCTGTGGTAACGCATCGTGCTACTTCTGCTTCTGATATTGGGTAATATAAATCTCGATGGAGGTTGACGATTATGTAGGGGGTTGATGGGGCTATCGTAAAGAGCCTGTTGTCTTTCCATATCGGTACTGGTATTACCTTTAACATTTCAAAGTGGTCATGGGAGAACAATGGTAGTTTCAGTCGGAAAATTATTTGGTTGTCTAAGACCCGGCCTTCTGTTGTCATAAGTCCATATAGTTTCAGAAGCTCTCGCTGTCCGCCTGGTAATTGCAACGTGGATGGTAGATGCTCCTTTATCAGGATCATTTGTTGTCGCAATTGATCTGGCGTTAGTATCTGCGGGTTAAATTTTCCATGATGTGTATCAATGATGGCGTCTAGAAGTGCCGATTGCACCCTTTGATAGTTGGTGATCATTAAGAGCAGTCGCATCAACCTGGTGTTGAAGTACTGCGAATAATGCTGCTCGTGGAGCTCAACCTTTATTTGATGAAGTTCTGTGATCGTCTTGTTGAGATAATCATCGAATTCCTGAAGTTGTCTTTCGATCGCTGCCTGTGATTTTTTCATAATATTCACGGTGGAATCAATGATGGACGTTTGGTTTTGCAGCGTTGAAGCAAGCGTTGGTCATTTCCTTCCAAACCTTTGATGGTATCGGCCATTTCTGCTGCATATGATTCGTCCAGGACTCCAAAAAGAGAACTGGCTATGTTGCCAATTATGTTTAGTGGTGCTCTCCGTTGTCTAGTATTGACTAGAGGACGTAGTAGCACATTGTTGCTGTCCAATTCTTTTTCTAAATTGGAGAATTGGGAAAGGGTTGATACACAGGACTTGTCGTGAAGGATTTGGGTGCAAATGTAATTCAGGTTGCTCACTCCCCTTTTTATGGTCCTTAGTTCCTTCCAGTAGTTTACCATGTTATAGTGGACTACTATATTCCATTCGTCTGATGAAAGGCGTGTGATGCCTAGCCGTTCAAAATATAATCCTGGACTTGTTTTGAATGGTGTAATATTAATATTGTCTTCACCTCGAGTTGGTAATGCAAAGCAGACTGCGATTAGTACAGCTAAGAGTGAATAACCCTTCCGTACCCTTTTTGAGCTGGACGGACCTTCGTTCCGTTCTCGATTCCTCGGAGGAGCATCTTTCTGAATTTTGTTTGAGGACCTGGTATTTATTGCTGGACTGGATTGAGGGCCGTCGTCTTCAGTTGGCTGATCTGCTTCTGTCTTGGAGGTTTCGATTCCTGAGTCGACTGGTAGCGGTGCGAGGTTGTGGATAGGTCTTCTCAATATTCCGGATGCGGTTCTGACATCAGCAACCCGAACTAACCCGTCACTTCCTTTAATAGTTTGAACGATGCGCCCTAGTGGCCACTTGAGTGGTGGCAGATTGTTGTCCTTGACGATGACCATCTCACCTGGTTCTACGTTTTTGCAACGTTGTTTCCACTTATTTCTGTGCTGCAACTCGGCTAGATATTCCTTGTTCCATCGTTGCCAGAACTGATTTTTCACGTGTAATATGCGTTTCCAATGCTGATGTAGGTTCTCCTGCCTTGAGGTTTCGGTGGGTTCCGCTACACTGGTAAGGGGCTCGCCTATTAAAAAATGACCCGGCGTCAACGCTGTGAAATCGTTAGGGTCCGACGACATGGGTGTTAATGGTCTAGAGTTGAGGATGGCCTCCACTTCCAAAACGACCGTCTCGAGTTCTTCATAAGTGAGGGTGCTGTTGTTAACACTGTTGGGCAACAGATTCTTGGCCGATTTTACGGCGGCCTCCCATAGTCCGCCGAAATGAGGTGCCCTGGGAGGGATGAAGTGGAAATCCATCCCCCTAGATGTGCAAAAACTGGTAATTTGGTCTTGAGCTGCATCGGAGTGTATTGCTGGCTTGAGTTCCGCCAACTGATTTCGGGCTCCTACGAAATTCGTGGCGTTATCGCAATATAAATGGCGGCAGTTTCCTCTTCTGCTTACAAATCGCTTCAGCGCTCCTATGAATGCGTTGGTTGTTAAATCATTAACTACCTCCAAGTGAATCGCCTTTGTAACAAAGCATACGAAGACGGCCACATACGTTTTTTGAGGTCGTTTCCCGCGAAGCTTGAAGTGGGTCCAGAATGGACCGCAGAAGTCAACTCCGGATGTTGCGAATGGTCGAGCAGGTTGTATTCTTCTCTCGGGTAAATTTCCCATCAATTGCGATAGTAGTTTTGGTTTAGCTCGGCTGCAATGGATGCAGCTTAAGACGATGGATCGGGCCATAGTTTTTCCTTTGATTGGCCAGAATCTTTGTCGTGTAATTGCTAGAAGGCCTTGTGGCCCAATGTGCGAATTCCGAATATGTAGATCAGTCATTATTAAACGAGCGATTGTATGATTATATGCTAACAGCATGGGGTGCTTGGCATCATACGCAATATCTGCTTCTTCAAGGCGACCTCCTACTCTTATTATGCCTCGCTCGTCCAGGAAAGGAGTGAGAGACGCGAGGTCACTTTGCGCATCTACACTGCCGCTCCTTTGTAGCAATTTTAAATCTTGTGGAAAGCCTTGGGACTGGCACTCCTGAATAAGCAGTCTCAATGCGGCTTCTAATTCCTCAACAGTTAAGTGCAATGCGGCTTTGGTTTTTCTTTTCTTTGTTCTGCAAAGCCCAATAAATCGCAGAATGTAAGCTGTTATTCTTTTTAACCGTTGAAATGAGTTTTGATGATTTACCATTGAAAGAATCTCATGATTTGAAGGGGTGGCAGCCAATGCAGTCTTTGGTCGCTTCCTCTCTAACGTTGTTGGTTCGAATTTTGGGTTTTGTGGCCAGGCACGTTCTGGTCCGTGTAAGTATAATGGTCCGTAGAACCAAAACGTGTTGGTTTTGAGTTTGGATGGACTGATTCCTCTTGACACCAGATCAGCCGAATTGTCTTTAGATGGTACGTGCCGCCATTGGCTGACTGATGTGCTTTCTTGTATTGCAGCGACTCGATTCGCAACAAACGTTTGATATGATGATGAGGGGTTTCGTAACCAACTAAGGACGATTTCTGAATCGGTCCAATACGTGGACTGAAGATCTTTCCAGTGCAGGTCTTCCTTCACGCGCGTCGCTAGTTTGGCGGCGAGGGCCGCACCTTGAAGTTCTAATCGTGGTAGAGACGTCTTCTTCATTGGGGCTACCTTGGACTTGGCACACAGTAGCCTCACTATGACTGTTCCATTTGCCTGTTCTGACCGGACGTATATCGCTGCTCCGTATGCTGTTTCTGATGCGTCGCTAAACGTGTGTAATTGAATATTACGTGGTGATCCACTGGAGAATACGTGTCTGGGGAACGTGATGTCTTCTAACGTTTGAAATTCCG
This sequence comes from Thereva nobilitata, assembly GCA_963855945.1. Lineage (NCBI taxonomy): Eukaryota > Metazoa > Arthropoda > Insecta > Diptera > Therevidae > Thereva > Thereva nobilitata. The sequence continues at coordinate 119,207,272 of OY979695.1, read as the reverse complement.
TGCGGAATTTCACCCAACTGGAATGCATTTCCATTGGCACTGCCGCGTCCCCATCGAGGTTGAGGGCCCAGAGTGACTGCAGGAAGATTTTTGCCTTTATAATAACAGGGCTTATTATTCCCAATGGGTCAAACAGATGTGCTATGTCGGAGGATACCGTCCTCTTGGTAACCCTCGTTTCAGTTGCTTGAAATGTCCTGATATGGAAACTGTCGGACGTTGGTAACCACGTTAGTCCTAAGGTCTTAATATGATAGTTGTTTTCGTCTTGTACATTGAAGTTCGCTGCTTGGTCATCGGGTGAAATGCTTCGGAGGATTTGTGGGTGGTTCGCACACCACTTCCTTAATTTGAAGCTACCGAGTTTTAAGATTTCATTAATCTCTGTTTGCATTGCGATGCATTCGGGTAAACTATTTGAGCCGGCCATTACATCGTCGACGTACATGTGCCTCCTTATGGCTGTTGCTCCTAAAGTATGTGACCCTTCCGTTTCCGATGCTAATTGCCTTAAACACTTTATAGCCAAGTATGGCGCAGTTGTGACACCATATGTGACTGTAGAGAGTTGGTAGTATTTGATGGGTTGGTCCGGATTATCTCTCCATAAAATGAGCTGAAACTTTCTGTCCTCCGCTCTTACCACTATATGCCGGTACATTTTCTCGACGTCTGCCGTAAAGACGAATTTCGGCAGACGAAAACGAAGAAGCACCGTGAACACGTCATCTTGCAGCGAAGGGCCAGTGTGAAGAACTTCATTAAGCGAAAAGTTTGTGGAAGTCTTAGCCGAGGCATCGAACACAACCCGCAATTTAGTAGTGGTACTATCGGGTCTAAGTATTCCATGGTGGGGCATAAAGTAGTATGGCTTGGTAACGCTTAGGATGTTTATCTCCTCCATGTGACCCAATTGAAGGTATTCTTTCATGAAGTCGTTGTATAACTGCTTTAAATCTGCGTCCTTATTTAGTTTTCGTTCTAACGCAAGGAATCGTTGAAACGCAACATCTCCTGACTGACCTAGCAAGTTTGGTTCCTTTGAGAACGGCAAGCTTACTATAAAGCGCCCGGTCTTGTCTCGCGTTGTAGTTTGAGTAAAGAGCTCCTCGCATATTCTTTCCTGGTTGGTAAGCGTTGAACTGATTTCTATCTCATCCATTTGCCAGAAATTTTACACCTTTTCGGTGAGATCACTGCTGTCGTGACTACATATACCGCAGCTTAATTCGGATGGGTTGATGTTTGCTACGCGTCCGCCGACGATCCATCCCAATACCGTGTTCTGCAACGTTGGTAAGTCTTCTCCTAGTTGAATCTGCCCGACGGCTAGCAATTGTAAACAGTGCTCCGCTCCGATGAGTAGGTCGATTTGGTTTGGGTGGTTGAAATCTGGATCAGCCAGTTTTATGTTCTTGGGAATCGGCCACGATGAGACGTCTAGAAATTGGCAAGGCTGTGCACTGGTAATTTGTGGTAGGACGAAAGCCTCTATTCTGATCGAGAAGCCAGAGGTCCTAGATTGTACTGCCATGTTTACTCTGGATTGGGATTTTTGTTTGACTTCTCCAATTCCATCGATGCTTAATGCTTCTGATATTGTATTAAGACCAAGACGTTTAATTAATCTTTCTGTGGCGAAATTTAACTGAGAGCCGGAATCTAACACTGCTCGGCACTCTAGTAATTCTCCGTCTTCGGTCTCTACGTTTACAAGGACAGTGCTTAGTAAGACGCACTTCCTTTGACCCTTGTTTGTTCGAGCTGCTAATGTGGTTGGACTCGTGGTTGATGTGGTTGGAGAAAATGTCACTGTTGACTTTCGTGACTGTGGTGGTGGTTCCTTGATGGAATCCTTTTGATGAAGAAGCGTGTTGTGCTTGTTTTGGCATATAGTGCAGCCTCGTAGGTTACATTGATTGGTAGTATGCCCGCCTTTGAGGCAGTTGGGGCATAGATTATGTTTCTTGACCGTCTGGATTCGTGTCTTTGGTGTTTGTGCGAGGAATGCTTTGCAGAAATACAACGGGTGAGCTTCGCCGCACACGATACACCTGGTTGCTGGTGTGATGACGAGGGATGAAGGCTTAACTGATCTCGGCAATAGTGCATTCTTAGTGCCAAGAGATTCCAAACTTTGAAACCGATGTTCCAAAAAGGATAAAAATATTTTTATAGTACTTATCTCCTTCGGTGATTCCAATGATTGCTCGTATAGAGTGTGAGTGGTTCGGTCCATCTTCTTTACTAACAAGTGAAGTAATATGGGATCCCAGGAGTCGATAGCAATCCCCAGGTTCTTTAATCCCATCAAGCACTCGTTGGTCGTGTCGTGCAGTGATCTGATTGCACTAGATGATTCTAATGTGCTTGCTGGCTGCGACAGAAGTTTGTTGAGTAGGTGCGTAACCAGTAATTTCTTGTTGTCATACCGGTCCTTGATGATGGTCCAAGCGTCATTGTAGTTTTCGTTGCAGATGGGCAGGTGTTGTACCAACCGTTTTGCTTCACCCGATAGATTGCTTACCAAGTAGTACATCTTCTGTGCGTCTCTGATAGGCCTACTGTGAATCAGCTGGTTATATAGATCATGGAACTGTGTCCACTTCAAATAGTTCCCATCAAAAGCCGGCAACGTAATTTTTGGTAGTTTGATTTCTGCTGAGTTACCTTGGCTGCTTTCGATGGTGGTGGATGACAAATGTTGTCGTAGTGTAATTATGGTGTCTTGTAACCAATTCTTCAATTCGTTGTAATGATCACAGGTGTAACCCTGTGGCGGATCACTCTCTGCAATTTCCCAGATCAGCAGGTCACTTTCGGCCATCTTTCGGTCATATTCCTGTAAGGCGGTTGCCTTAAATTTATAATACTCTTGAGAGTGCTGCATGTTTGCCTTGCTCTCAATGTCTTTGATTAGTGCTACTGTGTTCTTCATTAAAGCCGTCTGTTTGCGCACAAGTTTTGTTAACTCGATATTTTCTTCCAATGTATCGAATACTACCTGGAACTTCTTTGGATCTACCTCCATTGAGAGGCGTTTCTTGTCGTGCTGCTGTGAGCCTCCTGGCTGTGGTCCTCCTGGCTGTGAGCCTCCTGGGTGTGGGCCTCCTGTTGAATCCTCATTGTCGTCATTTGATTCCTGTATGCTTTCCTCGCCTAATTTTTCTTCAGCCTTTTTTATCCATGTCTGCACATTTTGGCGGATAATACTAATTGACTCAAAGTATTGCCGCTCAAAATATGGATGGGATGCGTGGCTGTGTTCGAGAGGCGCAAGTTTTTCATTATTTTTCTGGAACTGCTCAAATAGAGTATCTAGGTCCACCGTCATTGTGTCTAAATACGCTCTCGTCTTTCTGGCATATGCATCCTTGGTGATGCGTTTGTACAAAGTTTGGATCTTCGATCCTATGGTTGCCTGGTTGGCGGCTAATTCGTCCATGTTGCTCATGGTTCCTGATTCTGGCTGATATTCTGCAACGGCTGATGTCTTCCTGCTTTTGGAGCTCAAATCTGCTGTTGTTTCTTGCTCCCCCCGTTTGACGTGACGTGATTGGAATCACGTCGGGGTCACCAATGATTTTATACCGCGACAGAGTCCTTTCTCTGCCGCCTTGATTTGTTATTTGGTAAGCCTCCGAGCAAAGGTACAGTACCTTTACTTGGAACAAAAAAGGTGTTCTAGTGCTTTACTAGAACACTTGCGCTGATTGAAAGCAAAGGTTCAGTACCTTTACTTCCTGCTGCTAATTACCGTGGATCTTATTTGGTTCAGTATTCTAGTTCTTTACTAGAACACTTGATGCAAGCAGAGGTTCAGTACCTTTACTTGTTATTTGGATTACCTTCTGGTACAGTACCAGAACGTAGAGCGATTTGAAAGTGAAAAAATCTGATTGACTAAGACTGATCGACTGACCCTTTATTTTAACTAAATATTTCTTATATACTAACATTTATTAGATCTAAATATCTTAATGTACCTATCATAGAAGAGAACGATTTTTATCTCTTTCTATTGTCTGGTGCATCCCACTGCATTTGGAGAAACTCCGACGTTGCACATTCCTTCTTGTTTGTGTCTTGCGATGCATCATGTTACATTTTAAGAGCGATAATTTGGTGCTGGTGTGGATGCAACATATTGCACCGCGATGTGTTTTTTTTTGTTGTTGCTGATGATGGGAAATTTTAGTATCTGGGTTTTTATTTTTATTCTTGGATTTAATTTTGTTGTGTCTTTCTAATCTGTTTTTATTTGCCTTTTTGGAAAGGAATTTTCTCTTATTCCTGAACAGAGACGATCAAAAAACTAACAGCAAAATGTAAAATATGTAAAGAGATAGTAAGAACCAATGAACGCATTTAAGAACAATACATAATATTAATGTTTTAAAACGGGATGTCCTTCAAGAAGATGTTCCAGAAAGCTGCTCATCAAAAATGATGATTACTAATTATTTAATCAACAAAAAAGATGAATCACTTTTGCAATAGTATCAAGAATGTGTGCCTTGGATAATTTGCCATTCAAAGTTTTTTGTACCTCTACCGATTTGAGAACTTGCATTTTAGCTAGGGGCGCTCGAGATTATGTATTACCAAAATCACCTAACTCCATTCGCAAAATGGTTTCAGAATACGCGCAAAAAATGCGTGCTAAAATGGTGCTGGATTTTATGAGTCTGAAAGAAGATGGAGCACGGTTTTGCTTAACTTTAGATGAATGGACATCATCAAGAAACCGATGTTATTTGAATGTGAATGTCCATACCAAGAAAAAGTTCTGGAATTTAGGTCTAATTCGAGTTGAAGGACGTTTCCCTGCAGAGAAATGCGTTGTGGCTCTGAAAACCAAATTGCGAAACAACAATCTTAATTTAGATAAAGATATTACGTCCATAACATCTGATGGGGCAGCGGTTATGCAAAATTTGGGACGCCTTTTACCATGTAATGCGATACATTTAGCTGTAATTAACGTTCTCTATAATAAATCGAATACCACTGAATTGGAGAATGTAACTACAGAGGATGCTAGTGTAGAAGAACCAGGGAATGACTACGAGGAATCAGAGGATGAAGAATACGTTGACGGTGACGATGTTGGCCTGATTGAAAAAAATTGATAATCTAGCTGAGTTGGAGCATGTTGAAACTGAAAAATTTGGATTTTGTTTTCTCATCAGAAAAGCTCGTACGATTGTAAAGAAATTCCGTTTTTCGAGAACATCGAATGATATTCTTCAAATGTATACGAAACAAGAATTTGGAAAAGAATTAAAACTTATCATGGACACTAGAACTAGGTGGAATAGCCTAGTCCAAATGCTTGAAAGATTTAACCAACTAAAAATCTGTGTTCGAAAAGCACTGATTGACATCGGATCTGATATTGGTATTTCAGAAGCTGAAATTGTATCGATTAACACCGTTATTTCTGCACTTCTCCCAGTTAAGCTTACTGTTGACGCCCTTTGTCGAGAGGATGCAAATCTTCTTTCTGCTGATGCGGCCTTGTCTTTTATGCTTGATAATTTCAAATCTGATGAACTTTCACTAAAATTGAAGCACTGTTTAGAAGATCGAATAAGCCAAAGACGAACAAATGTATCTGGAAGTCCAGTATTTACACAATGGTGGAAAAAGTGATATTCACGAATCTTTCACCAGACCATCGAAAAATACAAAAGCCAAAGTTATTGAAATCTTTGCACAAAGATTGATATTCGACACAGATATGGAAACTTCCCTAGCCGACGAGTCGGAATCTGATGATCTAGAAGAAGTGGTTTTGGAAGAACGAACTGATCATGAAGCGCAGTCATTAATGCAAAAGCTGGAGAACAAAATTAAATTGAATTTGTCGTCCAATATACCATCCAGCTCAATTCAACAACCTGCAAACCGAAGCTTAATTTCAAAAATTAAATCAGAAATGAAATTCTTTGAAGAGAATGGCGCGCGGGGAAAAATTTTAGAGTCTATATACTCATTTTTAATCATTATTCCATCAACGAGCGTGCAATCTTAAGGAGCCTTTTCAGTTGCTGGTAACTATTGCACAAAAATTCGATCGAGATTAGGGGATGTGGCTTTAAGTGACCTCTGCTTCCTTAAAACCTATTTTAGGAATACAAATCAATAATTTAATTTAATATTTTTTTCTTTATAATGTATACGCAATTTTAATATTTTTATTTCTGTACTAATTGAATTTTTGTTCAATTATTTTTTTTTAATTACAATATATAACTATGAATTTATTTTAACTTTAAAAAGTTGTTTTTTATTATTTGTTTCGAGCTAAAAAAAAATATACAAAAATTTCGGAATTCGATCGAATTCCGAAGTTTTTTAAATTTGAATTTCGAATTCCGATTTTTTTTTGTCAAAATTTGCAATCCCACAAAACAGTATTAGCTATCAGAGTTCGTGTGGCATGATCAGTGTTGACCAGTGTAATTTGTAATATGAGAAATGAATTTTACAATATCTGTCAACATAGGTACGGCGGAGTTACGTTTCTTTAAATACAATTACAAATCGCGATATGAAATACTGATTCACTACACACTTATTGTAATATAACTATAAATTTTGTCACTCATATGAACAATTCTTAGAATTTTAAATACAATTATAAATTTACAAAATTCCTTGTGCATAACACTTCTACTGGTTTTTTTGTAAAATTACCAAGAAATGTTTTACAGTGTAGGCCGAATAAATGCTTCAATGCGGAGTGCTGAAGTACAGTCCAAGATAAAGAAGATGCCTCTGTAGACTGTGCAGCCACAGGTTGTATTTTTAATTCAAGTCGGTTTAGCATTATTGCCCTTCGATTTTGAATAAACCAAGCTCTTTTTGAAACTGAGGCGAGATCGTCGAAAGTCAGTTTCCGCCAGAACCTTGCTAGTTTCCTCCAACTATTCTTTCTTTGTCCCTATTGATTTCGAGATTGTGTTCCTGTAGATCATTTTCGGAAGTCTGCTTTACCTCCGATATGCTCTCCATATTCGAGTAGTAATTTCTCTACAACCGCACGCACTCTACAAACTTGTAATTCGTTTCTAAATAGAACAGCTCATTTCACAGTCGACCCCTCGCAGTCACTATTTCCGAACTCCTACAACATCCAAGATTTCAAACGCAGGGTTCATCATTATCTTCTCCAACACCCTCCCGCCCGAACCCTCATAACCTTTAGCCTCCTTAACCCTCATAACACATTGCACGATGACGTGACAAATGACATAACGGACTGGTAGTACAAAAGGTGAATCCTGAGCTTAAAACTGCCACATAAAAGAAACCATAACTACGTTTATCGCCGTGGTAAAACCCATTTGGGAACAGAATACATTCAGAATTGATTCCAGTACATTTGAAGTGATTCCACTTCAGATTCAAAGGGATGTCATAGGGCGGAACCAATTCATTCCTCTCTGCATTCAATTTTTTTACTCTTAACAACGAACTGAGAATACATTCGATTCCCTTCTGCATTCTGCAGAAAAGGAATCAATTGGTTCCTTCGGAATGCATTCTGAATCAATTCTTCTGGAATGGGTTCTTCTTTTCCCAACTGGGAATTTTCTTTATTACTCTTTTCCCGGCTTTGTAATTCTCCCAGAAAGCGTGACCGTCGTACCTCACGGCTGAAGACCTTTGTAACTGTCTGCAGTGTATCCACTGTCTGCAGTGTATCCGTGTATCCAATCCCCTGCGCCACCAGAATATAGAATTGTGATACTCTATAGTAATAGGAGGGCACGCCACCCCCAATATCTATCGCTATATGCGGGACATGCAACTCCGGTTCTGCAACCGTTTTGATTTTCGGTACCTTTAGCATCTACTCTCGTAGTTTACACGTGACATTTCGGTGAATTTTGACAATCATGTTGAGAAAGATCTCGTAGTTTTAGTTACTTCTCCCCTGTCCAGGGATCCGCCACATTAAATAAAAAATCAAACCTTCCAGTGGCGTACCTAAGGGGGCGGTGGGGGTGGTCCGCACCGGGCGGCACATATTTTGGGGCGGCATTTTTATATTTAATTTTAGTTGTAACTTGTTCACTTCATAAGTTTACTTACTATTCGATTTCTTCGAATTATGAATTACTATATGATTTCGAATATTTTTCCTCATCGCCAAGTCAATGTAGGTTTGAAAATATTATCTATTAAAATTGTGCTCGGATACAGACATCAATGGTGCCGACGTCCAGTAGAAGTTCTATGTACTACTCCGTGCTCGATGTTTATTGTAATAGTTATTGATTTTTGAATGGCAAATAGCAAAAAACCAAGCCAGCTGGAGTTTTAAAGTGTACAAAGAAATTTTCAGGTAACTTTTGAGGATGATAAAAAGGTTCAGAAAAAAGGACCTTAATGATGTATATTTTTAGTTACAGTGAAACATGTGGGAAACATTTTATTTTTTGTTTCTGTTTTTTATTTCTTACGATAACAAAGATACCCTATTTGTGGAAATAGACCGTTGTTTCACTAGCTTCTAGATCATTAAACTACATTTTTTCCCCAAAAGTAAAATTCAAAAAGGTCAGAGATAGACCCCCTTTTTGTGTTTTTTGTCGATCATTTTTTGTCTATTATCTACTATTAACCGCTTGCCGAGCTGTGACAGGACGCCCTGTAGATTGGAAAATTCTGTACACAACATTGCAATTGACAATTGACTGTACACAACATTGAACTTTTTTAACAATTGCCATCAGTGTCGCTAGTTGCGAAAGGAGTTTCTACAAATTGAAATTGATTAAAAATCCCTGCTTTGTGTTCATACTGGTACAAATAAAAAAATTTCTAATTTTTTTTATTGTATAGAATATCTGCATAATCTGTCTACTTTCATTCTGTAAAATGACATATTTTTAAATCTACAATTTTGTCAGATGGCGCCTTGTGCCATTGTCAACCTGCTCAACACTGGTTCATTTTCAGTTGTTTCGTCACCTTTCGACACCTTTTTTGGTGAAATTTCATAAATTTATCGAAAACCACCATATAGGCTAGTCGGCGAGAAAGAAAAAATGCTAAAAAAAATGTTTGGCCCATAGGCGAGATTATTGTTAGAATCGCTTCGTACCTTTTACGTACGTACGTACCTTTTTTATATTTGTTTATTTATGTCGCGTATAAAATGGTATGTGCCTAAAAAACCTCATAAAATCTACCAAAATTGCGATTTTTCAAAAATTCCAACGGGATTTCATTTTCAATTGTTTCTTAAGTTTTCCAAATGAGTTTCCCAATTATAACCTTATTGAAAGAAATATAAAGAAAGTGCCTATTTTATTCACAATAAGTTAATTAAAAAGTTATGCGGTCAACCAAATTGTGGGCAAACTTCGGTTGTTTAACTACACCCTAAAACCAAGCGATTCTAACAATAATCTCGCCTATGGGCCAAAAATGCAATGGAAATGCCTCACCGACTAGACTAATAATTAATTATTAGTTTTATATATCATTACTACTGATAATAATTAATAAAAATTTCTATTCTTCAGTATTTTCCATAATGGAAATCTTAAAAACCCTTTCCTGTAAAATTGCACTTTTTTAAGTTGTGCCGGTATCAACGCAAAGCATCGAATTTATCTTCGATCCACAAAGAGTGATTTAAGACTACAAAATATTGCAATATTTTCCATAGAACAAGAAATGAAAAAGAATATAAATTTTGAGAGCATTATACGATTTTTTTTACTATGAAAGTTAGAAAAGTAAACATGTTGGCATACACATGTGTACAATTTGTTTGTTTATCCAAAAGAAATGAAATTATTTATTTATAAATATAAAATAAAAAAAATTTAATGGCAATTTTTTTTTCTCATAGGTGCGGAACCTGCGAGCTCCGTAATTTTCTTGTGGCCTTTCAAAAAGTATCTTGTATTTTTATAAAAGTTGCATTTATACGTATATCAACTTGTGCGGCCTCCTTTAATACTGCCTAATTTAAATATGGCACCCCTGAAAAGTTCCTCACCTATAGTTTGTCTCAGTTACAATTATTTATTTATGTTTATTAATTTATAAAACCACCATTTGATTGACTTAGAAAGGGCGGCAAATTGGAGACCGCCCCGGGCGGCAAAACTTCTAGGTACGCCACTGAAACCTTCACCTTCCACTTGGATAGCCTTCTCAACCTGCGGCTAGTGCAGAGGGTGGGATCTATCACTTATCTTCATCTAGCATCGACGAGCGTCAGTTCCTTTGTTTGCAACAGCCAGATTTATCTTCGAACACAGTCTCTGCTTCGTGGTTGTAGTTGGTGCCTCCCCCAGATAATATTGTATGGGGATCCGCTATCAGTCCTATAGGTTTCTCTTGTATTTAAATGAAATACATGTTTTAAAATAAGGTTCTTTTTAGACACTTATTCCGTACGGTTATTAACGGAAGTCCAGAGCCACTGGCTTCTTCCGCTAGTTATAATTCCTTTTTACTCAAGTAATGTGTAAGTATTAGTATAAGTGTTACAAAGTGTCTCCATATTTATTATAATTCATTATTTATTAACTTCATTATTTATTATACTTCACCTTCCCTTAAACTTTATTCTTGCATGCTACATTGACATTGATCATTCCCTTACTAGTTCTTTCCCTTGTAATGAGGAGGAAGGGCCAACCTCAGACACTCACACAATTACTTAAAAATTTTCCAACAAATAGGTCAAACACGCTTCCCCAAAGCGTTAACCTGGTCTTCCAGAGAAGGCTGCTCGTCGGGAGGGACATGATACGAAGAGCCCTAGTAGTACCACTTATTTACTTGCATCAACACTTACCTGTTATGGAGCGCCCCCCATTAGGGCGGAACGGAGTGAGGTTAAGGAAGCATGAGCCACCTGAGTGGAAGGTAGGATTGAGTTACATCGGCCGCCGCTTCACCATTTTGGAATCTAGCAAGTCATCTTAGTAACACTCGCTAGTTAACATCTGCAATAAATGAAAATAGCACAAAAAACCCAAACCCAAAATTAACTTTGACAAAATCAGCCCCAATTGGGTACTATAAATGGCGACGGAGGTGATAGGTGATTATACCTTTAGTTATTTTGATGGTATCTTTTAACAGTTATACACAGCAAATCAACAATCATTACAGCGTGAAACCCGCCCTGGTACCAGTGCGCGCACACCCCGTTTGGACTAAAAAAACAAAGTTATAAAACAACACCACCCAAAACCCAGAAGTCGTTAACAACAAATTACAGAAAAAGAAATATTCCTATCATGAATTAATAAACGTTTCAGACAGTTGACGTTAAGAAAAGTAATCGAACATTAGATTACAAACCAAAGCAAATAACTACTCCTAAAAAAATTAAATTCACTAGTATTTATTTATAGCCAATTTTCCTTCAATATATTGTATTAATAGGGTTCCTGCAGTGTAACAATATGATGTATGTTTCAAATAAATAAAATAAATATTCTTTAATATCTTTTGGTTCTAAACTTCATCCAATGTAATTAGGTCATTTGTTTAATTCAAAATATTCGTCAATGTATAGTACGATCAAATTGATGGTTCCTCAACTATGTTTTGAATTATTGATCCTTCCAATAGGTCCAAATTCCAGGCTCCTAAAATGGTGGATCCACGGTACGATAAAACTCCTTGAATTTCGATTCATGTTGAGACAGCTCTCGAGAAACAACAGCCGAGGTATGGTTCACGTTGGTAAGATTGTAGGAATGGACCCAGTATTTTCTTTTTCTTCTCATTTTACGCCAGAACCAATAAGCCACTACAACGTCTTCCTCACTTTAACTCATATTTGTAACTGAAGTCATGAGAATTGTGCTCCCACCACATTTTTATCGCCCAGGTCGCGCCGATTTATTGCCCGCTGGTGTGAACCCACCTAGCAATATATCGCCGCGAGATATCGAGAGCGATATGTCGCTTATCGTATATCGCCTCATTATGAACGCCGCCAAATATATAATTCCTTCGGGGTGAAACTTGACGTTATAACTCGAGAACCGCTGGCCTATTTTCATGATTCTTTTTTTGTTTTGTTCGTATTGCTGTATTTCAGGCTTAGGCCGGAAAATCCACCGGAAAAGATGGCGGTTCCAAGATGGTGGCCGAATTTTGCAATTGTGTTCCCCGACTCCTGGCATGGGTATCAAATTAAAGAGTATGACAAGTAGAATACTATTTTCTGTGCCGCGTCATTCCAAATTCAAAATGGCGACCAACACAAAATGGCGGTTTACTATTTTCTTTACAACGCCCTCGGTATGAGGTTTAAATGAAAGTGTATAACGAGTATAGTACAGTAAGCTGTGTGACATCATTTTAAATCTAATATGGCGCTCACCACAAAATGGCGGAAGACTTATAATAGATGTGGTGGCGCTAACGATAAGTTCCAGTGTTAATAAAATAACATAGGTATAGAATCCCACGCTTTTTTATATTTTAAAAGGTAGGTTGTTCCCATAAACTAGCTGGAGCAATGAAAACTTTACATTCAAAATTATTTTGGCTAGTATTTAATAAATACTTTTAAAGAAAAATCTATAATAAAATTAATTGATGGAAAATGATGGAAGCAACTCAACTGGGCTCTCATGGAAACTCGGTAATGGAAACGGCATCGAGTGATCTTGAGAGAAAAAGCTTTCTGTTTACTTAACGAAAACTCTACACTGGCTCATGGAAACAGTGAGTTAGAAGACCGGTGGGACTATAATTCTTCCAGGGAGCCCAGACAGAGCCACGGTACCGAGTTTTGTTGAAATTGATCTTTTGACTGGTGGTGGAAGAAATAATGGAAGGTCAACCATGGAATTTTCAGCATGAGGGAATTTAGTGTGAAAAACGCAGTGGTACTGGATTGGCCATCAATGTCTTTAGACCTCAAAATTATAGAGAACTTATGGGGCTGGCTCACAAGATGAGTCTGCAGTTCTACAGATAACAATATGGGAACATCTCAGAACTTTGCAGTGCAGTAAGGACAGCGTGGCATGAGATTTCACTAGATTTAATTCAAAAGATATTTACTAGTTAAGGAAATAGAATTTGTGATGTAATTTTAAAACAAGGAGGCATTACCAAGTATTAGTAAAATCAATTTAGACTTAAAATTATTGTCACCATCACATCAGCCAGAGGATTTTCAAAATATAATTTAAATCAGCTCCACATTGTCTCTATTTTAAACTTATTCAAACAAGGATTTTGTTAAATACATTTTGGTTTGATGCGAGTACAACCCTTTCATCTCCAAATTTTCCTGCGCTGTTCAGCTCGGCCCCTTCTACTGTTTCGAATGAGTTTAATTTAAGAAAAGTAATATTAAGTTTTAATCTGGCCATAAATCAGGCCATTCCCAGATCCATTCTCTGAATAATTAATCGCCTTTAGGGAAATATGGCCTGATTATGTCTAATCAGAAAAGTAAACGACATTTTTAATTTCCATTGGGGCTTAAGCTCGTTACGCGAACGGCGCATGCAACCGATCCACAGCCTCATAAACTGTGCATATAATTTTGCGGCTTGGTTCTATGGAAATTTGTAAATCTTCTTGTCAGATGAGCGGCTTAAGGTTTAATCGAGGGCGCCCTATATTGTTTAACAATGTGTGCATATGACAGATTAAAATTTCATATTGAAAATTGGATTTAGTTGAAAGGTCGATCCATAGGGCTTTTATGTAACTCGTTCCTGGTATCGACACAACCTAGCTTAAATCTGTACGTACTATGGGGGCATGAGTTGAGTTGATTTCGCCTTTTGAATTGGGTATTGCTTGCCCATAGGAAGTTGTATAAGGGAGGAAATTTATCTCGTGTGGGGTCCATATTGTGAATTTTCAATGATACGCAATACCAATGCTAGAATCGGAATGAGAAATGAGATTTCATGTAACGTAATAAATTTCCTGCATACGGTTCCGTATTGATTTTAGCTTAAAATTGAAACAGTATTTTACTATACAGTTTGTTTTAATTGGCCCAAAATGTATGGAGTATTAATTATAATATTTTGATAGTTCACAGGGAGATTGATTTAGTCTACCGAAGTACATATTCGGATGCCTAATTTAAATTGAATATATTCTTGGGTTATGTATTTGCTGGTATTTTTAGAGCAAGTAGATACTATTTTATAACTTCATCGGAATCAAGCTTCGGATTTTGTGCAAGGACATTTTTTAGTGACAATGAAAAAATTTTTTGAGATAAACTTTTTAGATCTAAATTTTTTTTAATTCGTAATGTCAAATGTTCTACTGAAAAGATATGGTTTGTTTAGCAAAGTGGGGTCGCAAACGGGTCTTATTAGTCATGAAGTTTTCACACACAGAACATTATTTGGGACTGGACCGCGGGTTCAGATATTTGCCGTCGCTAGTTTTTCAAGCGCCACCTCCACATAATAAAATAAAAAAATAGCGTGTACCCAGTGCCATTTTTAATGGGAACACATATGGCCTCACGACGGCCAAACTTGACCAAAAGATTTAAATGGCCAAGTACTGAGCTGTACAAACGGGCGAACGACGGTAAAATTTAGCGAAAAAAAGAATCTGCACCAAATAGTCCAATCAATCTACAAAAATCCATCTAATAATTGCCATCAGGAAACAAAAAATATGTTATATAGGAAAAAAATTCTAAGAAAGATAGCGTTTTTTGTTTTTGAATTTGGCATGGCGAACCTAACCTAAAAAATTCCGGAAAGTGAAAAAATGCTTTTTTGCGAATAACAGAAAAACTTGAGCTAGGATCGAAAAAAATCAAATTATAAAGTTGTAGGTATTCAAATTATCTTTCGATTGATATACATATATAAAGTTATAGGTTAGAGCACAAAGCATAGAGATAACTGCAAAAAACTGTTAAAATTCACGTTTTTTTAATTTGCTAATAACTTTTGTTTAACGCAACTTAGATATCTGTTGTTTGGCAAAAATATTGCTTCTTGCTAGCTGAAAAAACAGTTTTATTTTTGTTGCAAAATATTGAACACTTTCCTTAAAATTTCACTTTTTGTAAAAAAAGGCGTTCTTCTAAAAACGCTCCTCTTGGTCTACGGATTCTTCTAGAGTACTGTTCTAGAACTTAAAATTTTCTTCAATACTTGTACTATCACGTACAAGTAGCAAAAAGTCTATTAAAAGGTTTTCCAGTACTTAAAATTACCGCCAAAAACATATTAATACGAAAAAACAGACGTTCGATTGTAAAAATTAACTTTTTGAGAATTTTTTTCTTCAAACGATCAACTTTAACGCCATCTTTAATAATCTAAAATTTTGCAAAAAAAAAATTTTAAAATGTTCGAAATCGAAGATATGAGGACTGGATTTCATGATGTTTTTCTTAATAAATACGCGGTGAGTTTTGAGTTTTGTTGGGGAGCGAAAGTCACGCTTTCCCTCCAAAATGATTTCTTTTTTGAATGGTTAAATTGCGCCAATTTAACGAATAGTTTTGCCGGGTGTCGGCCTTCAATATAAAGAGAATGAGGAGATTACGATTCTCCGTTTGTGTATGCGACTGATTTATTACAGGGGAGCATTCTTCTTCTTCTTGAATTGCAGGCCTCGGGCATCTCGAAGTCTCTAGGTCTTGCTAGCCCTCTCCAATTTGTTATACGAAATTTCCGTATATCTGGTAGCACCTCATTCATCCACCTATTTCATGGTCGTCCTACTCCTCTTCTTCCTGATGGTCTACCATTAAAAATCCTGGCTAGCATTCTATCTTCTGAAGCTCGTAGAACGTGTCCGAGCCATCGCAGTCTATTCAGTCTTATGTATGTAGCTATATTTATTTCATCACACATTTCTTGAAGTTCTTCGTTTGTCCTAATGCGCCATTCGTTTTGGTTAACCCTTACAGGACCAAATATTCTTCTTAAGATCTTCCTTTCGAAGATTTTAAGCTGATTTTCTGTTTGTTGGGTCAATGTCCAAGCCTCAGACCCATAGCATAGGACTGGGCGGATTAATGTTTTATATAGTCTGGCCATGCACTGTCTTGAAATTTCTTTGTTTTTTAGGACCGGGACTAGTGCAAAATAGGTTTTATTTGCGGCCACGATGCGTCTATGGATGTCGTCCTTTATCTTACTTTCTGAAGTAAGCATTGTCTCTAAATAGATAAAATTTTCTACAATTTCCACACTATGATCGTCAAGGCTGATACTTCGCCCTAATCGTTGTCCTTTTTTTGATACGATCATATATGTACTTTGTTTTTGTGTCATTTACTCGTAGATTGAACTTTGCTGAACTTTCTACAATTTTGGAAAAGGTTTCCTTTACATCTTCCGCTTTGCGTCCAATTATGATTATGTCATCTGCGAAGGCTAGTATCTGAATGTTCCTTGTGAAGATGTCATTTGCTCCATTAAGCTGTGCTTCCCTCATGATTGCTTCCAGAGCAATGTTAAAAAGTAGAGATCGCATCTCCTTGTCGCAGACCCGATTCTTGAGGGAAGTTGATCGAGTTGCATCCTCGTATTCTCACTTGTGTTTTACAATTTTTGGTCGTCATTCTGCATAGGCCTATTAATTTCTTCGGGAAACCCATTTCACTCATCTTCTTCCACAACTCTCTTTTATTCAGCAGGTTGTAAGCATTTCTGTAGTATACAAAAAGAAGATGAATATCAATGCTTTCTTCCCAGCATTTTTCAAGTATTTGTCTCATTATGAAAATCTGGTCTGTTGTCAATCTATACTTTCTAAATCCTACTTGGTAATCACCTACTTTATCTTCCAAATGTGGTTTCAGTCTATTAAATAAAATATGTGAAAGCACTTTGTAGGCTGTGTTCAACAAAGATATTGGCCTGTAGTTTTTGCAGCTCATCAATTCACCTTTTTTATGGACTGGAACTATTGTGCCTAAAAGCCATTCTTCTGGCATCTTGCTGCTTCTCCATAGTTTTACGATTACGCTATGTAAGACTTGGCATAACTTCTCCCCGCCATTTTTTAAGATTTCTGGGGGTATGCCATCTGGACCGGGAGTCTTATGATTTTTCAGTTTCGCTATGGCATTTGCAACTTCTTCTATTGTAGGATCTGGCGTATCGTTTTCTGGGTCATCTGTACTACGGTTGTCTGCTTCTCTCTGTGTTAGGTTTATGTTCTCTTTGAAGAAGTCTCTAAAGTATTTCTCCCACACCTCGAGTATGTCCTCGATACTACTAGCTATAGTACCATCTTCTCTTCTTACCATGGTGCAGGTGGGTTTGTATCCTTTCTTAATCATGTTGACTTCTTTGTAGAAACTCCTAGCGTCTTTATTAGTGTAGCTTTGCTTAATCGCACTTATTCTATTTCTAAAGTAGTCACGTTTTTTCTTCCTTAATAACTTTTTCGTGTCTGTTCGTGCTGCTACATATTTCTCGTGATTTCCTCTGGTCATTCTTTCTAGGTACACCTGTCTTGCTTGGTTTTTGATTTCCACGCTTCTCTTGCATTGATCATCAAACCAGTGCCTCCTTCTCTCTTGGTTTTGTGTGCCTAATGCACTGTTGTTTGTCTATGTGATTTTTTTCTTTTAATGAGTTCCACATCAGGTTCAGATCATTTTCCACTCCCAGACTCCTTGTTATTTCGTCTAGCTTTCCTGTTAACATTCTTTCATACTGTTGTTTTGTTTCTTCATTTCTTAATTTTTCTATGTTCCACTTTGTTTGTCTATCATTGTTTCTTCTATGTCTTGTCGCTAGTTCATTTTCCTAACAACTAGGTAATGATCGGTGTCTACGTTTGCTCCTCGGAAACTCCTTACATCCAGTATGCTACTTCCATGCCTAGTGTTAACCAGGGCCGGATTAAGGGTGGTGGGGCCCCTGGGCACGAGTTTGGTGGGGGCCCCTATGATAGGGTCTCGTTTTGTATTTGATTTAATAGAAAGTCAAACGTTAAATGAATTTTAAGGAGACATTCATCCCAAAAATGACGAATTTTCAAGAAAAATGGAAAAAAATTGTAATTGCATTATTTAAACTCTTAAGTGTCCTCTTTCTTGTAGTGCAGTCAAATTTTACATATTCGAATTGGAAATATTTCAATTTTGCATTTTAGTATGCACGGCGTAAAAATGCTACCTCGAATGCAGTTAATTACTTATAAATAGAAAAGTTATATTTATTATATTGTCATTATTATTTATATTTTTGCCAAATATGTAGAAAATATTCTGCGCTATTAGGGTATTTTGATCTTGCAGCAGTTACACAAAATGTCAATGTCACTTACTTGATTGTTTTGCGACTTTTCTGCAGTAAAAAATTTTGGCAATACATTTATGTAGTTCTTCAGGATAGCAGACTCAACGCGTGAACCAACTTCTTTTGTCCTTTTACGCTTTTCGGATCCACTTAAATGCGTCCGCTTCGCTTTGTGCCGATCTTCTTTTCAAACAATTGTTTACAGCTTCTTGATGCAAAATGCCTGATGCAAATCACAACTGAAGCAAAATTTTTCCTCAAGCACGGCAAAATTTTGACAGCGCAAAGCAGTACCTACGCTGTTCGGGCAAAAATTTGCCACAAGAAGCATACTTTCAAGATTTTCTAGTAGATGGATTTTCAAATTGTGGAGACTTTTATTTGTCAAAATTTTTGCCTGCAGAAATTATCTGTTCATTTTTTGTTGGCAAAAGCAGTTGAACAGTTGGTTTTAAAAAAGTCGAATCCCTTATGTTAACATTTGTCGAATCCCTTATGTTAACATTCCTTTGAAAAGGAATATTTATTTGATTTATAATGACTTTCCACTATTCTCCACCACTCTACACTTGCGCAAAATTTTGCCCGAAAAATGATAAAAATAACGAGGCTAAATTTTGCCCGATCACCGTACTAGGCTTGAATCTTCTTGCTCGCAACGATTTACGCGGTTTACGTACTGGGGAGAAAAACTTGGAACTTATCTTACGAACCGCGCCACCTACTGAATACGCGGGGAAATTCAAAACTTATTTCAATGAAGTTCTCAGTATGTTTCGTTTTAGAAGAATATGATACTAGGAATCGATTTGTATTGGCAACAATAATATTTTTCAAATTTGTGAATGCAAATGTTGCACCAATTGATGCAAAACTACATGATTCATTATTGATTATCAATATTGATATTAATACTATTGATAATGATAGCATTGATTACTATATTAACAAAACCGTGTTATAATTTTTGTTATAAGCCAAAAAAAATTTTTCACTTGGTATTTGGTGGGGGCCCCCAGTTGGTGGAGGCCCCTGGGCCATGGCCCACTTGGCCCACCCTTTAGTCCGGCCCTGGTGTTAACTAGAACATGGTCGATTTGGTTATGGTGCCTGCCATGTGGTGATGTCCATGTTCTTTTGTGTATATTCTTATGGTTAAACCAGGTGCTAGCTATTGTCAAACTTCTTGCGATCGCGAATTCGACCATTCTGTTCCCGTTATCGTTTGATTCTTCGTGCAACACTTTCGCGTTAAAGACGCCTAATACGATTTGGGGGTGAAGTCTTACATTGTTGAGTAGAGGTTTAAGTACACAGAAACCTACCCCAAAGTTTCTTCTGGAGTCATTATTGCCACTGTAGAATATCGTAGTGTCTCTTCGTTCTAGGACTCCTTCTATATCGTCTAAGCTCATCTATCATTTCTGCCATTGCTCCAGGTCTATATAATGTTCTCAAATTCCATGTTGCAAATTTTATATCGTTAGTCCTGGGTCATTGCTGGGGTCTTTGCCGTAAATCCTGACTGTTTCGAGGCTGATTTCTGATTTCCATAACAAGAGTTGTTTTCCGAGGAGAGGTTGTCAACCCCAAACCCCGAACCTGGAGGAACGGATCCGTGAATTATACTCCATCGGATAGGGTGGCCCAGCTATACCCCCGGGCACTGGGTACGTTCGCCGTCGGTTGGTTATCCAGGAGGCACCAGCGAGGAGGTGACGGTACGATTTTACCCCCCAACAAAATTGCATCAGGGTGTGTAAAAATATCTCTATATAAACATAGATGTATGTATGTAGTATATTAAAAAGAATTTTTTTTAATCGTATTATATACAAGCAACTGAGAAATAATACTAAGCGTATATTCGTCGGTGTGTGTGTGCGTGTGTGTGTTTGGTGTACGGCCGCACTGTCCTCCAACCAGACTTCTGATGACCACCACATGGCCATGGTTTTAATCAAGATCGGTATGCGCCCGTTGCAAGCCCATATTTTTTTTTACTCGGGACGTAAAGGATATTAAACATCTTTGACGTTTTTTTAACCTTTCTTTAAATTGAATAATTATTAAGAATAAAAGCGTAAAATGCCAAACGCCAAGTGGAAACACGGCTGGAGCTATCATACAGAAATTTTGCGTTTGGAATGTAAAATGGCCTTAAGTTTTATACTCACCGATTTGTGAGAAATGGGACTAGTTGGCTTAACTGTTTGATCAAGCTATGCCAAATAGGACGTCAAATGTATCAGCTCCGGGACGAGTGTCTGTTCAATATCTTCTGGAAATTCTAAGCGCAACTGCTCTCTTGCTTTTTAAAGTTCGAAAAAAGACAATGTAGCTTAATAACAGCCTGAAATTTTATATTTATACTGTTGTACGCTTTCCTTCTTCTTTCCATTTCTGCAAGTAATTAGTAATTGATCGATAATAACTAGAAAAGTGTTGATCCGAAAGTTATCGCGCCCAGTGTGTTCCACCTCATCATCTCTTGATTCATCACATCGCAGTTTCCGGTTTCTTTTTCTTTTTTGTTCATTGTTGACAGTTTCAAAGCCTTTTCCTCAAAATACTCGAAGTTGTCTCGTTTTCATTTAAGAAGTTCAATGAGAGAATCATAAATTCCGATTACACAACTGAGATAAATTTCAATTTTTGCAACATTTTGTTCGATTTATTCAAACGATATAAAACGAATCTCCAAAGCTGTGTCATAAAGGGCGCTCCATCCGACCACGCCACGCCAAAACAACAACAATTTGTATAAACTTGAATTTTTGGGCTATTTTTTTAATGTATATATGTATGCATGTGCATGTATGTATGTAGACAAATCTTGTAACTTGATTTGACCCACTTCCATATCAACTTCAAATTTTGCACATATGTATAGTTCGGGTGACAATACAATCTGACCATTTTGATGGCGGTTCCAAGATGGCGACCGAATGTTGGAATTGTGTTCTCCGAACCGTCGACATGTATATCAAATGAAAGGGTACGACAAGTAGAATGCAATTAGCTATGTGGCGTCATTCAAAATTCAAAATGCCGGCCAACACAAAATGGCGGATTACCTTTTTCTTTGCAACGCTTTTGGTATGGGTATCAAATAAAAGCGTGTAACGAGTTTAGTACAGTAAGCGGTATGCCGTCATTTAAAATCTAATATGGCTGTCACTACAAAATGGCGGAAGACATAATAGACTAAAAAGTAGAAAATAAAAAATATAGGTTAAAAAAACTAAAAACAACGTTTTTATTTTAAAATTAACTAAAACGTAAAAAATAATTTTGAATATAAAGTTTTTATTGCTCCAGCCAGTATATAGAAACAACCTACCTTTTGAAATGTAATAAAGCGTGTTTGTCCGGACTAATCTTGGAAACGATTAATCCGAAGGGACTTTCACGGGAAGATTCAGTATTTTCTCGGGCATGTTTTAGGTTTCAGTCGGTTCCGACTATTGGTTCAGACGGAAAAACTTGATCCGATAGTCGGAGAAAAGCGATAGGAAATTTTTTTTTATCATTCTAATTGTAAACGTCAAAGCTCGGAAAGGTTAATCCGATTTTAGAACTTTCACGGGATGATTCAGTATCTTCTTAGTCGTTTAGCCTACTTTTCACTCTGATCCGACTATCGAGTCAGACCGAAAACTCGATAATCGAAGGAATGCGAACGAAATGCTGTGACGGTGAGATATTGTTTTTTCAATTTGCGGAAATACTCTCAAGATAATAGCATAAGGCCACCTCCGCCAATGATTGATGGGTCTGATGATAATTTAAACAGAGAATATATCGAACACAATGAACAAGGGGGAACAAAATGTTGAGGACGACATGGGGCAAGTTCTGCACAGGGTGAGAGACGTATTCTGAAAAGATTGTTGTGCATGTAGCACACAATTTTTCCGACAGGTGGCGCTCAACATGGAATTTTAAAAAAAGTTGTAACTCATTTTTTATAAGTAATCTCTAAATTCTTTTAATTTTTTTATGTGGCAGTGCTAAGCTCAGGAATAACCCTTTGTACTACCAGTCCGTTATGTCGTTTGTCACGCCGTGGTGCATGGTCTAGCAGCAGTGCCGTGGCTGGCATATGTGCAGGGTGTGCAACTGGACAGGGCTCCGCGAGCGGAGCGAGGGATATGGGCCATAATTCTGTCGCGGGCGGGTTTTTATGAAGGAAAATGCGCGAGCGAAGCGAATGGACTCTCTGGGGCCCCTCGCTGAATTTTTGCACAGGGCCTCCAATTTTCTGGCCGCGGCACTGTCTAGCAGTGAGCTTAGTAAGGGGAGAATGGGCTAAGGGTTATGGGGGTGTTGAAGAAGGTGGCGATGAACCCTGCGTTTGAACTCTTCGATGTTGTAGGGGTTCGGAAATACTAACTGCGAGAGATAACTCTACAGTCGAATTTTGTGCCAAAATTATGTTTTGCAGATTTGTTATATTTTTCATTATACGTTTTTCCTATCCCGGACTGTGCACACATAAGTTTTTTTTATTAAAAGGCCTTGCAACGCACGCGGGTTTTTGCTAGTTTATAATATTTTCTGAGGTTAAATAAAACATTATAAACGGATTACTTAAAAAATTATTATCTCGTGAATTAATGGAAGTCACCCAATTCATGAGAACTAATGCTCGTAGAAAGTTGGGTCAAAGCTCATTCTCTTTATCAAGCTATTTGAAAAAACTTTGGAATAGTTAAGTTAACAAAAATGACAATGGAGAACACAAGGTGTGCAGTCAGAATACAAGGAGAATTGACGGAATCCTTCCCAGTCAAGCAAGGCCTAAAGCAGGGCGATGGGTTGGCACCCATGCTATTTAATCTCTGCCTAGAAGGAGTAATTCGCAAAGTACACATTGCCTGCTTAACAAATCAAAACAGTTGGCAGGATATGCCGATGACATAAACTGCCTTACTGTCATACCTTAGAGAAATCTTCACAGAATTAGAAGATGAAGCTAAACATATAGGGCTGCAAATAAATGCAGACAAGAGCAAGATTCTAATTCAGTCGAGGGTGGAAAGAAGAAGAATAAACCACAACACCACCTGGAGAGAATATAACTTTGAACGGGTAAACCAATTTAACTACCTGGGGTCCACAGTCAGCGAAGACAACGATGAGACGATAGACGGGCAAAGAAGAATAGACGCCGCAAATAGAACATACTTCTTACTATTGCCAGTAATGAAATCCAGAGACATCCACAGAAAAACGAAAATAAGAATCTATAAAACCATCATACGCACAGTAGCTACGTATGGGTGTGAAGCATGGAGTTTCTCCGAAAAGTCAGATAAGATGGCTATATTTGAGAGGAAGGTTCTCTGAAGGATATACGGCCCAACCAACGAAGATAACGCATGGAGAATACAATCACGAATTGTACGATCTATACAAAGAGTGTAAACTTTCAACACATGCCAAGCTACTGCGCTTACATTGGGCCGGCCATGTCCAAAGAATGGATGACTCAAGGATACCAAAGAAAGCCCTATATTTACTACCAGATGGCAAAAGACCAGTTGGCAAACCACGGTCAAGGTGGGAAGACAGTGTTAAGGCTGATGCAGCAAAACTCCTAAACATCAGAAACTGGAGGCAAGCTGCGCAACAGAGAGAGGTCTGGAGGAAGAAGCTGATGGAGGCCAAGGCTCGAATTGGGCTGTAGAGCCATCGAAGAAGAAGAAACAAATACTATCGCTCACAATCAGAATACTGTAATTGATATTTGCGATTTGATTTTAACACATTGTCATATGATAGTGATGTAGTTGGGAGGTTGGATTTTTTCTTTTTTTTTCTTTACATATGTTAAGATAAAGAGAAAAAAATAATTTCTGCAAAATCGGGCCTGTGCTGCACGAGAAAATTGCATAAATGTGGGTTTTTGATGCATTTTGAGTGCGTTGCTACACTATTTTTTTAATTATTCCAGTTCTGTTGGTCGTAGAAAAATAAAAAAAAATGAAAAGTACTCGTGAATGAACAGACTATCGCACTGATTTCATATAAATACTTTAAAAATGAATCCTAACCTCAAAAAACCAAAATCTATGAATTTTTTTTACTAAAAATGCAATAAATAACGGGAAATTAGTGGATTTTCATAAAAATTGGAGAAAATGTGTATTTTGATGCTATGAATGCGTGGTTGAAATTACAAAAAAAAATTATTTTTTTACGGGAACAATTGGCACTTTTCGAAAATCATTAAAATTATGCGTCACTTTATGCCAAATCATCGTAGGGTGAATTTTTTTTTAAATTGTAGGTTTTTTTATGTACTTTCTTGTGAGCATACGCAATACTTCGTTACTTTATTTAAATTACCCATTTTAGGAATTTGAAAAAAATAAAAAAATTTCAATTTAAAATTAAAAATTATTTTATTTTATTGCAGTACAGGCCCGATTTTGCTGAATTTTTTTTCGCTTTATCTTAAGATATGTAAAGAAAAAAAAGAAAAAATCCAACTTCCCAACTACATCATAAATTTGCTTTTTTTGTTTAATTTCCTTCTACTAAAATTATTCTACACACCAAAAAGTGTGTTGTATTTTCATAGCTCAAAAGTGTGTTGTTGCTCCAAAAGGTTGTTAAGAAATGTTATGTGTGTTGTTTCAAAACATTTAAGTGTGTTGTTTAGATCTCAGGTCATAATTCACGACTTATTTTTAACACACCAAAAAGTGTGTTATAATTTTAACACGGAAGACCGTGTCAATTGCAAGATAAAGTGTGTTAAAACAACACACTTTTTCTTGACAACACACTTAGGAGTGTTGAATAACACACTTTGGTGCGTTAAACAATACATTTTGTGTGTTAAAAAACACACTTCAGTGTGTTACACCTTTTACAATGTACCTATTTGTTTAAATAATTCCGCAATTGCAATTATTGTGGAAGGGGGACGGTGCGATAGCCTTCACGGAAACACCCGAGCTTGAGCGCGGGCCGGAGCGACGAGGAACGATGCCTTCGGCCGCGTACGTCCGTATAGCCAGCGAGCGAGCGAGCGTTTTTAGCACAGAATGTAATATTTACTTTGAGTCATATCTTGTTATCATCATCAGTGAAATTTTGCCACTATTGGCAGGCCTAGGGACGGGCCTACTAGGTCTTAGGGCAAATCCGCCACTGGCTGCACTCACAAGAAAGGGCGGGTCTTCATCAAAAACACATTAGGGCACGTTTTCGTAGGGCACGTTTGTTTTTAATCCACCAGAAAATTCGGTTAGTTTTGTTCGTTTTGTTAATTTTGTTTTTGTTTTTTTAAGAGTAGACATTTTTTCCAGCCTTTTTTAATTTCGTGACGCCCCCAAAACAAAATTCTAGATCCGCGCCTGCCGGTGGAGGAGGCAATTGCGAAAAGCTAGGAGCGGATCTCGGTCTTAAATCCGAATATGCAACTAGTCCAGAAAATACGGTGTGTACTTGATGACTGAATAACAAAATTAGTGACATAATAGTACATATTTGGAGTTGTTCAAAGCTGGACTAAGGGATTTAATTTGCCTTGCATAATTCTATTGGGGGATATAACGGCTGTGTGTCCAAATTGACTTCTATAATATTAAGTTTCATACTATTTGTTATTCATATTATTTATATTTATTCGAGTATTCTCTCTGTTTACTTAAAATCTTTCCATGTGCAAAAGCTAATAAATGTGGAAATTAGTCATCCATTTCCGGGACATTCATTCGTTGTAGTCTACCCACGGCTGACCTTTAACGAAATCTTTGCAAAACCTTTGACTGACAGTCGTGGCTGCTACCCAACTATAAATAAATAACAAAAATCAAACTTATCTCATCAAATATAAACACAAAATACATGCCCTTTACCTCAAGTAGCACATCAACATTTGGGCCGCACATAAAGCAAATCTGTTCTTAGTTGTGACATGAACAAATGGGGTAAACAGTTGCATGGAAGAACCCTTTAAAAAGCCAATTATGTTCCTCAAATCTTGAGTCTCTGTCCGTCCATAAAAGTAAAAACACAGTAGAAATTTCAAGTGTCACCAGCTGGCATCATAATACAGGTACTTGAATTTTATGCTTGGTCCCTTTAAAGGCGCCATAACTTAGGTATTTTTGCAGCAGAAGCATCTTCTTCGTGATTATCGCCACCCCGCACCAGAGGTCGCACTTTTCATTAGCAATAAATAAAAGTTTATGGTAGCGATAATGTCGGAGCCCTTGCCCTGTTCTCGGATATTTTTCAGGACTCAAATTATTTTTATTAGTCTGGTGATGTCGTTCCTTACCATTTTTCTTCAACTCAGTTGGATAATTATGAAAAAGTATCGCTGGGGAAATTGTGTGTTATCAGCAGCAGAAAGTTTGCAAATAAAATAAGGAAATGTCTTCCCTATAATTTCTCTCCTCTTAGTT
Source organism: Thereva nobilitata (assembly GCA_963855945.1). Taxonomy (NCBI): domain Eukaryota; kingdom Metazoa; phylum Arthropoda; class Insecta; order Diptera; family Therevidae; genus Thereva; species Thereva nobilitata. The sequence goes on along the minus strand of OY979695.1, from coordinate 119,180,586 downwards.
TCCTTTTTTACTTATCTCAGGAAGAGGATCCTATTCCAGCTGATATAAGCCGCAACTAGGAAAAAAAATACGGGAAAAGGGGCGGCCGAACTAGGGGAAAATAGGGGAAGGAAGTGAATAAATTTTAGGAGTTTTCTTAAAAGGTTCGCCTTCACCTTCACGGAATTAAGCGATGGTCCCTGATGGTAGTGTTTTGTCATCAATTTTTATCCACCATGAACCCACGCCCTATTCCCATTCGTAACGAAGTCGAGCCGAAAGCTTTATCAGCACCCATTAGATACTTCCTGTACGTATCCTAATGCAAACACGAGCACAATACTAGATGGAGTGTGTAGTATCGCAATTTATTCTGACAGGAAGAGAGATTTCTCGCATCCGTGAAAGGTAAGATATACTGATGATCCATCATTGTTTCCGTAATGGTGAATTCTTTCTTCTTTCTTTTGCTTTTTTTAGAAGGCGAAATTTGCACTCTATGAAAGCAAGTCTGAGACTCATCAATAAAAAAGACCTGCTGAAAAAGAAGTCTGAGTTAATTTTTTTCAACGTGAATAAATAATGGCGGACTTACATCAGAGATATTGAAACGTTACTGGGGGCATTGGCTTTTAGGTGCTTAAGTATCTATTTTTTGGATTATGTTAGCATTGGTGCTGAATTATTCTATTAACAAATGAAAATGGAGTGAATATCTCAAAAGATTTACGATAAATCAAATTCTTCTTTTTTTGTGCAGAGTCTTCGATGACGGTTCGATATACATCAGGTGCTCATGGAATTAAAGATACACGTAAATTTTAGAAAATTTAATCTTATAAGAGAGGTATTTTTAACAACATTTGTTATTATTCTGATAATGATATTCAATTTGATTAAAGATTTGGATGGTGGGATTTGGTACACTGCTTTGGGTTTGAAAGGACCCAGAAATGTGATATAAGAGTAAGGTCAGGAGTACGTCCAATCCTCATGTAGGGCTCGGTAGAGTGGTGGCCAACGTTGAGCAGAACGTATGATGTCATAAAGTTGGGAAGGGTCCGGAGGACGGGAACTGATTGAGGTCGCAATAATCGTGTTGAGCTCAATGCTTCCAAGACAAGGTACTGTCTCATCTCAAATAAAGCCTGCTGCACCATATACTATTGCAGCCTGCTGCACGAAATACTATTTGATCTCCCTTCGATTCAACTCGTCTGTTTGGACTGGCCATCGCCAAGGGCGGCGGAGCGCGTGGGGATGGAAGGAAAAGTGCACACGCACTTTCGTTTTGGGTGGGGCAATCCACACCCAAAATATTTCATGTACGCCTAATAACCCAGAACGTTGGAGGGCCGTCTCGGTCGCTGGCGAGGAAGGAACGTGGCCGCAAACAAGTAAGGCCTTTCATACGAAAACTAAATATATTATATTCGAGCTGTTAAGAACTTATAACTGTATAGCCTAAGATTTATAAACCCTACCAGACTAGCAGAAAAACGGAATTGCCTCATGCAGCGTGTGGACCCTATCTGGCAAATGAGGCGTAATCCGAAAGGATTTTCCCGTAGGTTCTCCATTAGGACCCCCTGTGGCAAATGAGGGCCATGCTAAAAGAGGACTTTCCCCTTAGTTTGCTCATGAACACCAAACAAAAAAAACAGCAATACATACTGAAGTCAGGTATCCAATCCCAATATCTGCCTTTAAGGGTACCGTCTGGTTTGTTGTACTAAGCAATATTTTTGTATCGGGTTTTTAGCAAAATATTTATTCTAATTTTGGCAACAAATACGATTTTTTTCGTTTAAAAATATTTAAGTTAATGTATAAAAAATAATACCTAATTTATTTAGTGCTGCAGCGGCTGCACGCCCTCTATACGTCCCTCCTACAGGTCGCCCTGAGACACAAAATTCAAAGTTTGTTTTAAAGATAATTGTATTATCTACGGAGTAGAGTAGCGAAAATATTTTTTATAAAAAAATAACAAAATGGCTGACATTTGTATAAAAATGTCCATTTTTGGGGTGTGTTTTTTTAAATTTTTTATGGATTAAAAATCCAATTGTTAATCAATTAAGTTTATTCTAATCTACTCTGTGGAGAATTAAATTCTCTACATTTGTGCAAAATTTCAATGCATTTGGTCAGATATTGTGTGAGTTAGGAGGGACGGCACGGCAGAATGAAAAATGCTGTTTCGAGAAAAAAGTGTTTAAAGTTAGATTTTTCATTCAAAAACATGAATTTTTTAACAACTTACACTTAGTCGGCTATTCCCGGAGTCTGCTATTCTCACCCTCGGAGATACCTGAGAATAGATTTAGAACAGATTTCTACCTGCCCGAATGCCGATAAACCGGGCCTTAGTACAACCGACGCACTGGCCGTACGGTCGACGTCAGTGCACCTCTGCGCCCTCACGTATACATGCTTGTAACTTCGCAAATAATTCGAATTCCACTTTCGGACTTAGATATATTATTCTAGACATGTTAACATTGATTTTATGCATAGAATGAAAAATCGATTTGTCAAACCAGACGGTACCCTTAAGCATTCAGAAAGCTTTTTAAAAAGCTTTAAAGTAACACCCTTAAATTTTAGTTTCACTCATACGAAGCTTTCGTTTTTGTTTTTGCATTGCTTCATATTTCATGCAATTATGTTGGTGACCCTGAAGGGTGTCATTCAGCATACTAAAAAGACCGGTTCTGGTTCGATTACAGAGGTCAAGCAACATTGAACGTGATTAGTACTCAGTTGGGGGATCGCATTGCTAAAACGACATTCGCGTTTAAAAATATAAAGCTTTCGACATCGGCGCAGTTATCACTCAGATACCCATGCCGAAATTCTGAAATTTTTCGGACGCTTTTTTCCACTCGTGATTGTGTAGCAATGAGTTTTCCTCAAGGAGGCCAAATGGGGCATCCCTTATGGCAAGGCGCGAATGAGCAAGAGGTTAGATGTCCTGTTTGGCCTTATAGAGCAATCCACACGGGGTGTAGCCTCATAAGGGCCCTATCTGCACCCCTCCCCCAAATGCTAGTCGGTCATAAACCCATAACCATAGAATTTAAGACCATTTAACTCAACATACAGTTGGTAAATAAATTGACCGATTAACTTAGTACATTGTTACGGTTAACTGTTCATGTGCTCCCCACCAACAATGAATATGTTCCGCCGCCCTCATCACCTTATCGTGGCTGGGCTGCTGAACCTGCTTTTAAACTTGTCACCATTTCAGGCGCGGATCTAGAATTTTGTTTTGGGGGGGGGTCACGGAATTAAAAGTGGCTGAAAAAAATTTCTACTCCTAAAAAATAAAAACAAAATTAACAAAACTAACCGAATTGTGCGGTTTTCACAGAGCAATGCACTTACGCCATTAATACAGCCTGTCCGAACAGACCGCATAAAGAGGCTTCCAAACCCCATGGTGATCTCGCGAACTTGAAACACTCCGAAAAGAGTGTAGAAAGGAATTTAATTCATAGACGCAGCAACAGTGCAACCGGGGCTGCTATAAATCGAAGCTAAATAGATAAGGAAAGCCAAACGTACTTCCTGGCCAAACTTTTGCAGCAATATAGAGTCCACGTCGGAAGCCTCAAGGCTACGTAAAATATTAACTAAAGCGCCAACAATGCTTAGTTATTTACGCAACTAAAACGGCGATTGGACTGACACTATTTATAGACACCCGCTTCCCTAGTAGTACTACCGCTGAGAAAGCTTTTACGTTAAACCCTCACCATAGCTGGTGAAATCTATCATAAGTAGAGCAAGAATTAAATGGGCTGTAAAAACCTTCCAGCCCTATAAATCTTCAGGCCCGGACGGCATAGTGCCGGCACAACTACAGTGTACCCTTAGTTACATCATGCCCTGGTTGCAGGCCATATTTACCGGGTGCCTTCAGAATAACTGCATTCCCTCTATTTGGAAAGAGGTGAAAGTAATTTTTATACCTAAGGCAGGAAAAGCCTCCCACGCAACACCCAAAGATTTCAGGCCAATCAGCCTATCATCCTTTCTTTTAAAGACTCTAGAAGGGGTAATCGAAATATATCTGAGGTAGACTATACTAACCTCGGAACTCGCTGGCGCACAACACGCCTATACAAAGGGAAAATCTACTGACGCTGCTCTCCATTCGTTGTTTTCAACCATTGAAAAATCACTCGAGGTCAAGGAGTATACATTAGCGGCATTCCTTGACATAGAGGGAGCGTTTAACAACGTACTCCCGGAAGCCATTACCCTGGCCTTGACAGAACTGCGGATCGAGGCATCACTGGTGTCTCTCATCCATCAAATGCTTACTGGCAGGATGGTGAGCGCGATCCTAGGTGACTGCTCAGTCCGAAGGGCCGTAAATAGAGGCACCCCGCAAGGAGGAGTACTCTCCTCGCTCTTATGGGTCCTAACTATGAACCAGCTGTTGCGACGCATGGAGGCAGAGGGCCATCACGTCCTAGCGTACGCGGATGATATTGTCATCGTCACTAAAGAAAAATTTCCTCAAGTCCTCTGTCCTCTTCACGAGGAGGTATAAAACCCCACCTCTAACACCCCCACGGCTAAACAATGCCAGGCTCAAATTTAGCAATATTGCCAAATATCTGGGAGTAGTCCTGGACAGAAACTCCTCTGGAATGAAAACACAGAAGAGCGCATTAAGAAAACGAACATAGCTGTGGGAGTGCTGACCGGACACTGTCTGATAGGGACGCATGCGACCCGCTTAGGTCTTGAGACCTACGATTTTTGCAGAAGCTGTAAAAATCCGGACGAGGAGGAAAGTGTACCACGTCTCCTCGCCCAGCCCTAAGCAGAAGGAGATTAACCACAGTTGGTGAACCCTTTCTAAACACACTTGCGGAAATCTCGAAGACTGGGATCCCGCAACTGAGAAGATTCATTACTTCCTCGAAATGGTTTAGCGAAGAAATGACACTTTAACATCCGGTTTAAAGTGGTATCATTATGGCATCACAATGGACTTTTTGACCTAAGTGTATGAGCTTAAACCAACAGCTCAGCCATATCTAACCTAACCTAACCGAATTTTCTGGTGGATTAAAAACAAATGTGCCCTACGAAAACGTGCCCTAATGTGTTTTTGATGAAGTCGCGCCCTTTCTTGTGAATGCAGCTAACTTCAGAGTTTGCAAATCAAAACATATACAAAGAGTTGGCCTTGAAGGTCATTTTTATAAGGTCTTTTTTTTAATTTGCGAAAAAGTTAATTAATAACGCCATTTTTCTTGAATATTTCGTTAATGGTTGCTCATATAAAAAAGTAAATGGCAGGAATACGGGCAATGAAAATATCTTTCTAACGAGGTATTGGTTGTTTGAACTAAAATCGTGAAATATTATTTTCAAAGTGAACACTGAACACACGTTTTGTACTACTAGGCCGTGGTGTCGTTCAAATCTTGCTGCAAAGTCTAGTAGTAAGCTTGATCTGAAGGATAGAAGAGAAGGTATAGGTTAGGAGTCTGGAGGGTGCCTGAGTAGATGTCGTTGAACCTTGCGTTTAAAATCTGAGGTGTTATATGAGTTCGGAAACATCGACTGTGGAAGACAGTTCCACAATCAAGTTGTTCTATTTATAAACGAACTTCTAAACCGTAATGTGCGCGAAGAGGAGGTCTCCACTGTGTGGGGGTGAGCCGAGTTGGCTAGTCTGGTGGGAAACAAGTTGCTGTGTAGGCTGGAGTTTTTAATTTCAGTGTAATAGTTGCTATGCTAATAGCGCTAAAACTTGCTGAGGGCTGCTACATTCCTACGGTGGCTAAAAGGGTCGATGGAGGAGCAAAGGGTGCTATCTCCAATAAGTTTGATGACGCGGTTTTGCACCTTGTCCAGCCAAGCCAAGGTCGCCCAGATATACGAGTTGTATTTAAGGCGGGCCGAATGTACTACTTGTAGTTTGTAGCCAGGACAGCTGGCTGAAGGAGGAACTTACATATCTTGAGGAATCCCAGGCATGGATACGCTTGTTTGGCGTTTTGGAATATGTGATTATTCCATCGCAGATCTGAAAATAAAATTACGCCTAGGATGTTAGGCGTCGGGTCAGCCATTAGACTCTTTTTGCCCACTGAGATAGAGGGAAGGACGGCGCAGGTTTTTGTAGAGATAAGACAGTACTTTGTTCTAGTTGCGTTAGATTCGACACTATTCTGGAAGCCCTAATCAAGAATGAGTTCAATGCCCGCGTTAAGAGAATTGGACATGAGTTCACAGTCTAAGAGACAAGGTCTGGCACTTGCTTGTCTTATGTTGTCGAAGGCGGAGGAGTAGCGCAAAGTATCGTCATCGGCGAAACTGCGAAGCGGGTTAGAGGGTATTGAGAGCAGATCATTTATGAAGATTAGGAAAAGAACAGGTGAGAGAATCGACCCTTGGAGAACGCCGGCCGAGATGGAGTGAAGGTTGTATTCAATGCCATCCAATACTACCTGGATTGAAGGGCCAAAAAGAAAGCTCTCAATCAAGTTCGTTAGAACTGAGTCGATACCAGTAGCTTGGAGTTTAGAAAGCAGAGCGGGATGCCAAAATACTCCGTCGAAAGTCTTGGAAATATCTAGAGCAACCAGACCAGACTAGACTAGACCAAAGCGTGGATGCTTTGGTTGAGATGCTCGGTCAAACACACAAGAAGGTCTAAAGCCGTACTGTCGTGTATAATTTGGTTAAATTCCAGAGATTTCATCAGCCTTCTATTGATTATTGTCTCCATGATTTTGGAGAGAACAGAAGTAATTGCTATTGGGCGGTAGTTTAAAGGGTCGTTGGCTTCACCTTTTCTCGGACTGGGGTGAACATGAGCAAATTTCCAAGTGTTTTTGCTGCCTACGCTTGTTTTGAGGATCTTACTTCTCAGCTTGTCGTCAAATGATGACTTGACCTTCCTGATGATGGAATAACAGGAGCTTCTCGACTTGATATACTCATACCGAAGTGACTCGTTGGGTTCATAAACTCCCATAAACCATATATTTGGCCTAAGCTTTATAGATTTGGTAGAATGAGAAATGAGCAAACACATTCCTGCTCGTATTATTTTAGAAATACAGAGAGCGGCATAGTTCGCACTGACACCGCGGAAACACAAATTCCAGTCAGTGGCTTGTAAAAAGCGAATAAGTCCCAACCAGTTGGCTTTCCCATAGTGCCAGAGAGTTCTTTTGGGAACTGTGGCGGTTGGATTGGAAGATGGGTATGCGAATTTAAGTTGGATGAGTTTTAAAAAATAGGTCAATGAGATAGGAAGTTAAGATGACTTGTAAACACGGTGGTCAGAAAATATAAAAGTATCAGAGTATTTTCGGAAAACTATTACAGAAGCTTTGAAAGATCTTTCGGAAAGCGCAAACGTGAATATAAACACAGCACACGATCTTATTGGTGAATTATCAGAATTGCTCCAATCTTACCGTATTAACGCCTTGACAGAGATCTAAGTTGCCGGCCACAACGCCCCGCCATCGCACCTAGCACTGCACATAGCACCACAAGTACATAGCACATCACGCACTGCCGCACTGAACATCGCCTTAAGGCGGCTACACACGTAACTGCATGCTTGACAAGCACGCATGTTTAATCTTTTTGCGCATTCTCGCACAACTTCTCTGTAGCCTCCACACGACGCAATCATGCTTGAATAGCCGCAGTTTATCCTTAAATAATTTCGTTCGGAAAGTGACGACGCGCTCGCTCGCACTCACACTTTTGTTTTCAAGCGAGATTTGTTCAAGCATGCAGATGTAAATTCGATCAATCTTCAAGCTGATGTTCAATCATCATGCTTGCGCAAAAAATCTCATACACACGCTCAAGCACGCTTGCACAAAAAGATTGAACACGCGTGCTTTTCAAGCATGCAGTTACGTGTGTAGCCTCCTTTACTTGTGGCCGCAGTAAAGTTCTGCACATCGCACAACTACATTAATGTGGAGTGAAATTTGTAGCAATAACATTACAATGCGTTGCAAACGATGTCATAAAACAAACACTTGGCTGGAATGCTCAACGACGCACAGTGGTCTGGAATCCCCAAAACCTGGACAAAAGTACAAAAACGAAAGTTTATATTTAGGGACTTTTTTCACGTGGGTTAGGTATAGTGGCCCCCCTGGAGTATTTCAAGGCCCTTGGCAAGAGGTAGATGTTGGAAATCTCTTTTGTATTCCATTTCTAAAGTGAGCGTCGAACACGCTGCACGCAGCGCGTTCTCTCCGAGCAAAAACACGTGTTACGTTTTTGCGTGTATATTGCAGTACGTTTACCCGTTTTCTTTTGTGTAAAATGGATTCTTCTCCAGAGAGTAAGTACAATTATACTGTGTTGTTGAAATGAACATAAATAAATAATTGTATTGTTTATTATGATCAAATATGTAGTAAATTGTGGTGATTTGAATAACGATTCGGCTTATAAATTGATGGCTAAGTACAAACTTCCACCGACTTCCACTACGAAATACGCATGTAATTGTTTATTAATCATCTCTGCAAAACATATAAAAAAATCAGCTGCTCCTGCTTGCTCCATGTCATTCTATCCACGATATACTACATATTTGCTCAATGTATAGTTTTGAGCGTCCTATTCAGGCGCTATATATTAACTTTTTTTTTATCTTTATCAGCTTACATTAATAAAAGAAAGTTTCTGTATGTGTGCGCTATTGCAGACGCACCAGTCTCCCATGAAAAACCTCGAAACCCTATTTTTGAAACTCAAAATGGCCACTGAAAAATTACCGAAATTCAAAATGGCCACCCAAATATGAATTCGTAAATTGTGTTCCAATTTCAATGAAAGTGGGTATCTAGGGGTTTTTAAGGTCGCCAATCACGAATTTGTGGTCAAAACTTATAAATTAAAAGTGGCCGCGCCAATATAGCCGACGAATTTTCCAATTGTATTCCGATTCCAATGAAAATCGGTATCTGGAGTCCTTTAAGGGAGCAAATAACGAATGTTCTTCTTCTAGTAACATCAGATCCTTATATTAATAGTTTGATCTCTGTCACCAAAAGCAATGGAATTAATAAGTGCGCCAAACATTGAATATCGTAAAAGCCCCGATTCAGAACCAGACGGCAATAGTGATGTAAGCGAATTTGTTTAATGTAAAAAAATAATTAAAGTATCTATTACATATGCTCTAATTTAAATTTTTTATTACTGAGCAACCACAAAACCGCCTTATTACAGATTTTCATTAAATTCGGTTAATAATTAACAAAGTTGGACGCCATATTGGATCCACCACTTTGTTTATTAAAAATCGAATGACGGATTAATAATTAGCGACTCCGAACATCCATTAGTACATATTTTCATTCAATTCAATTAAATATGAACAAAGTTGGTCGCCATATTGGATCCGCCTTTTTTTGGAAATCTGATAACGGATTCTTACTCAGCGACCCCGAAAACCCCTATGTACCGATTTTCATCAAATTTGCTTAATGTTTCATAAAGTTGGTCGCCATATTGGATCCGCCATTTTGTTTTTTGAAAATCTGATAACGGATTCTTATTCAGCGACCCCGAAAACCCCTATATACCAATTTTCATCAAATTTGCTTAATGTTTCATAAAGTTGGTCGCCATATTGGATCCGCCATTTTGTTTTTAGAAAATCTGATAACGGATTCTTACTCAGCGACCCCGAAAACCCCCATATACCGATTTTCATAAAAAGATAATTTTTCTTACGGTTGTAAATTAATTTTGTCCAGGTTTTGGGGATTTCAGACCACTGTGCGACGGAGAAAAGAAGGTCCGCCAAGGACAACACGAAGCTGTACAATCAGAATTAAAAAAAAACATAAATAACCTTTTAGTCCAATAAATAGGTCGAAAAACTGGCCCTCGTAATGCGAAATATACCGCACACGATTTTTTTTACCAAATGATTTTATATATTTTTATAAGCTTAAATTCACAATGGCGTCATCCCCACCCTCTTGCTAAACTTATAGTGAAGGGAGACGCGTTTAATTCTATATCTCAGAAACTATGAATTTTAAGACAAAAATGTATATAATCTTTTTTGTAGATAAATTAGTGATTTAAGTTTCTTGTTTAGAAATTTTTATTGTAAAGTCAATATATACGGAGATATAGTGCTTCAATCTTCATATATCACTTTCTTTGCACTATATTTCGTTAATGGTTAATTCTACATGAAAAAATCCTTCTTAAGACTTATAGAACACACGATTATCTATAACTTTTGATGTTATCATTTTTTACGTAAAGCTAATATTGCACGAATTATAGCGCTTTAAGTGTCGAAAAACGTAAATTCAATAGTAGTTTTTTGCCAATATCTTTTTAATTACACGTTTTATTGCAAAATTTATAAGGTTTTCTGTGCGCAATTTCAATGCCAAAATTTTTTGTTTTAACTTTTTCCTGTGGAAAAGAGTTTGCGTGTCAAATAAATTTCTCAATTATTTGTATGATTTATGTGTATTGTATATGAAACGTTCGGCGCTGAATAGCGGCTAAAGTATAAATGCTAGAAAAAAATGTTTAAAGTGAAATTTCTACAGTATGTTATAACAAACATATTTGTTGCTATAACTTTTCGTCGTAAATGAATAGTTGACGAGATATTCGTTAAAAACCAGTCTTAATAAACGTTTAAGGTGTAAAAATCCATAAATATCACTTTTATGAAAAAAAGTTAAAACAAATAATGTCGGCAATATAATTGCGCACAAAAAACGGTATAATCAGTTTTGCAATAAAATGTATACTTAAAAAGATATTGGCAAAAAACTACTTTTGAATTTACGTTTTTCGACACTTAAAGCGCCACAACTCGTGAAATATTAGCCCTACGTAAAAAATGATAATAACAAAAATTATAGATAATGGTGTGTTCTATAAGTCTTACGAAGAATTTTTCATGTAGAATTAACCATTACCGAAATATAGTACAAATAAAGAGATATTTGGAGTTTGAAGCACTACATCTCCGTATAAATTGACTTTACAAAAAAAATTCTAAATAAGAAAGTTAAATCACTAATTTATCTACAAAAAAGATTATATACATTTTTGTCTTAAAATGCATAGTTTCTGAGATATAGAATTAAACGCGTTTCCCTTCACTGTAAGTTTAGCAAGAAGGTGGGGATGACGCCATTTTGAATTTAAGCTTATAAAAATATATAAAATCATTTACAAATCAAAGTACGTATTTATTAGACTATTTCACCGGGAGCGAAATGAAGATTAGAACAGAGTCAGATGGTGTGTCTATCTTTTTTTATGTGGAAGACTAGAATGAAGACAATGTGTTCATTACTTGTTCGATGCATTGCAAACACGATGACGAAAGGTTACGGAGTTAATAAAGATATTAAATGGAAAGAAGATATTTGGCATATCTAAGCTCTGGGCGTCCTGGTAAAGGCATTCTTCCAGCCGAGGCTAGGTCTCCCCGGCTGTCGCACCCAATAGATCTTACAGCGACAGTGTCAATATCATCCCTTTCAATTTTAGCAAAATTTAACTAAGACTTCGAAAATATTTTGTTTGCTCTTACAATCATTTTCGTTTTTATCCTTCATTGGATTTAGCAATTTCAAGAGTATATTTCATCACATTTTTGTAACATTTATTGGCTCCAATATAAATAAAATGAACCTTGCGATTCGAATTGTAAACAAAACGAATTGAATTTCTGCAAGGTTTATAGAAACTTGTATATTGTCCTAACATCTCCTCCAGTGTAACAGAAAAATAAATTAAATTTTCAGCGCTATATGGAAGGTTCAAAGTGACAAAAAGGACACTGCAATATCACAGAACAGAGGATGTCATTTTTGGACAATTGAAAATATACCTCCTGCCCTGATACAATCTCTTTGTACGTTTTTGTAATTACAATGAATGGGGACAATTTTTATTAACTGTTTGCCTGTAATAGTTAAAAGCTGATTCATATTCAGAGTGTCCCAATGTGATATGGCGATTGGTTATCTTTTTATTTAAAAATGGTATTTCGTTGGAAATATATTGGTTGAATGCGGATTTTTGTATAGATTGCAAAATATGGATTGTTTTCGTTTATTAATAATTTCCCACCCGGAGTGTGAAATCGTTGGTGTGGGTGATTCCAACGTTCATAATATAAACTGTCTGAATTACTCACATAGTTCCAGTTCCCAGGGATGACTTATATCCCTCGCGCTTGCCCTCATGTTTTTAAATAATCTGTAGGAAAGTTCTACACTGGGTTTTGGCGGCGTAATGTAGAGACTTACATAAGTACCTAATGCTTTGCTATTGTAATTTTTTTTTTGAAACTCATTGAATACTATACGGAATGGACATTTTCTACCTCTAGCAAGCGCCGCTACGCAAGTAATCGGCCATTTTGTGAAAAAACGACCATTTTGGTCGTTCTTTCTAAATATAGATGAGTATTTCTCGGTATGTGTAGGTCCAAAAAAAGCGAAAAATATTGGAGCTATTTCTTTTGATATTGGCTCTCAGTGGTTATATGAAATTTTTATATGCACACATAGCCTCAAAAAAAACTGTTAAAACTGCCAAATTTTGGTTTTTTGGTTGTAACTTCGGATGTTTTAACAGAAATTTTAGAAGTTATAATTTATAACGTGAACAATGCCTGGTTTAAATTTCAAGTCAAAATATCTAATACAAGACTCAAAAATTAACCTCAAATTTGAAAATTGATTAGCCAATAACTTTTGTACATCACTTCGAATGAGGTTCCTTTTTATTTTAAACTAGTAAAAAACCCGCGTGTGTTGCAACGCCTTTAAATAAAAAAAGTTTATGTGTGCACTGTCCGCGGTAGGAAGAAAGTATAATAAAAACAAAAAAAAATCTGGAAAAAAATGATTTTGGATACCATACAGAAATTTAGAATTACCTATAAAAAATATTGTAATATTTCTTCTTGAGCGTTCTCGAATTTGCCAGGGATAAATTGCAAAAAAGTTGTTTCTTTTTAACAACTTTAATTTCACAACAAAACTTCTTGCACACATGTGTTCCTCCCTTCTTTTTTGACGGTTCAGTTAGAACAACCGTACTAAATTGAGATGTCACACTGCGTTATGTATGTATTCAAGTACGTGCCTCTGAACATGAAACTTCTCGGTGAATTGGAATTTTAAGTTTCTCTTTTCGGTTAGCCGTTACACTGCCCCTTCTTACTTAGTGTTCGTCCCGAACAAGGGCGGCGGAGCGCGTGGGGATGGAAGGAAAAGTGCACACGCACTTTCGCTTTGGGTGGGGAAATCCACACCCAAAATATTTCAGGTACTTACACCTAATAACTCAGACGGTTGGAAGGCCGTATCGGTAGCTGGCGACAAAGGGTCGCATGTAAGCAAGGCTTTTTATACGAAAACCAAATATATTATATTAGAGCTATTAAGAACTTATAATTGTATAGCTAAGGTTTTTAAACCCCACCCGACTATTATTTGAAAAGAGCCCATGTGGTGAGGACACCATGTGGTAAATGAGGGACATGCCGAAAGAGGGCTTTCCCCTTAGGTTCCTCATGAAGACCATACAAAAAAATCAGCGATTCTGAAGTGAGGTAATGCCTTATCAGTTTTTTATAAGGACCTTATGAGGTAAACCTCATTACAAATGAAATGGAGCAATCGCAACATCTGCCTTAGGTATTCGGAAAGCTTTATAAAAATATTTAGTTTATTGTTGCATTGCTTCATATTTCAGGCAATTATGTTGATGACAGCGAAGGGTGCCATTTAGCATTATCAATAGATTGGTTCCGGTTCAATTTCAGAGGTCAAGTAGCATTAACCTTGATCAGTACTCAGTTGGAGGACCGTATTGGTAAAACGACACTCGTGTTTAAAAATATAAAGCTTTCGAAACCGGCGCAGTTAATACTTACATATCCACGCCGAAATTCTCAAGTTTCTCGGCCTCTTTTTTCCACTAAAATTGGCGGGTAGCAATGATTTTTCCTCAACGGGGCTAAACGGGTAAGACAACCCTTATAAATGAGGCAAGGCGTCAAAGCTGAATCACATAGCTTCGTTCTCTTTCGTTCGTTCTTTCCGTTCTCTCAGTGTGCGAGTTCAATGCTGTACATTTCATATGTGTATAAAGTGTCCACATTACGAAGAACGGAGTGGAATGAAGACAAACGAAAGCGAGAGCTTTTGGGAAATTTTGAAAAAGGCGAACAACAGAACAGAACAGCATAACCACACTTTGGAGTGTATATTTGATGGCGGCTAAGTTTAATTTTATTTTTTTAGCAAGGTCCAAGAGAGAAAAATCCAACGAGCAAGTCGCGTATAGTGAGTATTAAAATAATAAACAGAAAACATATACCAGCAATTGAGTCGAGACGAAAGCTCCTATGTGGACTGTATTCTTTGTTTCTTTTCCGGAACGAAAGCACGAAGCAGAACGGAGCTATCTGTTTCAGCCTTTAAGCTGGTGATATATACAAGCGTACATGCATTGCATTCAGCGGCTCCCTGATATGCGGAGATTTTCCACGGTTGCGTTCCGTCCCGGCTCTCACAGATAGCCCAAAAATCTGAGTAATGAGTCGCATGTGTTTGTTGTGTATGCTTGTGTGTCCTATGTCGAATGCGGCAAGCAGAAAAAGTTGAAAGTAGCCCGACATTTGCGTGGCATGCGGAACATTCACGGAATATTTCGTCAGGTCGCATTTGAATACACACACTTCTATATTATCTGTCAACGAATGCAACGCATGTACGCTTGGATATGTCACCAGCTTTAGATGCCCTGCGTGGGCTTTATAGGGCAATCCACACGCGGTTCAAATGAGGCACTGGGTCTAGACTCATAAGGGCCCTATCTACACCCCCTGCTAATCGGCATAACCGCTAATTAAAGAATTAAAAATCGGCCCCTATTCCCATAGCCACCTCACTTTTTTTCTCACGTCACATTTTTTGTCACGTCACTTTTAAAGTGGTATTCTCATAGTCGAGTGACAAGGAAAAAGTTACTGAGAGAAAATGTCACAAAACTAGGTGTGGTATTCTCGAAGTCATTTGTTGTTGCAAATGTCACTGATAATTGTCATTTTTTATCACTTGGAATTTGTAGGTGACGCTACGATTTTCTTAAAATGGATAGTGACAAAGGGTAAGAAATATGTTTTATTTTAATAGTTTTGATGAATTAACATTATTTTTATATCCTAGAATTTAAATAACGAACAGGATATGTAAATAGAAATATATCATATGTATATAGAAATACCGTCACTTTTTCTACAACAGGTGACTACAAGAATACGCAAATTGGTTTGTCACATTTTTCAATGGGTGACGTGACTATGAGAATAGGGGCCATCATATCACTCAAGAGACCACTAGTACATAAATTGACCGATTAACTTTTTACATTTTAGCGGTTATCTGTTCACGTGCTCCCCACCCCCCAAATGATTATGCTCCGCCGCCCCTGGTCCCGAACACAGCTTCCTACAGGTTCCGTTCTTACCAATCAAACCTTTTTTGATGCGATAGATGACATGCTTCAACCTCGTGAAGACCGTGTAGGGGCCGTTCCATTTCCTTTGTAGTTTTGGGTATTTACCTTTTATTCGTAGAGGATTTTATAGTTAGGCTCGATCGCCTTCCTTAAATCTAGATCCGTTCGCCCTTAGGTCATAGTTGTTGTGTGCTATCAAAATTAAAACATTGTTTTTTGTCGTACGCCTGCTATGCAACTAACTTTATTAATTGAATCCATATTCTAAGTGCTTGGAATAGAATATGGAATTACCATATTCTACACCTTCCTCTTTTACAGAGTTACAATACCTCGTACATACAAAATATGTTAAGTTTTATAACTAACTAACTAACTAGTACATAAGTTTTAATTATATTTTATAACTAAGTAATTCAATAAATTTCAGTTTAATTTTAATTTAAATTTGAATAATTATAAGTGTAATCATAAGGTTGTATTAAGAAAGTTATTTTGTGTAATAATTAGGTCTTGTAACAATTCTACCAAATTTCGTTTTAAGTATTTATATTTTCCAGTTGAGATGAAGGCTGCTGTGGTGAGGTTTCATCGTTGACTGAAGATTTTCTCAAATGATAGGAATTACGACGTACTATGTGATTATGAGTAAGATCCTTTACAATATACGATCTAGGACTTGAGTGTTTTTTAATAATTATTCCTGGTACCCACTTATTCTCATGTCGCATAAATACTCTTTCATTCTCTTTAAATTCTTTTCTATATTTAGTATTTTTATCATAAAACTTTTTCATATTAATCTTTTTCTTTTCAAACTGTTCTTGGATTTGTGAGTTGAGCTGGGGGTATAGCATTTTATTTCTGATAGGTAACTTAGTTCTTAATCTGCGTGAAAACAGTAATTGAGCTGGTGATAAATTCAGATCTTTTACTGGTGTGTTGCGATATTCTAGCAACATTACATATACATCTTCCTCCCTTTCCGATTTTTTGAGAATATTTTTTATTATTTGAACTGAACGTTCTGCCATTCCATTTGATCTTGGATAATATGGACTACTTGTAATTATTTGAATATTCCATGATTTAGCAAATTCTTTACATTTAAATGAATTGAAAGGATTGTTATCGGCTATAATAATGTGAGGTATACCAAATTTCGAAAAAACTTCCATCCATGCTTTTATAATTTCATCTGATGATTTGTTTTTTATTTTAGCTACTTCTATCCATTTTGAGTAATAGTCAACTAATACTAAAAAAACTTTATTTTTATATTCCATTATATCACATCCTACTTTCTCAAAAGGAAAGTTACCTACTAAGTGTGGTATTAATGGTTCTTTTGAATTTGCTGATCTTTGAACCTGACATAATGAACATTTTTCAATTATCCTTTCTATATCTTGATTGAGGCATGGCCAATAAAATAATTCAATTGCTCTTCGTTTAGTTTTAAGAATTCCCATATGCCCTTCGTGTAGTTTAAATAAGATTTTATTGCGCAAGTTGAATGGAATTATTATGCGGTTATTATATAATAATAAATCCTCATCAATAAAAATATCATTTCGAATTTTGAAATAAGAAATTAGTTGTACAGGAACTTTAGTTTTATCATTCGGCCATCCATGAAGACAATATAATTTCACTTTTTTCAGTAACTCGTCTTGATTCGTTTCCTCTTTTATTTCCTCTAAACTGTTATCTTGCACCGAAACTGAATGTACTAAATCTGTTAGATCTGGTTCTTCTGTATTATCCGTACCGAAATTTCGTGATAAAAAATCGGCTATTACTAGAGATTTCCCTGGAACATACTTTACTTCTACTTTATAAGGTAGTAATTTTAGCTTAAGCCTTTGTAAACGTGAGGACCCAATTTGACAACAGTCTTTTTTCATTATCGTTTCTAATGGTTTATGATCTGAGTGGACAGTGAGGTTTTTGCCATAAATATATCTGTGAAACTTTTTGCAACTGTATACTATGGCAAGAAACTCTTTCTCAATCTGAGCATATCTTTGTTCATTCTCTGACAATGCTCTTGAGGCATAGGCAACTACCCTATTTTGTTGCATTAGGCAACAACCTAATCCATCCTTTGAAGCATCTGTTTGAATAATAACTTCCGCCTTTTCATCAAATGGCACTAAAACTGTATAATTTTTAATTCCTTGTTTAATTTTTTGGATTGCTTCTGTGTGGTGAGGCATCCACTGAAATTTTACATTTTGCTTTAGGAGTTCTCGTAAGGAAACTGTTAGATCGGCCATATTTGGAATAAAATTTCGTATATAATTCACAACACCTAAGAACTTTTGAAGTTCTTTTTTCGATGTGGGTGCTTTTAGTTGTTCTATAGCCTTGATCCTTTCGGGATCAGGTTCAATACCATTTTCTGATAATATATGGCCCAAATAGTGTACCTGGGTAACACGAAATTGAATTTTATTTTTATTGAATTTAACATTCATTTCTCTTGCACGTTGTAATACTAGAAGGAGATTTTGATCATGTTCTTCTACGGTTTTTCCGCACACTAATATATCATCAATATAAATAGTAACTCCCGGTATATTAGAAAACGCTTCAGAATTATATTTTTGAAAAACTTCTGGTGCTGTTGATAAACCGAAAGGTAAACGATTAAATTGGTATAAGCCCAAGGGTGTACTGAATGTAGTATATTTCCTTGAAGCCATATCTAATTCAATGTGCCAAAAGCCATCTTTTAAATCTAGTACTGTGAAGAATCTTTGCCCGCTCAGTTTTGCAGTTATTTCCTCAAATGAAGGAATCATATAGAAGTCTGATTTTAAACAAGTATTTAAATATCGGGGATCCAAACAGAGTCGTAACGACTTATCTTTTTTCTCAATAATAACAAGGTGATTAACCCATTCCCTTGATTCATCAACCTTTTCAATAATATGACGATTTTCCAATTCGTTTAATTTTTCTCTCAGGCGGTCTTGTAGTTTTAGTGGTATTCTGCGCGGCGGGTGGGCTTTGGCTACCGAATGCTCTTTCACCTGAATGGTGTATTTTTTATTGAATTTTCCTATACCTTCAAAAATATCTTTATAGTTTGAAATTAACGTATCTAATGTTATGATGGCATGAATATCCATTCCAGATATGGATACCTTTTCGCGAATATTTGAATTTATACATTCCCGTTTAATTATACCCAGTTCAACACACAAATCCAGCCCTAATATAGCTTTAAAACGATTTTCTACAATAATAAATGTGCCGCGTTCTATTTTATTTCGAAATGTACACATTAATGTTATTTTTCCTAAAGTATTTATTGCATGACCACTATAACTTATAAGAGTACTTACTGACGCTTCAATTAAATCAGTCGCACCAATTTTCTCTATCATGTTTTTAGGCAGAATACTGACTTCAGCTCCAGAATCAATTTTGAAATTCACCCAGCAGTCTTCAATCCTTACAAGTTCGCACCATGATTTGATATTATTTGGTTCATTTAATCTAGAATTATTAAATATTACATTAATTGAAAAATCATTCTTACTCTTATGACTACTTGTAGTAGTAGTGATATCCCTAATCTGATACAAATTGCAGGCAATGGCAAAATGATTCAACTTTTTACACCTTGCACAACGTTCATTGTATGCTGGACAATTGCCCCTTTGGTGTATTGTCATGCAAAATTTACATTTAACTTTGTCATTTCTATGTGATGCTTCGTTTCCATAGTGATTTTTATTGACATTTGTATTACTTCGTTTTATATTTGTGAAATTGTTTTTGTTTTGAATCATTCTGTCATTCCCCATACCTCTACTTAAAACATTTTTTGAAAAACTGCCCTTGCTATAACCTTCGTTGATATAGTGTGGTTTTTCGTTTCTCCATTTTATGTTACTTCCAACTTCATCAATAGCTAACGACTTTTGACCTTGCACATGTCTTATTTTTTCTTTATTCGTCTCTGCAATTCTGCATTCCTCTATTATTTTTTGTAGTTCAATATTTTCATTTTGTAGCAATTTCTTTTGCCATTTTTTGTCATATATTCCTAAGATTATACGATCTCTAATCATTTCTGCTTTATCTTTAAATTCGCACGTGTCTGCATACTTTTTTACGTCTTTGAAAAAATCATCGAAAGGCTCCTCATTTTTTTGATTTCTGCTATAGAAAATAAATCGTTCATATATAATATTCTTCCTTGGTTTAAAATATTTGTCTAAAGCACTCTTAATTTCACAATATTTTTTCCTGTTTTCTTCTGTTATATCCAGAGTTCGTAATAATTCCCGACCTTCCTCTCCTATTTGATTTTTGAGTTATGCAATTTTAATTGCATCGGTATTCTTTTCGTTCTTGCTTGCTATTAAGTAATCTTCAAAATCTTCTATAAAAATCTCCCAATTCCGTGCTTTATTGCCATTGAAATCCAAATCCTTTACAGGTTTTAATGTGCTCGCCATATTTTCAGTCCAATCCGTATTAACTTCAATGTTATCAATCTCACTTTTCATGCAATTAAAACGGTCTACCGTTCTTGTTCTTAGTCTTAATGTAGACACAAATTCCCTCTTAGAAGAAGTGAGCCTAGTATTATTCTTTTTTATTTTTCTAATCGCATCTAAATCTCTTCCCATTAATTATTTTAAAAAACCGACTGCGCCATGTTGTGTACTATCAAAATTAAAACATTGTTTTTTGTCGTACGCCTGCTATGCAACTAACTTTATTAATTGAATCCATATTCTAAGTGCTTGGAATAGAATATGGAATTACCATATTCTACAATAGTGGGTCTTCATCCTGTTGCGCGATTCCAAACTTCAAAGGCAAGTACACATTGAGCGCTCGGCATTGCGTTTAGCGGGCGTTGGTAGTGTACACACCAAGCGTTTAGCGCGGCGCTTAATGAGCGTTAGCAGTTTCGTATTTTCCAGTTAGATACGTTTCTTCTGTATGAAAGCGCGCGTTAGAATGTACAACAAGATAGAGGTGCATGTATCTCAAAGCGACCGGCAAACGCCCGTGAAACGCGCGCTCTAATGAAAATCTCGAAGCGCGCGCTTCACGGGCGTTTAGTCAAAAGCGCGCGTTTGCAAGTGTACACCCAATAGGAACTCTTTGATTCTTAAAACGCTCATTTCATAAGCGCGCGCTTCAAAACGCCCAATGTGTACTAGGCCTAAATCACCTGGCAGCATAATCTGTTTCCCGAAAATCATCCTTGCAGGCGTCTGAACGGTAGAACTGTCCCGTACAGCGTTTTTTTATTGAATTATGTAGACATGTTCTTCATATTAATTTGAAAACCTATTTGTATTGTTTCTACCGTTTTTACAGTGTTACTGTTTAAGAATGTGGCAAACTACACGACAATAGAGGAAACGACCAGGAGCTAGGATGTGAAGATTTTTCGATTTCCCAACATTTGAACAACCAACAAACTGCTGACCGGGAAATGACACTTATTTGGCAAAATTCGTCCCCAGATTGGCCCCGAAATTTTAAATTGGAATTGGAATACAATTGGCAAATTCGCCGGCCATATTGGCGCGGCCATTTGGAATTTATAAGTCTTGACCACAAATTCGTTATTAGCGACCTTAAAAACCCCTAGATACCCAATTTCATTGAAATACTTATTTGGGTGGCCATTTTGAATTTCGGTCATTTTTCGGCGGCCATTTTGAATTTCGAAAATCGGGCTTCGAGGTGTTTTAGGGAAGACCCCAACGTACCTTCGTGCGAAATTTCGAAGCTCTGCGATTACTGCCGCGCCCACTATAGCGCACACATACATACATACAGAAACTTTCTTTTATTAATATATATGTAGGTTTTTTTATGCAGTTTATGATGGTGAACAAGAAAAAATTTTAAACTTGAAAAAAAAGTGAAAAAAATCGAATCAAAAATCGTAAATTTTTGAACTTTTTCGTCAATTTTTTCGAAAAGCTCCATTTTTTTTTTGATAAAACTCAATTTTTTTGTATTACAAATTCATTTGTGACATATGATAAAAAATTGAGTTTTATCAAAAAAAAATGTTATGTTTTGCTTGTCTGACTCGACTATTTTTGTATATTTGAAATCCTTCCTTCAAATCCACTTAAAGTACTGCATGCTCGCTAGCGGATAGGGGCCTGTAACGACCGACTTTTTGAATTAGAGTGAAAAAAGGGGGAAAATCGTTGAAATAAAGTGTTGATACCTATTTTTGAATGGCAAATATCAAAAAACCAAGCCAGCTGGAGACTTGACGTGTTCCAAGAAATTTTCAGGTAACTTTTGAGGATGCTAAAAAAGTTCAGAGATTAACAGAAATAATTAAAAAATTTGAAAAAATTTGAAAAAATCGAGTAAAGGCCGGGCCACACATATCCGCACCGCGTCCGCACCGCATGACGGCCGTGTGTTGGACAACACACGGAGAAAAAGTAAACAAGTGAAATCTTACCAGTCAGTCCCCACTTTTCCGCGTCTCCGTGTCCGCACCGCGTCAAATTTTACTTGTTTAATTTCTCTCCGTGTGTTGCCCAAGACACGGCCGTCATGCGGTGCGGACTCGGTGCGGATATGTGTGGCCCGGGCTTAATACGTACTTGATTCGAAAAATCAGGTTTTTCTTAATTTTAAACGGTTTAATGTAAATAAAGTATCCAAATTTATAGACCATTTGAAACTAGACATTTAAATGGTTAAAAGAGCACTTATTGAATATCAAAATTCGAAAAAAACATCAATAAAGTTGTAGATTCAAGATTAGGGTATTTTTTTCGAAAAATGTTAATATCTAGGAAACTATCCGTTTTCTAAACAAAAAAAATCATGCTTATTTAAAGCGACACAAAGTATATTCTTACAAATTTTCATGTAAATTGAATTATTTTTACGGGAGAACAAAATTAAAAACTGATAAATCGATTTTCCGCCATTTTCTTGGAAAATTTGAGGTTATGTCAAAATATGTTAAATACAAAAGTTTTAGATCTTTTTATTATCTACAACTTTTGTATTAAACATTTTCAACTAGGAGGTCATGTTTTACCGCATATCGCAAAAAATCGTTTTCAACCCCTAAATAGCTTCCATATTTTACGATTTCTCTTTTTTTTCGAGTTTAAAAAATTTTTTTTTTCTTTTAGTTATAACCTTAACGACATTTCATTGCTGCTCCCTCCCTGCTATTAATTTATTTATTTTTTCTTCATTTAAATCCGCTTTGGCACGAGCCTATAGGTAAAAAAAATAATTATAATGGTTTTAAAAAAATAATCATTTTAATTTTTTAATTCCCCAAAAATTTGATATTATTGACTCATGTGGTTTCTACAATCAGCGATTCATTTGTTATAAAAAGAAAATATCGGTTTTATGAAAGGCTTTCAAAGCTGATCACACAAGCCGCCCCTCACAACATACCGCCCCGGGCCATGACCCCTATAGCCCTAGTGTAAATAAGCCACGGCGCCAGATCTTGAACTTATGTTCCATTCAATCAGCAAGCAAGTTGAATTCATTCTTGGGTGGGACCGTAAGAACCTGGTCGGATTGAAAACCTCCAAAACAAAATCTTGCCTCTTCTCCAACAAAACCTACGCCGACATTTCTTTTGTGTCAGTTGCGGTGGTGAATTTAACGGCTGACCCTTCACCTAACATCCTCGGAGTAACACTAACAGAGGATCTACGATGGAATGCACACATAGTTTAAATTAAGCATCTCAATTCCTTAAGGGCCCCATCCACTGTCGAGCATGCATGACATTCTCGGCTGACTGACACGCATGCCGTACAGTGGATGGGCTTGCAGCATGGATGGATGGGCATGCATGACGAATATCACAACCGTTTGAAATCCTGTGGGCTCAGCTAAGTGAATGACAGCATGAAGGACAGTGGATGCTGTTGCTGTCGATCCACGGTATACAGAAACAAGGTAATGTAAAAGAGAAATGTCATTTGAATGCTGACGTCACTCGGCAAGTCTTCCCCATACAAAATCGAAATTGTTGTTGTTGTTTTCTGTATTAACTTGCCGGGTGACGTCGGCTTTTTCTACGATATTCGTACGATATTCGAGCTGTCAGTCTCTTTTACACTACCTTGTTTCTGTATACCGTGCTGTCGATCATTTTGTCATTCCTGGTTGTGAATTTCGCAGTGAAAAGGTGAAATCAGAGGAATATTAGTGTGCAAAAGAAAATTAGAAATGGCGAATGACGTTTTGATTTTTAATTTTGTAATAGCGCGGAAAAATTGCCATTTTGTGTAGAAAAGATAAAAAAAACAATATGAAAAATATTGCAGCACGTCTTCAGGTGCCGCAAGGACGATCAAGTTTCATAAAATTGCAATTTTCCATACATTTTTAAGTTATTTTGAAAAGTTGCCAAATATTTTTTAAATTTCCAATACAACCATTTTATATCAAAAAAGGCATACTTTTTTTTACTTTTTACGGATTATGTCTTGGGGTGCCGCAAGAGCGGTCAAGGTTTTTTTTAAATTATAAAAATTGTTTTTATTATTTTTATATTTTGTAATTAATAATTTTTTCCAATTCTATATGATTATATATGTATTTACAACTGTCTTTTGTAACATTATATGTACGAGAAAACCATAAAAAATAATTTATCAAAGTTTATAATTTTTCAATTTTTAATACTTTTTTACAAACTTAAGCACTTTGAGGCACCTCAATATGTTGTAGTATACCAAACAATTTTTTTTCTTTTTTTTAACCTAAAAGGCAACTTTTCCCACTATTACAAAACAAAACACAAAAAAATTAAAGAAAAGCCATTTTAATTCCACTGATATTTACTACACCAACTTTTCACTACGGCTGCTTCCTTAAAAATGAGGATTGACAGCATGCGTGACAATGGATGGAAAAATAACCTTCTTGCATGACATTCTTGCGTGACACGCAAAACTGATCGTGGATAGGCCCCTTTAGATTTCTAAGAGATGGAAATTCCTCCTATAGCGTGGACTACAATCGACAAATCCTATATTTGGCCTCGCAAACTCGTTTATATCCATCCAATGCCGCTACAGCCCAAATCGAACCGTGGCCTCCTCTAAAGTATTTCTCCAAGTATGACGGTGCCTTGCAGCATAACTCCAGTGCCCGATTTTGAGCATTGCTTCTGCGTTAGCCGTTAGAGTCTATCAATCTCCTCTTGGGTCTGCCTACTGGTATATTTCCAGATATTTCCATAGTCCGCTACCATATCACAGTACTGGTCGTTTTAATGTTTTGTAAAGTGTGCACAATTCTCAAGTGCAATTTTTGTTTTTCAACATAAAAGGTTCTATTAACTAGTAGTATTCGTCTAGTTATCTCTTTCTTTTCTTCGACTACTTCTACGTTGTGTTCGTCGATAGAGGAAAAACCATAAAAGAAGTCAACGAGCTTTCCATTATCTCTGGTTATTTGAGTGGAAAAGCTGTGCTTTCAAACAACCTCCATAAAAAGAAAGCTGGAACCTATCTCAGAAAGATTACTAGGCGAATACCAAGCCGGCTTCCGGAGAGGAAGGTCAACCAGCGACCAACTCTTCACACTAAAACAACTACTAGAAAATTGCTGGGAGAGGAATATTAACGATCTTTGATCAGATCTTTGTAGACCTCAAGCAGGCATACGACTCCATCCAGAGAAAGAAGTTACTTCAGATCCTGCTCGAATTAGGTGTACCAGCTAAACTAGTACGTCTGATACAATTAACTCACCTCGACACAAAGGCCCGAGTACGAGTTCAGAACTCTCTTACAGATGCCTTCCAAGCTAATCAAGGGCTCAAACAAGGGGATGGACTGGCGCCTATGCTATTCAACCTAGCCTTGGAAGCAGTCATCAGAAAGACGTCAATTCAACGAAACTACGCGTTGGTAAACAAATCCGCTCTGGTGATCTGGTATGCCGATGACATCAACATAGTAGGCAGGTCAGTTAGAGCAGCTAATGAATGCTACTCAGAGATTAAAGAAGCAGCCAAAGAAGTAGGCCTGAGAATGGACGAGGATAAACCAAGGTAATGCTGCAAACACGAGTAAATAGAGCCACGATAGGTAGCAACCTAACGATAGGTGAACATAAGTTAGCAGTAGTGGACCATTTCGCATACTTAGGCTCAACCGTGACGAATAAAAACGAAGAAATCAGTAGGAGAATTCTACTCGAAAACAAAACGTTTTTCGCACATCTTAAATTGCTGAGATCTCCAGCAATACATCGAAAGACGAAGTTTACGCTATATAAGACACTTACTCGCCTTGTTATATGCTACTGGAGGGAAACATGGACGCTCACACAAAGGATAGAGGGCATGCTAAATTTCTTTGGAAGGAAGATTTTGAGAAGCATAAGAGGCCCAATTTGTGAGGAAGGGATATGGAGAATCAGATATAACAGAGAGTTATATCATATCTATGACGATATAGACTTTGTGACGTTCATAAAGCTCAATAGACTTCGCTGGGCTGGACACGTCGAGCGCATGCCGGAAGACAGAGCAGCAAAGAAGGTCTTCACTGGCTTCATCGAAGGAGAAAGACCAGTAGGCAGGCTGAGGAAATGGTGGAAGGCTGCGGTCGTTGCAGATGCGGAGACATTACTCCACATATCGAACTGGAGAACTTCGGCCAGAAATCGAGAAGACTGGAGGAAAAGATTAGAGGAGGCCAAGGCTCGAGTTGGGCTGTAGCGACATTGGAAGAAGAAGAACGATCAAAGTAGCAGTTAGGAACGATCCACACGACGATCCTGTAAAAATATTTGACTGGACCGAGAGTGGCATGAGACTGGACCGATAACGGCACGATAGTGTGGAGCAGGCCTTAAAATTTTATATTCAGGTTACATTAACTTATTTATGTATACCGTTGGATAAGTCAGGAGTCATAAATTTAATGACTACTTCTTAAGAAAAATATCACGTTGCTACCTGAACCTATTTTATTGTCGGACAGTGTAAGGTGGAAGTGCTCAAAAAACAAAGTTTTTCGGCGGGAATTAAAAATGTTTTTCTTTTAAAATCGCAGAAAACTATAACCCTTTACATCAAGCTTATTAAAATCTTAAATTAACCTGTTGTTATGACAGTAAATCAATTTTCATAATTATTACTTATTTGCCAAAAGCAGCGAAAAAATGTAATTGAATTATCGACTGAAAGTGAGATCAATCAACAGAAAACAATCGACCCTTATTGAAAATTATTTAACTGTTTTTTTCCAGCGAATAAAACATAGAAACTTGTGGATAAAACTGAAAGATTTAGAACAAGAGTTTCCTTGGGATTAGCGAAAATGATGTATATCCCACATCTTTCTACATGGTAGTCTATTGACCAGCTTACATCGTGATTGGTTTGATGAAACCATCCCCATACCACCACCACAAACAAAAAAAATAAAAACGTGCTGTAGGTGTTTTAGGCGAAAAGCGTAGCTGGGATTGGGGCGAAGGCCAACAGACAATTTCATCCGATCCTTTTGGAAGGATATATTGTGCTTTGGGTGAATCTCTAGTGTGAAGCCAGGTTACATTCGATGCGAGTGTACGGTAAAGATATCCACCATTATAGGTACCTTGAGGAGATAGCTCCATTGAGTGCCATTCCCCCCGAGACATTTATGTGTGTTCCAATATAGAAAAAAAGTGATTTATCGTTTATAGGAATATTGCTTTCCTTGGATAACCTTCCTTTGGAAATATAAATTGAAGACGTATTGCTTTTGTGGTAACAAGGATAAATTCATGTGATTGGAATTTATTAAAAAAAAAATGCATAACTTTTTCTTTCTTAATTTAATCAAAGAATTTTTCTTTTAATTAATATTTTTTGCACGTTCGCATTTAATTGGATATTCTTTTTATTTGTTTGTTATTCATATTTTTACGAAAGGAAAAGTCTTTATTAAAAAAAGGACATACCAAAATCCTGCTTTTGTGTCTTTAATTATCCTTGCTTGATGGTATAAATTGAGATAGTGTTTTCAATCGAGGTGGTCGGTCATAAGCGGAATGGGAGCACATGAAACTAACAGGTTTGTGGGTTTGGCCCTTTAGGTTCATACGACTAGCTTCCCAGTATTATGAATGTTGAATATTACGAACGGATATTTTAATAAATGAACAATAATAATAACAAAGAAAAGGAAGCATTAAAACATTCAATGAAAAGGTGCTGATTTAAAGTTTCGTGCTTTAAAGGTTAACGGATCACGGTTTTTAAAGAGTGCTCAGATTTTGACAAGGGGCGTCTCTTTGGAAAGCTATCGCTATGCTAAATCCAGGAAAGTTAACTTCATTTGGAACGGGTTTCATTCCAGCGAGTTTATTAGATGTTAGCAAAACTAATCAATTTAAGGTATTTGCACACTTGGCGAAACTCTTTTCATTTAAGTAGTATAGCTATGAGGCCAGCTGTTTCGCAATATTGCGCAATCGAGCTTTTGCTTTGTGTCTTTGTTTGCGGATTGTGTCTTGGGTTGAAGGAGTGCGCCACCTGTGTGAAATTAGTTGAACTTCGCTGTGTTGGGTTAGTTTGTCTTGGATGGAGGTTTATGCGGCTGGTGTCTTGGGTCTGAATCGCAGGTGTTGGGTGGGATCTTGTGGGGGCTTGGAATAGTAATAATGTGGAGGCTTTCAATAATAATAATAAGAATTATATTTCATACTTTAAGGAATTTTTCGTTGATTGCGTGCCAGTTAAAGTCCTAGGCAAAAAAGTATTAAGGCGTTTGATGGGATAAATCATGAGTTTTAATTTCCTCTATGACCATTTGCCTCGAAAAACCAGCGATTTCCGAGATAATCGCGAAAAACAACGAAAAACTGTCATTTTCGCCCGTAGCTCCACTAATACCCTCGACACACGAAAGCACTTTACGACGAAAAATCCTTGTTACGACGAAGGTCCAAAAAGGGGGTGACACACTATAAATTGCTTCGTTACCTATATTTTTAACTGTGAAAACTGCGAAAGTGTCGTGAAAAAGCTCATAAAAAATATATTATGAATAAAAATAAAAAGGAATATATTTATTTCGTGATAAAAAAATTTCCAGAGGTATATTTCACAATTATGATGTGAAATAAATTTGACATAAGCACAACAAAATGGGTTTTTTAAATAATCTACCAACCGATAGGTGGCTCTTTCTCAGAGCTTTTTGAGTTATCGTATCGCAAAAATTGCTTTGTTACGTTTCTTCGTTACAAAGCAAATATGCGTGTTAACAACGATTTCTTGTCGTAACAACGCCCGTGTATCGAGGGTAAAACTACACGCCTACAAAAAAAAGTATTATTACCTTTTTAACGGAGAACATCATGGGCCAACAGTTTGCAAGATAATCGCAAAAAACTGAAATTTTCACTAGGCTCCTCATGTGGTAGGGAGCTGCACATCTAGACAGGTGGGTACCGCGGCCATTCGGTTGACCTATTGTACTACACCCCTATACCTCATATTTATTGGCCACACCGCTGGAACTAGTTCAGCAGTCTGCCTAGTGGCTTGTCGTTTCCACTTGATGTTCAAGCTTCTCCTGTTCTGCCTTCGGTCTGTTCTTGGAAGGAGTTCACGAAAGGGGGCACGGGTCTTCAATTACACTCCGCCCCTCCTTGTCGCTTTCGGTGAGACCAGCGGGCCTAAAAAGACCACATTGGGTGAAACGTCTGTAATATGATTAATTCGGTGAATTCTAGCATATCATTGGCAGTTCTGCTAAAAATTGTAAAAAGGCCGTATTTATAAATGATTCATAATCGATTCATTTCACCAGCATTATCATATTTGGCTTAGATATTGCCAGACGAAAAAATTTAATGGTGTGTTTTAAGTACATACGAGTACATTCAAATTAAATAATTAAGAAATCATGTCAACAAACAAAGTAACCTTTGCAATTACTAGCCAAGAGAAATATAGGAATTTTAAGTGCTCTTTTTCGGGAAACTTGAGTGATTATCGAGTAGCAGTTTGGCCCTCTCCAGATAAATTGGTTCACAAAAGTGCCATGACTATGGTAGGAAAAGTAAGGGTCATCCTGACAGAGCCTCCATATCAGAATAAGGCATTATACAACTGGGTGTCCCCGGTGCCCAGAGGAGATCGTTAAATGACAGTGCAAAAGCTACCCACTGCCATGCAACCTTCGACACGATAACTTTACATCTTGGCTTGGTAGGACCGGTTATATTAGTCCATCCCTTTCAGGACAGCTTCCAGTGGCCACCAAGAGGAGGTTATGATCGCACTTTCACCAGACCAAGATAGTTACGGCACGTGCGTATTTAAATATTTAAATACACTACATGTTGCTCCCCTTATCTCGCTGGTGACTGACCACCTCAATCATGAGGTAGGTTACTCTCCCTGGTCTACCTGGTTAATCTGGTCTATCCGATCTGATCTGCCTGGACCTGGTATATGGCTGCGTTCAAGTTACGCAGCTGACTGCAAATTGAATGCAGCAGCTGCTTGTCATCAATATTCGAATGCCGAGTATTGAACGATTTTTGCAGCGGTTTTCATATTTTGAAAACATAAATGCAATATTTTGCAGTCAGCTGCGTTACTTGAACGCAGCCTATATAGCTGTCTATCTGTATAGTTGTATCAATTTGTATACGAAACATCATAAGTTTAATTAAAGGCCTCACGCGGCAACTACACAGCGGTCTGTCTGGTCTATCAAAGCCCATCCAAGACCCACTAAGCTAACAGCGAAGTTGAACTAATTTCACGCAGGTGGCGTACCCAAGACAAAAAACTCAATTGCGCAATATTGCGAAATAGGTGGCTTGGTACCCTCATAGCTATACTATCTACTCATTAAAATAAAAAACGGCTTGACTGAATGTCATGAACATTTTTTCAGTTCATATCTTTGTTAATATGCTCCGATTAGCATATCAACGAAGTCGATATTATTTTGGGTTGGCGTGATATCGTGCAAGAAAAATGACCACCTACGCACGTACGCTTACACACAGATTTCTTCTACAAATTATGTTTCAAATGCTATTGGAACCTTAAATTTTGAAAATATGTTGAAAACTACGATTTTGATTTTCGGACCTATTACAATAACTTCCCTAGGAAACTAGGAAGTTAATAAGCACGTGCCAAAACTATTTAGATTTATGTAGTACGATCATAAGGTCTATGAGGAGACATTAGTAATTATGTCAAAGAGAGAACAGGCTAATATAATTGGACTAACAAGCACACTCTTCAGAGCGTGGATGGTTGGTTAGCTGAAGTGGTGAGGCCCACATACTCTATGCTGACCTATTATTAGCACATTAGCGCCGTTTTTATAATACACTCATTCCCGAGACTACTAGGCTTGTTATGGTTTTGTGATCCATTTTGTAGCATTCAAGAACTGTGTCAAGTTCGTTGGAAGCTCGGCTGCTAGATCATCAAGCTCGTTCAGTATGTGGCTGCCAAATGAACTGTACCTGGCACTGGTACCTGGAAGTGCACCATAGTTTCTTTATAATTTGGACCCTTGCAACTACGGCATGAAGTCTTGAATGGGATGTGCATTCTTAATGCATGCTATCCTTTTGGCCAGGGTCCCATATACACAGCCATAGCTACGATTGCTCTGAGGTTACGAGTTTTGGTTTTGTTGTAGGGCAGCCATGTTCTGTTATAGTCGAGTCAAAATAGATATTTAACTGCGTGATAATTCATCATTACATCATTATAAATAACATTTCGAATACCCCCATCGGTGGTGAGCAATTATTCAAGGTCAAAAGGTCAAAATATCAGTTTCTTGCAAATATCTCTCAAACGGTAAATCTTAACATAAAATAGTTTTACAAAGTTTATAGGTTATGCGATTATCTACAAAAAATACTATACATTCATTGAAGTGCTATTCATGAAATGTCGCCGTTTTAAAGATTTAAAATACTCATACGCACTCATTCGCGACGTGTGTCCAATAAAATATTTTGTTGGACTTCCTGGCTAACATTTTCGGGGGGTTTCTTGGATATAAAGTATAATGTATATGGAGCAAAAAACTTGAGTGACTCCGTTTAGAAGATATATAGGTTAAAAGCATGAGCAGAATACTAAAAAAAATGAAGAATCTTGGGATTTTGCTCATGCAAGAAGTATAAGTTAATATGTTTTTAACAGTATTGGTAGGGCCATGAATATGCATGCTTCCATGTTTGAACCCTACATTTCTCTTAGTGCCCGCTCTTAGTTCCTGTGGCCTGGAACCCACAGTAGGATGACGTTTACATTTCTGCTTATGCGTTCAAGCTCATCTGAGCATTTCGTGATGAGATTTGATGAGATCAGGGTGGAGTTGAGAGCCAAGTTGGCAGCTTTGCTGTCGGTTATCACACCTTCCAAATTGCCAGCATTTGTGCTTGGAAGACACCCCGAAGGAGCCGAAATGTTTCGCTATATTACATGATTCAGCACTTCGAAACTTATTTCGCAGGTCTTGTTTGAACCGAATATGTTCATATTTTAACTTCATATATATCAACTTCTTGCTTAACTCCAATTTGAGCATAATGTAGTCTGTGGTGGTTGGGGTCACACCTTTGCCAATCATACCAAGAACTTTGCTATGTTCCTATGGCTTTTCTTACAAGTACCCATTTTCTTTGAGTCTACAAGAGCTACAAGAGTCTAGGTACTTAGCATGTTGGTCTAGTGGAAGAAGGCAGATGATGGTATTTAACGCGTCCCTTGGCGTTGTGCGCAATGCTCCTGTAGTACCTGCTTGGATTGGTACAGTTGTATTCCTTCCTTAATGCTGGCCACCGTACTATTGATGCATATGTGGAGACGGGACGTAAGCTGGTGACATATACAAGCGTACATGCATTGCATTCAGCAGCTCCCTGATATGCGGAGATTTTCCACTGACACATAATTGCATGGTTGCGTTCCGTCCCGGCTCTCACAGATAGCCCAAAAATCTGAGTAACGAGTCGCATGTGTTTGTTGTGTATGCTTGTGTGTGCTATGTCGAATGCGGCAATGCAGAAAAAGTTGAAAGTAGCCCGACATTTGCGTGGCATGCGGAACATTCACGGAATATTTCGTCAGGTCGCATTTGAATACATACACTTCTATATTATCTGTCAACGAATGCAACGCATGTACGCTTGGATATGTCACCAGCTGTACGATAACTGTGTACGTACATCCACAGCATCATTCGTGGCTTAAGTTCGCAATTCTTTCCAAGCATTTTCTTGCATGAATGGAGAACTATACAGGGTGTATACCGCTAAGTTTACAAAGCGGCGGCTGTGGAAAGGTTTTGGATAGACGAGCAAAAAATCTTTTGGGGGGGGGGGGGGTGTAAACCGAAACGAAGTTTTTTTGGTAGAGGTTTACGTATCACCCTGTATTTTCGTAACCCTATGAGCTATTTTCATGTACGCAGAATACTCCCACCTATCTCAAACTGTAAAAGTCCCTATCAACTTCCGGAGGAATGAGTCATCAAAGTCAAAATTTCGTTTTTTAACTAAAATTTCAACTAAAACCGTATTTTTCTCCAAGAAATACTTAGTTAAATAATGGTTTTTTTGCATAATTGGAAAGCTTGAAAAATTTCCTATGAGTAATGTCCGGACAATTTTTATCCTACGGCTTTTATTTTTGGAGTTATTAGCTGTATACCAAACGATTTCTTCTGGGCTTCCTGTTATGAAAATACAAAGAGGTTCTGTCAGGGTGGTACTCCTTTTTTCTGACATATTTGGTAGGTATGGGGACGATATAAATTTTAGTTTACTTGAAATATAGACTGGAAGTGAGAGAGTCTGATTCCGTGAGCATCAGCTTAGGGCTGGAAAGGGCTCTTTTCAGAGATACAACAGTCGGCATAGAGGTTTTGTCCTAATAAACCTGACCTTGGAAACTAGCCTCAAGGGAAGGTTGAAGAATTGCATTCATGAAGAACTTTAAAAAATTATCGTCAATGGTGAAACAATCCGCTTTTTGTCTGTGTCTGCTTCAGTTTCTGCCTCAACGTTTGTCGAATTCTTGCAACTGTTTTCAAGATGTTTTCAACAATAAATAGTTCTACACAATCCTATGAAGGACCTCCCTAGGCGAGCGGCATGTGATACTAGTATCCAGAGAGTCTCAACCCACAATCTGTGAGATTATCGAGATTCCTTTTCGTAAGGTTAGAGAGTTGTTCGCTTTGGGTTATTCATTAACCCGGAAAAGATAGATCTGATGCTTTTCGCTGATAGTAGAACAAAAATTCTCGATTTCAATCTACCCACAATTAATAGTCGAGTACAACATGTCCGAGCCATCGTAGGCTACTCAATTTTATATGTATGACGACTATATGTATGTATATTTCTTGAAGCTCTTCGTTAGTTCGAATGGGGGCCATTTGTCTTGGTTAACCTTTATAGGACCAAATATTGTTCTTAGAATTTTCCTTTCGAAAATTTTGAGTTGAGTCGAAACCGGGTGGATTAATTTGCGGCTACGGTGGGTCTTTTTATGCCGTCCTTTATGTTACTTGCTGTGCTTATGTTGCTTGCTGCATTGTCCCTTAATATAAACTAGTAGGAAAGCCTGTTACCGAAATTTGATCATAAAAAAAAAATAAATAAAATTCACGATTTGTTCGAATTTAAATACAATTAAAAAAAATATATTCGCAATGGGGATTTTTTAATTACTTTGAAACAGTTGCATTGCCGTTCCAGAGCGTCTAAACTTTCCCATGATTTTTTTAATCTCTTGCATCACTTCTTGCATGACTATGTGGTGTGCTGGTTTTACATCTATTATTCTTAATAAAAAAAATAAATTAAAGGAGGTGGGTCAAAACTGCCCCAGGCCCGGCGCAAAAGAAAAGGTTCTCAGATTATCGGTTGTGATGCGTATTGAATTTCTATATACCTTCTATACCCGTAACTGGGGCTAAGGTGTTAATATTGCTATTTCTTTTTATTCGGGCGAAATACGTAATATTACCCTGTATTTTTGTAACGCGTTAACCTATTTTCATGAATAAGGTATCAGTGTACGCAGAAAGGTCCCACCTATAAAAGCGACGATTTCACCCTACCAACTTCCAGAGTTATGAGCCGTCAAATTCAAAATTTTGGTTTTTTAACTAAAATTTCACTTTCAACAACCTTTTCCTCCATAAAATACGTAGTTAACCTATTAGTCCAATCAATCTACAAAAATCCATCTAATAAGTGCCATCAGGAAACAAAAAATATGGTTATATAGGAAAAAAAATTCTAAAAAAGATAGCGTTTTTTGTTTTTGAATTTGGCATGGCGAACCTAACCTAAAAAATTCCGGAAAGTGAAAAAACGCTTTTTTCGAAAAACAAAAAAACTTGAGCTCGGATCGAAAAAAATCAAATTATAAAGTTGTAGGTGTAATTATCTTTCGATTGATATAAAGTTATAGTATAGGTTAGAACACAAAACATAGAGATAAATGCATAAAACTGTTAAAATTCACGCTTTTTTAATTTGCTAATAACTTTTGTTTAACGCAACCTAGATATCTGTTATTTGGCAAAAATATTGCTTCTTGCTAGCTGAAAAACGGTTTTATTTTTGTTGCAAAATATTGAACACTTTCCTTAAAATTTCACTTTTTGTAAAAAAGGGCGTTCTTCTAAAAACGCTCCTCTTGGTCTACGGATTCTTCTAGAGTAACCGTCCTAGAGCTAATTTTCTTCAATACTTGTACTATCACGTACAAGTAACAAAAGTCTATTAAAAGGTTTTCCAGTACTTAAAATGACCCCCAAAAATATATTAATAATGAAAAAACAGACGTTTGATTGTAAAAACTAAATTTTTGAGTCTGTTTTTTCATTATTAATACGTTTTTGGGGGTCATTTTAAGTAGTGGAAAACCTCTTAATAGACTTTTTGTTACTTGTACGCGATAGTGCAAGTATTGAAGAAAATTTTAAGCTCTAGAACGGTACTCTAGAAGAATCGGTAGACCAAGAGGAGCGTTTTTAGAAGAACGCCTTTTTTTACAAAAAGTGAAATTTTAAGGAAAGTGTTCAATATTTTGCAACAAAAATAAAACGATTTTTTCAGCTAGCAAGAAGCAATATTTTTGCCAAATAACAGATATCTAGGTTGCGTTAAACAAAAGTTATTAGCAAATTAAAAAAGCGTGAATTTTAACAGTTTTTTGCAGTTATCTCTAAGTTTTGTGTTCTAAACTATAGCTTTATATATATCAATCGAAAGATAATTTGAATACCTACAACTTTATAATCTGATTTTTTTCGATCCTAGCTCAAGTTTTTTTGTTATTCGCAAAAAAGCGTTTTTTTCACTTTCCGGAATTTTTTAGGTTAGGTTCGCCATGCCAAATTCAAAAAAAAAAACGCTATCTTTTTTAGAATTTTTTTTCCTATATAACCATATTTTTTGTTTCCTGTTGGCAATTAACGCTAAATTTACAAGGGGCTTTTGTAGATTGATTGGACTATATACTTTTTTTTTAAAATTAGAAAGCTTGGAGTATTTCCTATGTAGACCAGTCAATTTATACATGAACCTCTAAAAAAATACAACTGGAGATTTTACAGCGAGATTCTCTTTATTTGGCGGTCGCAAACAATTTCCCAATAGTCCATAAAGCCAACTGACCGGCCACTAAAGTTACGGAGGGTCAAAGGTCATGCAAATCAGTTTTTCTCAAACATCTCGTAAATTATCGGCTTTACATAAATTCTGTCTAAGTAAAGTTTGTTCGTGAGATAAATCTGCATAAAAATGCTCTATACAAAATTTACATAGAGCCAATGGTTTTCGAGATATGGGGCTGAGAAGACTCGAGCATCGCGCTGCTTTCGTTTTCGCACCACATTTGAAGTAGAATGCAAGCAGAATTTTTACATGGTATCCCCAGTAGAACTAGGCCATTGGTTATAATTTTGTTGATTATCTCTCTACCTCTTCTATTTCCACTTCTTTCATATCGTCATCTTCCTCTACACTCATCTCACACCAAAATAACGAAATGTGGTCGCCGTTATCATAGTTCAACTCAGGTTCAATGGTTGCATCCTCGGACATCGAATTGAGACACAACGGGTCCCAACAAGAGCCATACGCTACGGAACATGGCAATCCTACTTTTCTGCATCCACTTCCCATCATCCATCTCTAAGAAATGCCGACTGGATATCTTCCAGAGGGGTTCTCTTTATTTTGGGGCCAAAATTTACGTGAAACCGATATTTTACGAAATATTTGGGAAAAACTGATTTTCATGACCTTTGACCTTCCCTTGAGTGGCCGGTCAGTTGGCTTTATCGACTTTTGGGAAATTGTTTGCGACCGCAAAATAAAGAGAATCCCGCTGTAAAATCTCCAGTTGTATTTTTTTAGAGGTTTGGCCGTTTTTTTGTATAAAGTGACTGCGCTAATGAATAATGTACGGAAATTTTCAGGTACGGCCTTTACTTTTGAACTTATAAGCAATTTGGTGTTAAAATTTGGCCTTATTTGGTACTCTCCGACATAAGCTCAAGTGAAAAAGTACTAAAAAAGTACGAAATAGAGGCAATTGTATAAAAGACCCACTTAAGCTCGTCTCTTTTAAATCAAATCAAATAATAAATGCATTCAATCACTTTGCATTTGACTTCACTCGCCAAAAAACGAATAGTAGCATCTTACACAATAATACATACAACCGATTCACCGATTTTGTACCCCGGGAAATCAGTTTTTTGCAAATACATCTTAAACGGTAAGTCTTATCATAAGACCAAGTTTGTAGATTATGCGATTATCTAAAAAAAAGATATTATACATTTTCGCGTGCGAACTGCCATTCATGAGATATCGCCATTTTAAATATTTGAAATACTGATATGCACTCATTCGCAACTTGCATTTATGTCCAATAAATCCGTTGTTGGACTACGTGGCTAATATTTTCAGAGGTGATTCCTGGATGTATTTGGAGAAAAAAATTGTTCTAGAGAGGGGGTCTATTCCTTATACCCACTAAGATACAGGGTGTTTACGAAAAACAATTTGTATTTTTTTAAAATTTACTTAACTCCTCGACTGGGGCCTCGGTAGTCTAGGGAGTAAGGCAGCTGGCTACCATCCCAGAGGTCCCGGGTTCGAATCCAGGCAGCACCATGGTCCTTTCCCGCCTTCTTTCTTCTTCCCTCCTTACATTCCTCATGCCCGCTGTCATAACCTTCCGCTAGCACTGCCCGCTCCACCAGCGCATATCACCGGTTGGCTGATGGGATTCAACTCGTTTCAGGAGGCATAACACTCCAGCAAGTTGTTTCTCGTTGCCCCGATGCCAGAGTTGCGATAAGAAATAGTTGGGAGTAGGTGGTTGTGGCAGTTCCTTCCTACTTCTCTCTTTTCCTTCACTATCTATCGACTAGAGCTTACTGTTCGACATTGCACTCTTTACGAAGAAAATATATTGTCAACAGTACAAAGGGCTTTCCCAGCTCTAGTATTCCACATAAAAAAAAGACTAACTATCGTAGAGCAACAGAATTAGGTTCATCTTTTAGGTAAATGTGTGTTCTTTTATTTGGTGTAAAGAACAAAAACTTGAGTGACTCCTTTTAGAATAAATGTAGCTTCAAAGCATGAACAAAATCACAATTTTCTTCGTTTTTTTAGCGCCCAGCTGTGTACACAATAGACAAACTACCACACGATCAGAACGATCGACCTAGATTACAGTTCAGTGATTTATCATCTTCCGTCATCTTCGCCATCACTAATCCTACGGGTCCTCAAACGACACCACACACTCTACAAGGTTTGCGGAGTACAAGACTGTTCTGGAAATCAGGCGCGGATCTAGAATTTTGTTTTTGGGGGGGTCACGGAATTTACTCCTAAAAAACAAAAACAAAATTAACAAAAGGAACAAAACTAACCGAATTTTCTGGTGGATTAAAAACAAACGTGCCCTACGAAAACGTGCCCTAATGTGTTTTTGAGGAAGACGCGCCCTTTCTTGTGAGTGCAGCTAATTTCAGAGTTTGCAAATCAAAACATATAGAAAGAGTATAAATCAATTAGTCCGCAGGAGAGATAGCGGAAAAGTATTCAAAAGTTGAAATAAATCCACCCTGCGATTTATCGACTCTATAATTAAGAGAAAAATCGTAGGAATTCAATGAATGTGTTTTGGAAAAAAGGAGAACAGGTGGAAAAAAGCTACTAATGGTAGCGAAAACAAGTTTTTCAACGTTTTAGGTGCGAAAAAATTTTGTTTTTGGAAAACAAAAAATAGTACGTAATAGCGCTTAAAAAGACGAAAATTATGAGTTTTGGACAATTGAAATCGGTCAACAGGTTTTTCCAAAAAAAAAAAATAAAAACCTCGAAATATGACCATTTTTTGACATTTAATTACAGGGACTGTAATTATCGCAGAACCTTGTTTCAGGGCTGAAATGTGGCTTCTGTTAGTGCCTACCTACAATAAAAATTTCGCGTAAACTTTTCGCGTAAATCTCAAAAATGCAAAAACAGCCGTTTCAGGAAAAAAGTTTGAACAAGGCCCACGGTGGTGCTCGAGCTATTTTGAAAAGCCCTATTTATTCTCGAAGAGTTACTCTACCAACCCATTTTCATGACAAGTTGGTGAGGTTCGATTTAATACCT
This sequence comes from Thereva nobilitata, assembly GCA_963855945.1. NCBI lineage: Eukaryota > Metazoa > Arthropoda > Insecta > Diptera > Therevidae > Thereva > Thereva nobilitata. The sequence continues at coordinate 119,141,358 of OY979695.1, read as the reverse complement.
CATAAACGCGTTTGAAAACAGGCACTTTTCTTGATTTTCAGAAAAAATACCTTTAAGCGGTTGTTTTTTTAATTTGCAAAAAAGTTGGGTCGGTTTTGTGCGTTTGGTTATTCTTTGTTTTTGTTTTTTTAGTTGGGTCAAATTTATTTTTTAAACAGCGAGCGCTTTTGAGCAGTGCCGCTGCTGGCATGTGTGCAACTGCACAGGGCCCCGTGTGTTGGGGCCTCGCGAGCGAAAAATTGTTTTGGCAATAAAAATCATTTGAATTCATTATTTGCATATTTACTTCATCGAATGGAGAGAGAAATCAGCATATGGGCCATAGTTCTGTCACGGGTACGGGCAATCTGCGAGCGACGCGAGCGAAACATTTTTTTGGACTCTCTGGGGCCTCTCGCTGAATTTTTGCACAGGGCCTCTCAATTGTCTGGCCGCGGCACTGCTTTTGGGGGGGGTCATGACCCCCGTGAACCCCCCCCCCTTGAATCCGCGCCTGCTGGAAATAGCCGTCGAGGTGCAGTACTCCAGTGTTAGCTGCACCTCGACGGATGTTTCCAGCAGAGTCCTATGCTTCCTAACCCTTAGGAGTCTAATTAGGATATGCTCCGCGTCCTCTTTATCCTCCAGGGAAATCTGGCTACAACGGTGAATCCTCCAACCTGAAGCGGTGTAGGTATGCATTATAACCTCCACGTCCACTCACGAACTGCGTGAGGTAGGAACTTACTTCCCCATGTTTTTTCATAACCTACTTCGCAACTTTGGGAACGAGTCCACGTCCCACCTTATCTGCCATATTGCGATGGACTTCCTTTCTCTTGCATATTCCGGGTGGTACAACTTCTTGCCCTCTAATGCAAGAATATCGAAGAAGATGATTCCTACTATCACGCATGCTGCTTCGTCGGACACAGTACGAATAACAACTCTCGTTGGCTTGGCCTGGCGCCCATTTTATTAGGCAGCATCTCCGAAAGTTCTGCGCTGATGGCGGGTACTTTTTCCGGTCAATCATCACTCAAAATACCTAGGTGCGAGCTGGGAGCGGATGACCTGGTCACCTACTGGCACCGCTATGGTCTCTACTCTACTCTACTCTACTTTTTTCTGCTTGCTTATTAACACTACTTCCGTTTTGTGCTCAGCTAGTTCTTGAGCAACGTCTCTATTTCGCAAATCGATTCGTTCCCTTTATTACCTGGCAGATTTGCGTACGTCGATCGAAAATATATATCTATTCAACGACTGTTAAAATGCACGTGAGAGACATATACAGACAAGACGGTCTTAACAAGGTTCCCAACACAGGATATATTTAGAATATAAAAATTATTAAAAAAAGATTTTTTTTATATTATTTTTTTTCTTTATTTCTTTTTATTGTTTTACATATGTACGTCGGGGCTTATGGATTTCATAACTTTTTCTCTTGAAAATTTGTTTATAACATACTCAACACTAATATGAATGTATTTAAAATTCTTCTTCTTTTTTTATAATGTACCATTTTTGTGTGAATGTTTGTTTTTTTCCAAAAAAAATGTTTTCTCTTTTTATTTTTTAAATCAATATTTTTTGTCTTATGATTTAATATTAAAAACATTTCAGCAATGCGCTAAACATGCCGTTTTTTATTTAAATTTATTTTTTTTAAATGTATGTATGTATATATAACAATTTCCTTTTTTATGTGTAAATATTTTTTGAATATTGTCTTATGAATATGCTTTAAACATATCATTATATTAATTTATCTTATTTTAACTACCATTCTTTTGTTTATTTTTTTCTATATATTATATTCATTTTTTTGTATTTTTGTTCTTTAATATAATATTCGTTATAATGAATTTTGTTCGTGAATTTTTATACTTTCCGATTTATATGTTTTGTTTTTATTTTTGTTTGTTACATTTATATAATATTAATTTCATTTTGTTAATTTCATTTAATTTTTAAGCCTTTATTTTTGTTTCTTCTTTTCTTATTAAATTATGTAAAATATACTCAACTGATGATTTCAGTACACACAGCCATATATAAAAATGTTATATTTAAAAAACTATAAATAATTGCCATAACCATAATATAATTCTTTGTTTTCTCATAACAATTAAATAATTACGTTTTCATTTTTTTTCTTATATTTTACTTTTCTTTGTGTATTTTAAATAAATTATAATTGTGCCTTAATAAATAGAATTTCCTTTTTTTAATTAGATTCAGTTTTTTTTTGTTTTTTCTACTAAGAAAGGGAAACAGTGAAGAATTTTACAGGACATTATAAAAAAAGTGTCCCGTAGAAGGATATGTTGATTAAAATTAATCTTAGTATTTTTTTTAATTAATGAGCAATAAAATGGCAGTTAAGATAGTTTTAGTTAAAAAATTTTTTAATAATTATTTTTATGCAAAAAGGAATACATTGTTGGTGTACTTTTTTTTATAAATGTAAAAATATTACTAAATAGCATTTTTTTATAAGTTGGTTGTGTGCAGATTGTTTTTGTTTTTTTTTGTTTTGTATAAAATTTTGATACTTGTGAATAGCGAGTTCAATAGATTCATGAGTTTGTGATTAGCAAGAAGGAAATATTGAATAGTTTACTCAGAAATCACTCTAGTTTGATAAAACAAGTTACTCTAATTTACTGTCGAGTAACAATTCTTTTCAAATAATAATCGAATTGGTGACAATTAAAAACGAAGAAGACGAATGCTCTCAAAATTGACAGGAGCACAGTTTTTATTTAATTGCAATTTCAAGTTGTGTGCCTTTAGTATTTCGTTAATATTGGAAATCTAAAGTTTGAGAAGCTTTTCGTTGTATTCTGTACTTACCCAGCGGGAAATTGAGTGCTCCAAAGACAATACAAGAGCACTCCCATTGAGGCATGGAGTGCTCCCTTTCCGCTCTCTCTTCATATATTTTTTAACATTAGATGTCCGCCTAGGCTAGCACTCCTTTTGAGCTCCCATAGGAGCACTCCTGCAACGATTTGGTTGGAGACAAAAAGGAGCATTATAGAGCTTTTTTAAATATCTACAATATTCATGGAGGCCTGATATGTAAATAAGCTCCGGTGCCGAAAAGCTTTTATTTTTGTTCATTTTTTGCAATAGCCTTTGCGAGTGTGGTTTTCCAAAGCAGGCCCCCAACTAAATACTAACCACGGCCAAAGCTACTTCTCCTCCGTATCAAACGAGAGCCGATCCATTGACTATGCTAATGTCACATTTTATGGTCAACAAGAAAATCGCCCGTTTTCTTCTTTCTATAAAATTTCTGAAAACTTCAGTAATGCTCCCTCGGGACCATATTTGAGAGCGCTCAAAATTAGCTCCCCGGAGGAGCACTCCCAATTTTCCCCGCAGGGTACTTTTGTCACAAGATATACACACGGGGAGACCTTGGTATCGCCGAATGGTAGAACGAGAAACAGGATAAATCACGTGGCCGTCAGCCGCAGATGAAAAAATATTGTGGAGTATGCAAGGAACTTTAAGAGAGCAGCTCTCCTACAGCAATCTAGCGAATTACGATCCCGCCCTTTATCATGCTTTCATGAACTATGACAAAGCGTTCGGTTCAGTTAATAGGAGCTTTATATGGCAGCAGGGGCGGTTTCAGAGGGGGGTAATTGGGTAATTACGCCCCCTAAGAATTTTCGTTCGCTTATTTATTTGTATTCTTAAAAATTACCACAATTTCAAACAAACAAGATAAGTTATGGTGAATCTAGTCGGCGATATATGACGGAGAATTTTTCCAAAACTGCTGGAGAGACTCCCGCTAATATGGCACGCTATGGCTGATTCCACACGAGCGTACACAGGACACGACAAGAGTCGGCTGCAAAGTGGTTTATGAAGAAGAGGGTGAGAGAGGACGATGGGGACGGCACACAAATTTGAACGATCTTTTCAGCAGATTTTTGATCTGTGTTTGCTTGAATATCTGACCATTTTGTAAAAAAATCAAGATAGCGGTTCCAAAATGGCGCCCGATTTTTGCAATTGTGTTCCCCGACCCACCGACATGGGCATCAAATTGAAGGGCATGACAGATAGAATACAATTAGTTGTGTCGCGTCATTCCAAATTCAAAATGGCGGATTACTTTTTTCCTCACAACCCCTTCAGAATGGGTATCAAATGAAAGGGTATGACGATTGTAATGCAGTAATCTGTCTGACGTCATATTGATTCTAATATGGCGGCCACCACAAAATGGAGAAAAACATATAATAGACTAAAAAGTAGGAAAGAAAATTTATGTAATATGTTTTATCAAATCAATATAAATAAATATATGGGTTCATTTGCTTCCTTTGCCTATCTATACTATTATATAAAGAGAAAAGATTTGATTGTTTGTTTGTTCCGGATAAACTCAAAAACTACCGAACCGATTTTAAAAATTCTGTCGCCAATAGAAAGCTCTATTATCAGCGAGTAACATGCGGTATACTCGTATATGACCGAAATTCAAAATGGAAGCAGAAATATGGTTGAATTTGCCAATTTTATTCCGATTCCAATGAAAGTGGGTATCTAGAGGTTTTTAAGGTCGCAAATAACGAATTCGATTCCAATGAAAATCGGTATCTCAAATTTTTTAAGGTAACAAATAATGAATTTATGATCAGAAATTATAAATTCAAAATGGCCGTGCCAATAGGGCGGACGAATTTTGTTAAATTTGTTCCGATTCCAATTAAAGTGGATATCTAGGGGTTTATAACCTCGCAAATAACGAATTTTTGGTCAAAACTTATAAATTCAAAATGGCCGACGAATTTTCAAATTGTGTTCCGATCCCAATGAAAATCGGTGACTGGGGTTTTTTAAGATAGCAAATAACGAATTTATGATCAAAACTTATAAATTCAAAATTTTGGGACCAATATACCGGACGAATTTTGCCAACTAAGTGCCATTTCCCGGTTAACTGTATGTAGGTTGTTCAAGAGTTGGAAAATCGGAAAATCTTGACATTCTAGCTACAAATGGAAAAACATTGAACATAGCGTATCCTGAAGCTCTCTAAGCAATCGGTTCAGAATGGATCAACAAGGTTTTTTTTGGTGAGATGGTAAGGAGAAGCGGAAATGTGGGATTTATATGGGTTACAGCTAGTTGTATATAATTTAAGACAATCGTCGGAGCTGACATGCACTTTTAATTTTTTTTTGATGTTGATTGTTTTGTATTTATGGAATAAAAAAATATTTAAGTTTTCTCTTTTTTTTAAATTACCCCCCTAAGCCAGTTGGCTGGAAACGCCCCTGTATGGCAGGCACTACGGCAACGTGGACTGCCTCACACAATAATAGAATTGATAAAAGCTCTATAATACAATTCCAAATGCAGAGTTCTCCACAATGAAATATTTATCCGTCAGCTTTGGGGTGAGCTCAGGAGTACGACAAGGATGCCAACTTTCGCCATTACTCTTTCACAGGCCCATTGCGACTTGGCTGGCTATATTAATAAACAGAATGAATCATTGAAAATCCTCAGTTGATACGCCAGCGGCCATTACACCCTCGTAAAGTGACTGTGCGCCATTTGGACCGGGGTCATCATAGGGTCGTTCTTCGAAGATGCTACAGGCAATGCTGTAAGAGTTACTGGTAATCGCCACCGTGATTTGCTGAAAAACGTTCTTGTACCAGAATTGAAACATTTAGGCTTACAACACAATGTGGTTCCAACAGGACAGTGCCACAATACACACTCTGTACTTGCACCTGTGTTGGTAATTACAAGGCTACGCCATCAAATTCAAATTGGTTGCAGATTAGTAGAACGATAAAAAGAGCTGACATTCCCACCCGAATGGCTAGATGGACATTAGCATTAAAAGAGTATTCGTACGGCATGGAAGATCGCAGTAATTCCAGCATAAAACGAGTGGATGTAGTGGATCACGATGACTACCTTGCAGGTAGGAAATCAAGGTAAAGATGGCAGAACTTTCTTTATAAAGAAGATTCCTCCAAATAAACAGTAAAAGGATTACACAACTTGATGGAATACTTTGATGAATGAAATCTAATTGTGGTACCATTTTATATTTATATCATGGTACCATGTATTGTCAAAATGATGCATGAGAAGACACTTTGGCGTTAAAAAGACCTTTTGAATTAGTCGTTCGAGAATATTTTGTAACCAAGTTCAAAGTGAGGATTTGCAGTTTTATGTATACATTATGTTTTGAAGGAGCGAAAACGTGCGGAAAAAGAAGGCCAAATTGATTTGAAACCAAAGGGCGAAGTACTGTCATGTCGACCATTTAGAACCAATGACGGTTTGAACCAGCAAAAACTGCAATTGTATTTTTGTGGAAGTCGATTTAAAAAAAGGAAAATACCCAGTCTAACTTTGGTCTCACAATAACGCAAAAGAAGTGGAATTGTACTAACCTTAATCTACCTGGGGTTAATAATAGAAGCCGACAGTATCATGGAAATTGCCTGTGCTCCTTCAGTCGTCAGGATTTAGCACGCAAAACTTTTTCCTATATGACAGTTAAGCAGAAATTTTTGTAATAGAGTCTTGTAGAAGCAAGCTAAAATAGTCCCCGTAATGAGCTGGAGACTATAGGGTCACCCTTAGTGGAAATGCGGACTTTTGGCAAGCCAGGGGTCCAGAAGTATGTATTCAATTCGGAACCGTCTACAACAATTTGGTGACAATCGGACTCTGATGAAATATACCTAACAGAATTGGACCACATCTGGTCTGGCGAGTACCAAGCGTTTCACTGTGGGGCCCCATGCAACGCTACCAGAGAAGTATGTTGGTCACCGGACACAGCGCCCAAAATGACGATCTAGAGAGGGTCGGTAAAACGGAAGACTACCCCCCCCCACGCTTTGCTTCGAGACAGACGAATTTAGGTTCTCTGCGCTGCTCTGAGCAGAGTCTAGTTACTTGGCGCGGCTTTGTTTAACCATATAAGTCGGAGTGACAAGGCTGTAAGAAGAATGGTGAACCTGTTTAAGTAGTTTGGTTTTCTGAGATAGTGGGTCTGCTATTGCACAATAGTTCAACGTTGCCACTGTGATACTCCTTGAATATCCAAATTACTGCCGTATAAGTTGAGAGTTTTACCAGTACTGACATTCTTATGTATCAGAGACTAGGGTACAGCACTCTAACTTCTCAACCATTTTCGGGGATTTCGTAGGCGCTTATATGACGGAGTTCATAGGTTAGATGTATCTTCCGGAGGATCTACAATGACGAGAAGTTTGAGTACTACCACGGACTATATGTCATGAAGAAAATGAAGCTCGGTAGCATCCGCTGGGTATTATGTCGTATAAGCGAAAGAAACCCTGCCCGGATACTCTTCTGTGGTAGGCATTATGAGGTCTGCCTGAACTCTATTACTTTGCCTATCTGCTGGAAAGATGGTGTAAACCGTTAAGGATGAACAATTTTTTTATGTGCAAAAACCAAGCTTAGGAATCACCCTTTGTACTGTCATGTCATTCAGTTCATGGTGCAATGTCTGGTAGTAAGCTTAGTTTGAAGGATAGAAAAGAATAGCATAGATCAGTGTAGGTCTAGGGCGTTCGAGCAGATGGCGATGTACATTACGCTTGAACTCTTGGATGTTGTACGAGTTCAAAAAACAGATTGCGAGAAATTGTTCCACAGCCGAATTGTTCTATTTATAAACGAAATTTTAGACATTAGGTAGTGTGCGGGAATAAGGGGATTGCAAGGTGTGAGGCTGAGCCGAGCGGGTTAGTCTTGTTTTGCGGGAAAAATATTGCCGTGCAGGCAAAATGGCGGTAATTTCAGTGGAAGTCGCTACGGTAATAGCGATACAACTTTGACAAGGCTACTACATTCCTGCTGATGCTCAGAGTCAATGCAGATGCAAAAGCTATCAATCTGATGATGTGGATGCGACGGTTTTGCACCGCTAGGGCGGATTGTTATAAACGAGTTGTACTCGAGGCGGGGCCAAATATAGGACTTGTAGATTAGAGTCCTGGCTGCTGGTGGAAAAATAAATTTGCATCTCTTAAGGGGTAACACCACTGTAGAGGTGCGAAAAAGGCCAAACTTTGGGAATTAGTTTAAAAAGTATGGAAAAAGGGATCGAAATTCTTTTCAGGCAATTGATCAAACATGTATTCAAGTGTAAAACAAAATTTTTTTATTGACTTTTTGTTACAAAATGGTGGCGCCACAGTCGTTTTTCGAAATCGCCTTTTTGTTAAGGGCCTCCACGGGGGACGGATTCCTCCGAAAGTTGTCCTAATCTATTTGACCTTGCCCATAAAAGTACGTAGGATTTTTTTTAAACTGATTTTTGTAAAAATGGCGCACTTATGAAAAAAAAGTGATTTTCGGCAAAAAAATGAGCAGTAAATTGTTTATAAAAAATTTTTTTTACAACGAATCAAAAAACGTACTTTTGTAAAGAATGCAATTGTGAAGCTACTGTCAAAATTTCAAACCGATCCATGCAATAGTCGCCGAGTAATCCGTCCAGCCAGTTCGAAAAACATGGTTTCCAGATAATCGCGCTTAAAGTTTTGAAAGTACTCTAATCTTTGAAAATTGTATTTTACCTTCACTGTGCCATGTAATGTAAAACACCTTTATTATTGTGTAGTGCACCTTGGTTGACACCTGGGGAACCCAAATAACCTTTTTGCTATAGCAGCATTAATTTATCGATAGGTAAAAGCAATATAAGTACTAGCAATAAGTCGGACCAACGCGTGCTCCGAGGCGCCGGGGGAAAATCGAAAATTAAATCCTTCTAAATTATTTTTCTGTTATAGGACCAACTGCACATTGTTTTTGTGATCTTGAAGTATATTTCAAGCCAAAAAAAATTCCATTTTTTCAAAATCCTACAGTGGTGTTACCCTTTAAGAAATTATAGGCATTGAGATGCTTGTTTAGCGATTTGGAATATCCACTATGTGATCATTCCATCGCAGATCCTCATAAAAAGTTACCCCCCGGGTCATCTGTTAGATTCACTTTGTCCACTGAGACAGAAGGAAGAGCGGTGCAAGTTTTACATGTAATGAGATATTACTTCATTTTGGAGAGGTTAAAATCGACACGATTCTCTCGGCCCCAATCAAGAATGAGTTCAATGTCACTGTTGATCGAGTTGGATCTGAATTCAACGATCTAAGAGACAAGGTCTGACACGCGCTTGTCTTATATTGCCGAAGGCGTAAAAATAACGCAGAGTACCGTCACTGGGGAAAATGTGTAGTCGGTTGGAGGGGATTGAAAGTAGATCATTTATTAACATTAGGAAAAGAGTGAGTGAGAGAATTTACCTTGAGAAAAACCGGCAGAGATGGTGTGGGGATTAGATTCGATGCCATCCAATACTACTTTGAGTAAAGGGCCAGAAAGGAAGCTCTTAATCCAGTTCCTTAGAATATAACATATCCAGAGCAACCAGACCAGCCTCACACTGCAAAACTCAGATTTTTTAAGTGTGTTATTTTAACACGCTTTAAGTGTGTTATTGTGATGTCACCCATTTGATTATTTACATTGTAGTAACTTTTTACACGCTTTAAAGTGTGTAAAAAGTGACTAAAATGTTAATCAAATGGATGACGTCAAAAGAACGCGCTTTAAGGAGTATCCACACACATCAGGGCTGTGCCCGGGACGTCACAGGGCCGTGTTCTGTCATGTGTGAACGAGCCCCTGCCCGGACACGGACATGTGTGAACGAGTAAAGGAGTATCCACACATATTAGTGTTCCGTCAGGGGTTCCAAAATTATCGGTGAGTACATTTTATACGAACTCGTTCACACATGTCCGTGTCCGGGCCGGAGCAAAAATCGAATGTCCCGGCACGTCCCTGATGTGTGTGGATACTCCTTTAAGGGTGTTAAAATAACACACTTCCAAATGCTGGGACTTGCAGTGCACCAAAGCATCATTGCTGCTCTGATAAGGTGTTCTGTTACACTCATAAATCACCTTTTGTTTGGTATAGGCTGAACATGGGCCAGTTTCGAAGACTCAGGATAAACTCCGGAGAAGTACAAAAAGCCGAAGAGTTTGCGCAGAGGTTCAGGCAAAGTTGAGGCACATTTATTAAGAACTGTGGGGGTATATTATCAAGTTCAGTGGGTTTATTAACGTTTAGCTCTTTGATACATCTATATATATCACGAACCCTGAAGAAAACTCCGTCCATTGTTTGCTGTTTTCGGTAAAAAGGAATTTGAGCCGACCAGAGATGTCAATAAATCGGTCTTGGATTATCTTCTGTTGGAAGAGGCAAAATTCTGTTGTGGAGGAAGTAAAATTCTGAAAGATATATGAACTTGGAATCTGAACCGCGGTGGTGGGAGCAGTTATCGATCAACACTTAATACGTACTAACGAATTACCCTACTTATTTATATACCACAATGCGATACATTGCAGAGCCGATGTTAGATGACATATTATATCTGAATAATACAATCCTAAAAAGCTTTCAATAAAATCGTCCAAAATAGGCCAGTGAATCTTTCACATTTGTGAATTCAACGTTCATTTCTATACGTAGCGCAACCTGAAATCAAATTATGAGAATGTTTCAGTGCTACCAAACTTCTAAAAGCCACTTAGTCCGGGGAAATTAGTCAAAAAACGCACGAAATTAAACAAAATGCGGAAATGGCTGAAAATTCGTATACAGCTTCCTTGGGACTTTTTAAGAAAACAATTTCGGAATCACAAAACAAAAAACATGGCCGCCCGAAATATAGAGGGTTTCCGGTGTTTTCCTTGTATCTCGGTTTCTATAGGTCGTACAACCCCGTACAAAGACCCTAAATGTTGACAATGAAATTCTCTACAACTGTAGTTCTTACAAAGAGGTTGACCCGATTAACCCCTTCAGAGTTGTTCAAGGTCAAAGTTATCAAAAATCACTTTTTGGCCACAAAATCACTCAGAAACTGCTTTTTTCGAAAATTTGTTTTGATCAGTCAATACGAAACGTTACTGCCTATAAAAAAGCCTCTCTCATTTTTTCGAAAACTTAACCCTTTCAAAGTTATTCAAGGTCAAAGTTATCAAAAATCACTTTTTGGCCACAAAATCACTCAGAAACTGATTTTTTCGAAAATTTGTTTTGATCAGTCAATACGAAACGTTATTGCCTATAAAAAAGCCTCTCTCATTTTTTCGAAAACTTAGCCCTTTCGAAGTTATTCAAGGTCAAAAGCCTCTTCCGTCGCATCCTTCCCCCTTTCGACCCATAACCAGAAACCCAACTTTCCTGAAACCATTAGACTTTTTTACCACAATTGCAGTGGTATGAGAGGAAAAGTAAGAAACCTTTTCATTGACGCGAAATCGTGCCCTTTCAATATTCTCGTGATCACTGAAACGTGGTTAAATAATACATTTCTAAATGAGGAGATCTTGGATAACAACACCCATCCCACTAACAAATTGTCCTACAAAAGAAAATTAATACCACTGTTGAAATCCCAAACTTCCGTCATATCTGTTTAAGTTCCTTACTAAAATTAGTATAGTAGATTTGCATACATATAGCCTGACCAATTAAACTTGTACCTGACTTAGCATTATGAAATAATTAAGCTAAAATGTAAAAAGTGTACTTAGATCTAAGAGTGCCTTGTTTGGCAAATAAATAAATAAATAAATAAATAAATAAATAAATAAAATTTCAAAAAATCAGTTTTCGGTCAAAAAATGACTCAGACACTGATTATTGAGAATTTTTTTTTTGTTCTATTTATACAAAAGATTATTGTCTACCCTAATGACAGCCTTGCCATTTTTTCGAAAACTTTTCGAAAAATTTTGCAAAAATCAATTGTTAGTGATTTTTTAACCAAAAACTGATTTTTGGAAACTTTGACCTTGAATAACTTTGAAAGGGCTAAGTTTTCGAAAAAATGACAAGAGGCTCTTTTGTAGGCAATAACGTTTCGTATTGACTGATCAAAACAAATTTTCGAAAAAAGCAGTTTTGAGTGATTTTATGGCCAAAAAGTGATTTTTAATAACTTTGACCTTGAATAACTTTGAAAGGGTTAAGTTTTCGAAAAAATGAGAGAGGCTTTTTTATAGGCAATAACGTTTTGTATTGACTGATCAAAACAAATTTTCGAAAAAAACAGTTTTTGAGTGTTTTTGTGGCCAAAAAGTGATTTTTGATAACTTTGACCTTGAAAACTCTGAAAGGGTTAATCGGGTCAACATCTTTGTAAGAACTAAAGTTGTAGAGAATTCCATTGTCAACATTTAGGGTCTTTGTACGAGGTTGTACGATCTATAGAAACCGAGATACAAGGAAAATACCGGAAAACCGCTATATTTCGGGCGGCCATGTTTTTTGTTTTGTGATTCCGAAATTGTTTTCTTAAAAAGTCCCAAGGAAGCTGTGGACCAATTTTCAGCCATTTCCGAATTTTGTCTCCTTTAAATGCTAATTTCCCTGGACTAACTTTAGTTTGTTGTGCATTTCTGAGTGGAAACTATCACAATTTTCAGAAGGAAATTAGCAGTTCGAAAGATTTAAAGTAGCGAATAAAAGTGTTTTATGAAGAAATGTAATTTATGGTGCATTTTTTTCGCTTAAAAATATAATTTATTCATTATAATTCTTTTTATGTTATCAATTGCTGAAACAACGAAAAAAAATAAATAAATATATTTATGAATGGTATGTAAACTTACGTTTATATTAACGTTTGTTTTTTTTTACATTTTCAATGCGTACGTAATAATATATTTATTTATATCAATCAGTATTAAATTTTTATTTTATATTTTATAATATGTATGTTATCAACATTCAAATTTATTCAATTATTTATTCTACCTACAAACAGTTATTTTTCTTTTAATTATATTCTTATTTGCAAATACTTCGGACACAACACTTACCATATTTTTTTTTTGTTTTAATTTTATTTTCTTGTCATATAACAAAATCTCATCTAAATACAACGAGTCTACGCACAAAGAATTTTATTTGAATACAAAAAATATATATTTTTATAATAATTTTCTAAACTATTTAATAGTTTTTCATTTATGTTCATTTATTTACTTTTATAAAATTTCCGATTTTTTTTAATTAATATCAACGTAAATGTTTTTTTAATTCAAACTGTTTAATCTTGAGCACGTTTCTTTTCCGTTGAATTCTTTAAATGAAATTTATCACAAATTTTATTATTTAATAATTTTAAGAATTATTTGTTTTCTTTTTTGGGGGAATAAATGTGTATATAGGAAAATAATCACATTTAGTTTATTGAATATATTTTTCCTGTGGTAGCAATAAAGTGCCTTGTATGGTTGGTTATCCACTTTTGTTGGCCAAGGAATTTTCGATGGGTCGGGGATGAGTTTGTAGGTATACATACATATATATATCTGGCCTGCGTAGGATCATTTCTTCTTGATGTCCAGACGGAATGGAGTAAACAAAAAATAACATTATATCAAAATGTGTCCCATACAGCTTGGATAAACATATCGAAGTACATTAAATCCTGGGCCTTTGCTGATAATGGTAACTGACGTGACGAAGAAGACCAGAAAGAAGCTTTTATTTATACGTGCAGGACATGTTAATATGAAATCTGTACTTTTCTATTGAAATATCTGTTCTATTGAAATACTGATATTATTTATGAACAGAAATTGTGTTTTAAGAAAGAGTGACATAATTTGAATTATTTATGAATTTCAATGGATGAAAATACATCAGCAAGTAAGTGGGAATCTGCATACAGAATGGAAGTAACGAAGCTTCGATCTAGTTGACTGTTTTAAGATGATATGTGCAACCGGATTAACTAAGAGTTCGTTATGGTACACCTGTTCAAAAATAACGCACTAAAGCAAAGTTTTTGGATTTAATTTTATATTTCATGGAAAGCATTTGGATTGTCTGTAGAACAATTTGCTTTCTTCTGTGGCGGCAAAAGTTTTCAGAAAATCATTCTGCCAAAAAGCGCATATACTGCTATGCTGATGGAAAGGTTGACTGGACGCTAATAACGAACCAACGAAGACCACTAGGTTAAAATATTTAAGAATTTTCTCATGGAACGTTCGAAATGTGTACAGAACTTGAGCTAACATTACAGCCATCCAAGAGATGCGGTGGACAGGGAGGGCTCGTGCAAAAATCTGAATATGTTCATACAAGACACCATGTGCCCGGGCGGGTTTTATGGTCAGCAAAAGGATGAAACCTACCATAATCGGCTTTAAAGCAATAAATGAAAAGCTATGTACCCTTCGTGCATGAAGTAAATGTAAGAACATAAGCCTCATAAATGTTCACGCACCTACAGAAGAGTCCCCGGAGGATGAAAAAGAAGAATTCTTCGAAGTAGTTGAACGAGATCTTGGGAGATCTGAACGCTAAAGTAGGTCGGGAGCCCGTATACAAGCAGTACGCCGCCCCGCCACCCACGGCTTTTATGAGAAGACTAATGAGGGTGGGCTACCAGTTATAGAGGTGGTAGCAAGTAAGAACTTGGTCGTTGAAAGCACTAGATCCACGGCGATATCCACGGTTTAGCCTATCGCAACCAACAAGACCATGTGTTGATAGAACCCGCAACCCTTTGGGCCTAATGACGATATGAACGTATCGACGTACCAAATTCGACTCATATCAATATCTTGTAAATATGGTGCTCAGAGATTAAAAAGCCTTAGATCCACCAGGGCAAGTGTACAAAGGGATCTATTCTTACATGAAAGAAACAAGATATTTCGTTAAGGAAAATTCGAGTGAAAAAGTGATCTCCTAACTATGGGTTCCCGAGTAAATATAATTTTTTGAAAAGAATATACTCGCCCGCAACTAGGACGCATAGCAAACAAATGCGCCTGCCGTTCGGATATGCACGTTCCCGCTACAGGCATGAAAATCTAAAAATTCACCTACACAGGTACGCTTATGCAAGCGTCCGTTACAGATATGAATATATTCGTAATCGACCATTCCAAACGCGAGCGCCATTTTACCAAGTGGTTTCCCAACTAAGTACTAACCACGTCCGATGTTGCTTTACCTACGCAATCGAGCCTGTCTATGTACTGAGTATGCTATTGTCACTTTTCAGGATCACCAAGGAAAATTCACCTTTTCCTTCGTCTTATATAATTTTTTAAAGCCCCAAATTGCCACCTTTAGTCTAAAAAAGTGTGGGCGTACCGTGATTCGTTTGGATTATGCCGTGCGTCTTTTATTGGAAGTGCCTATATCGGTGTGCATTTGGAAAAGTAGAATTGTTACTCAGGCGTATCATACCTGAATTGAATTTTTTTAGTGTTTTCAAAGGCCTAAAATGGGCATTTCAAATAAAGTAACGAAGTATTGCGTATGCTCACAAGAAAGTACATAAAAAACCTACAATTTAAAAAAAATATTTTGCCGTACGATGATTTGGCATAAAATGGCGGCAATTTTAAATTTTTTTCGTAAGCTGCCAATTTTTGTCGTAAAAAGCGAAAATTTTTTTTTTAAATTTCAACCACCTATTTATAGCATCAAAGTACATCTTTTCTCCAATTTTTTTCAAAATCCGACCTTTTTCCCGTTATTTATTGTATTTTTAGTAAAATAAAACAAAATTTCAAACATTTTGTTTTTTTGAGATTATGATCCATTTTTAAAGTATTTATACCGAATCAGTTCGATAGTCTATTCATTTACGAGTATTTTTCAATTTTTTTTATTGTTCTACGACCAACAGAACTGGAGAAATTAAAAAAATAGTGTAGCAATGCACTCAAAATGCATCAAAAATGGACATTTATGCAATTTTCTCGTGCAGCACAGGACCGATTTTGCAGAAATTTTTTTTTCGCTTTAGCTTAACATATGTAAACAAAAAAAACAAAAAAATCCAACTTCCCAACTACATCACTATCATATGACAATTTCCCTCTACTATTAGTTTTGCTGTGTACTTTGAAGCACTCTGAAAAATGAAGAGATCAAAAGTCGTGCCTGTCGTCCCTTGTGTCTATAAATGGTTTTCGAATTTTTCGTAATGATCTCCAAGGTCGCACTGGTGGTGGTGTTGCTATATACCTTAGCCCTGCAAACATTTCGTTTCGGAAACGATTCGAGAACGATTTGCCAAAACCGAAAGCTTGCTTCGATCTCGGACTCGTTAACGACTCGTAAACGAATTCGAAGGCAATAAAAGCAGAGCAAGAGATCGAATCGCTTTCTCGCGCTGATAACGAATCGCATGCTCGTATCGATAGCAAATCGCTTCTGCGCCCAAAATCACACCGCCGAGCAAAACAAGTCAAAAGCTCAAACTTTCCAAACAAATTGTTGAAGAGAAACCAAAGGCTCTCAAAATTTCCTCTCAATAGGACTTCAAATCGGTGAAATAACGTTATGTTGTTAGTGTAATTTGGAGATTTGAAGTCCCATTCAGGGGAAATCGGCTCTCAATATTTTTCTACAGCATGCAGGCTTTGGGAGAAACAAATCAACCAGGAAAGCTGTCATTTTGCGTTTTGAATCTTTTTCTCGTACCCTTCGCAAGCATTTTTCGAATCGAGGATGGTCCGAGAAAGCGAGCCTCCGAGAAATTGTTTGCAGGGAGGGACTACCTAAAATGTAGGATTATCGGTCACTCTATGAACCTTGGTATTGAGTTTGTTTGTGTTGAAGTCTTAAATGGTTCTGAAAAACTTTTACTTGTCAGTGTTTACTCTCCAGAGTCTGTTTAAACCTGATAATTCCGCTGAACTGGAGCAGACCCTAGACCATCTTTCTCACATGTATGCACATATAGTTGTTGCCAGGGATTTTAATGTAAATTTATTAAAATCTTCCAGTCAGGAAAAATTCTTCAATCATACAATACAGACCTTAGGTCTTGTTCAAATGAATATCTTGCCAATTACTTTAATGCGACGATCCCACCTCTACTAGATGTCTTCCTTTGCTGCGAACCTAGTATGATTCTCTTTCAAAATCAAATCTCCCCTCTAAGTTATTTGGACCACGACATCCTATTTGTTAGTTACAATTTTCGCGTTGACGATATTACCAATAGTAACAGTTCGTGATTTTAAAAATATTAACCACGATGGGCTCCTGAAATACTGTCAATTCCTTCACTGGGATAATATTTTTGTGGCAGAGAAGACATGGATGAAAAAATTGCTATCTTTGAGGAGTTTACCGTGCAATTGTGAATTTGCTCCCCTGCGTACTTAATGCCTAAGTTATAAGTTATACGGTTCTGTACTGAAATTAAGTCACTTATCGTCGAAAGGGAGTATCTATAATCTATATCAACGGTGGGCAACCTCCGGCCCGCGGGCCATCTACGGCCCCCAACAGTTTCTATCCGGCCCGCGAAATGTTTAGAAGAAATTATAAAAAAATATTTTTCGATGTATTTTGTCTATATAGTTTAAATTGAATATTACATCCATTGGCGTAAGTTACAATATGCTTTATTTCTTTTATCATCCCCAAATCGGTTTTATAGACAAGAGGTCGCCGGTAAGTTCGTTTTTCCTCATTTTGTCTCAGAAAATTTGTCCGACTCACCCATCCATCACATTAACACCAATTATAACTTCGTTCTCGGGGGTCTGAGAAAACTATGAGAAACTCAACGTCTCATTCGCGATGATTGTAAACAATCGTTACACGAAAAAGAGACAGAAAAATGAATATTTAGAGGGTTATACCTACATTTTACTACATTATACACAAATCTGCTTGAGTTGAGGACCGAGTGATGGATAGTGTGATTTACCCCATTAAAGCATCTTTCCCTACAAATACAGACTAAAAATATAGTGTTGGGTAGGGCACGATTATAAAATGAGCTGGTAAGAGGCGCCTCTTTTTCTATTGAGCCAGTAAAATTTCATACTTCAAATTAGGCGACGGGCCATTGAAATGACAAAAACAAGCAAATTAAAGAAAGAAGCTTATATACATTAAATTGCTTCAGAATAAGTAAGAAACCTATGCCTCCACAATGTATATGTACAATTTCACCTCACCTAATTTCAAGTTGGAACTTTTGCTGCCGCAAATGACGTAAGAAATGCCACTCCAGTACGTATTTACCATCTTGCCTTGCCTCATTTCAAGTTGGAAATTTCACTGCCCCAAAAGAAGTAACAAATGCCTCTCCAGTTTGTGTTTAAAATCTCACCTTGCCTCAGCTCAAATTGGATATTTTACAAAAAAAATAAGAAATATCTCTCGTATTTACAACCTCACCTAACCTCGTCCCATTTTAAGTTGAATTTTACTGCCCCAAAAGAAGTAAGAAAGAAGAAACCCATGTCTCCTCACTACGTTTTTACAATCACACCTCGCCTCAATTATCTCGATACACACTCATATATTGAGGCCTCAGTAAAATTTACCATCGTGTAAGGGACAAATGTACTGCCTCGTGTAAGTCCGGCTCAACTTTAAAAAAATTACAGGCACAAGAGGGTGCCAATTAATTACCACGGCCCGCGGAAAAAACGTAACTTTGGCTGGCCCATGTTATAAAAAGGTCTATATCATCGTTTCTTGAAATTCAGAAGTGAAAATGCTAGAAAATCATACAATCGCGTTCGTAATCTAGTCGTTGCGAAAATCAGAGAGGCTAAACGTAATTTTTATGCTCGTAAACTTGATCCGTCACTTCCAACTTGAACTTTCTGGAATAACCTGCGTAACTTGAGCGTCTGTTGTAATAAAGAAGATTCACATGTATACGCCAACCGTGACATTGATACTCCGAATAATCATTTCTCTTCTTGCAATATATGTAGATACTCTACCTCAAATGCCAGATGCAACAATTGATGGCTTTATCTTTCGCTGTGTAGACGTCATTGAAGTGAACTCAGCCATTAACTCCATCAAGTCTAAGGCCACTGGAACTGATAATATCTCATCTACATTTTTACAAATGCTTCTTCCGTTATTACTACGTGTTACTGCTCATATTTTCAATGCTTGTCTCACTGTGTCAAAATTCCCTACCGCTTGGAAACATGGTCTGATAATCCCTACTGCCAAGTGTTCCAATCCTAGAAGCCTCTCGGATTTTCGTCCAAGTAGCATCCTGCCAATTCTGGCTAAAGGTCTTGAGAAATTAATTGCAATGCAAATGATTGCTTACTGTGATCACCGTATGATTGTAAATCCATATCAATCTGGCTTTCGGAAACATCATAGCTGTGACACTGCTCTTCTAAAAACAACAGGCATACGGAATTTTTTAGACTAGTATCGCCTGCTGTCGATATTCGAGCAAACTTATTCTAAGAAAGAATAAAACAAAACCGGTGTCATTTTTACTGAAAAAAATATATCAAACTGAAATGCACCGATGCACCGATTTTTTCTTGTTAGCTCGCCTAAAGAAAAAACGTTTATTACGTTCCACCACTCTATTGTGAACAATATGAACATCCGGTCTGGGCAGGAAATATAATAATATTTTATTTTGCATTTGAGTGGGGAAATGTGATTGCAGATAGAATATGTATATGTATAGTGAGTGCAGAGAGGAAATCGAAACAAAATGTCTGTATTCCCTACAAATATGTATTCTTTTTCCGTTTTTATTTGATGGATAGCGCGTGCACAGTGTATCAGTGCATATGTGAATAAAAAAATGTTCAGTACAGTTAAAACTCTACCTGGCTTTCACACCTTTCCTTATGAACGTACCTGAATAAAATATATATATTCTGTATCTATGAAAAAATATCTTTCGTTTGATATATGTTTCATTAAGATACGTGCACCAAAATAGGTTAAAAAGGGATCACAAAGTTTGCCTATTAATATATAGAAGGTGCTAACAAGGTATGTTGTCTACTCTTGCTAGACTTCTCCAAAGATTTTGATAACGTTAATCACTTCGTCATTTTACGCAAACTCTGTACACAATTTTGTTTTCCTTCTTCAGCTCTTACGCTCATGTATAGCTTTTTAGCAGCTCGTTCACAGCAGGTGAAGATTTCCCATTTAATTTCCTCTCCAGCCATCCTTTTTGCTGGCGTTCCCCAAGGATCTATCTTAGGCCCTCTACTGTTTAGTATACATACAGTGTGTATCCGTTAAGTTTACAAAGCGGCCGGCTGTGGATAGGTTTTGGATAGACGAACAAAAAATCGTATGGGAGGCGGAAACCGTAACGGTTTAGCCGCTATGGCGTTTTGAAGTTTTTTTTAGAGTTTTACATGTCACCCTGTAATTTCGTAACCCTATGACCTATTTTCATGAATAAGGTATAAGTGTACGCAGAATACTCCCATCCCACCTATCTATAATTGTAAAAGTGAAGGTGAAAAGTATCACTACAAAGCAAAAAAGCGCCATATCGGACTGGCGTAGAGCGCAGTCGAGCTTAAATCCGCCACTGCTCTGATCTCATTCAATTCAGATTTCAATTTCGATTCTAAAGTGATAAGTAAATCCATTGTGGTTTCTGCAGCAAGGAAGTTTTTAAGTAGAAAATATTATTTATATGAGGCATCCATCAAAGCACATAAAAAAATTCATCAATAGTCAAAAATAAATCGGTAAGCTCCTTATGAAAGTTTATTATACATATCAGTAATTAGGCAACAGTTTAACAAATCCCTGGAATACTATACCAAACTAGGAACTTTATTGCTATCACTTAATAATATCGACTGTAAAATTACTTGAATCTAGTTATTCCTGCTCAAAAAGGATATCTCCTCCAAAAATTCAATGAGAAAATCTTTGTTTTATTCCAGTTGCTAAAATCTATCTTGGTCTAATAAGAAAGTTTTTTTTGTATGTACATACATTGTAAAAATTGTAAATTTTAGAATCTTCTTCTATGAAACGTCTTCAATACAATTTTACTAATATTAATAAATCGTTCGTTATTGTTATTTCATAAATAAAAAGGATTCCATCACAATAATTCGCATTTATCTCGCATATTAACGAATTTTAAATTATTAAAAAATTTTAACAAAAAAACTTTTAAAATTTAAATAAACTATACCTTATAATTTATAATATGCTAAAAACAATTTAATCCTGAAATTTTCGAATGTCCTGTCCAATATTAATTTTTCGATTTAAAAAAGAATAAAGTCATGTGAATTGGGTTATCAGTGGTGCTATTTTTGTTGAATAATGACGCTTTTAAGCAAACAAAATCGTTTTTATTATGTGATTTCCAAAATTCTCATAATTTTTCAATCTCATTAATAACATAAAAACTCCCAATAAAATGCTAATTAATTGCTTTTAAGCCTGTGCAGTGCATAGCCGAGGCTTTCTCTTTAAAATTTATATATTTTTTTTATTGTTATTGTTATTAAGCCTGCGAGAAACGTTTTTATATTATTAACACGAGAATCTTCAGCAAATGCATGATAATTCGCCCAATCGACATTTGTTTTGAAGTAATATGTTTTTATGTTTTTTATTGGCTCTTTTCTAATAAATTAATGTTAGTCAGACTATTTTTTCCTCAGAAAGAAAAACGAGCTTTTAAAACTGCTATAAATAAACTTTAAAAATTAGATTTTGTGATTCGTGACGATAACAATTTTCTGTTTTATGGTCAATGTGACAAATTCAAAGTTTTAGTTGAAAATCGGCCACGAATTCGCGATCCACTGAACACACTTTGTAGATAGTGGTTGCGATAATTCAAAAATCTAGGAACCAAAAAAAGCTATCAACTGCTCTTTATTTCTAATTTTGATCCATTATAGGGTAAGGTAAGGTAAAAATAGAAATCAATATGATTAGAGGCGATTTTAAATCGAGCATTCGTTTTTTGGACATTTTCACTATTAACAATCATCCATTCCATCCATCTAGACCTTCGGTATTTCTACATTGAATAACTCTGCCAATTTTTAGCCGATTTCGACAAATGTACACGATTCTGAAACGTCATTCAGTTCCATTTTAGCTATGATAGTCCAGTCATTTTAAGGTCCGGTTACACGCAACGATCTGCTTGTGCAAATTGACTGGCGCGAGTCAATTGATGCAAATAAAATGAGTGAAATTGACACGATTATTATATTATATTGATTATGATAAGGTCGGAGGAGCGTCATAAAATTTCACCATTCACCCAAGGGCAGGTTGAGGGTTGTAGCTGCGGCTTGAACAGCGTTTAAACGCTCATGCCAAAACAGCAACCTCAAGCCGATTTTCTAAGAAGACATATTTTGCACAAGGCAACCTTTTTGGCTTGTGCCAGCCAAAATCGAGAACGATATTACCAAGGCATAAAAAATTCTTCCAGGTCAAAGGTCACGAAAATGAGTTTTTCTCAAATAGCTCGTAAATTATCGGTTTTACGTAAATGTTGGCTATTAAAACTTTGTTATTGAGATAAATCTGCATAAAAATGTCCTACACAAAATTTATGTAGAACCAATACTTTTCGAGAAATTGGGGTGACAAGATGCGGAGCAACGCATACGCCACTAGTCTATACAAGTGCATCTATTTGTTGTATATGCTTGTGTCAGCTTTATGAATGAGATCCCGGACGCGGGAATTCTATCTTATTACATGCCCGTGAAGAATAAGCCTTCTTTAATACATATACAAGGTGGGCCATCTGTTGGTTTCTTTTTGAAATTGTGATTGAAACTACACCGTTCAATATTTTCCAATGAATGTTGTTTTATTGAAGAGAGTACATCTTCCGATTATTTATATAAACTAGTTGGGATGTGGTTTTGACCCTTTGGGTCCACAAGATCAACTTCCCAGTATTATGAATGTGGAATATTATCATGGATATTTTAATAATAAATAAACAATAATCAATATATAATATATAATACCTAACATTTGTCACATTTGTTTATCAATACTCAAACTTTTAACACTGAAACTTTGATGAAAAATGAAGAATATGTTGTTATTCCAAAACTTATTTAACAAGTATATTGTTAAATTTAAGGGACCTGAAGTTGCAGCTATTGGAGTTACGATCTACCAAAATAATGAATACTCTACTAATTCTTTAACAACTCATGCGGACGTTACGTTACAAAATACTTAGTCACGATAAATCACCTATTCGTGAAGTGTGTGAAGGAAGATGTATGGCAGAAAATGGACAAATGATTGAAAATTTCGTGGGAAGCTATTGCTCGGGTGAATCCATAAAAGTTAACCTCATTTGGAACGAGTTTCATTCCAACGAGTATATTAGACGGTAGCAAAACTAATTAATTTAAGTTAGTTGGCACACTTGCCGAAGTCTCTTCATTTAAACACAAAAAACGCCTTGACCGAATGTTATGATAATTTTTCAGATCATATCTTCGTTAATACACTTCGATCGGCACCTCAACGAAGTCGGTATCATATCTGGTTCGCGCGATATTGGGTACAAAAATCACGAACTTCGTTCAAACAAAAAAACGACTCGACCGATTTTATCAACATTTTTTCAGATTATATTTCCTTTAACACGCTTTGAACGGCTCCTCAACGAAGTCGATATCTTTTTTGGTTCTCGCGAAATCGTGCTGGGACAAAAATCACTTAAGTCGTTCAAACAAAAAAACGGCTCGACCGATTTTTATGAAATCTTTTCAATTCATATGCCCTTTAATACGCTTCGAACGGCACCTTAACGAAGTCGATATCTTTTTTTGTTCGAGCGAAATCGTGCTGGTACAAAAATCATTTAAATCGTTCAAACAGAAAAACGGCTCGACCGATTTTTATGAAAATCTTTTCAGATCATATTTCAGGTGCAGGAAAAAATGACCACATACGTACGCACACACACACATATTTCTTCTCAAAATTTTGCTTAAAATGCTATTGGTACCTTGAAACGTACATACATTGAAAATTTCGATTCCGATTTTCGGACCGATTACAATAACTTCCTACTGGGAAGTTAAAATTTTTCACTCAAATAGCCGCCACGGCTGGCTAGCCAGCGGCCCATTTTGTTAACTAAATATTGTTTGTGGCTTTATTTCACGAATAGCTCGACAGGACATTTTTATGCAGGTTTATCTAACGAACAAATTTTACTTATAGTCCAGGAGGGATAGAAAAAAACTTGAAATAAATCTACCCTGCGATTTTTGGACGCTATAATGAAGAGAAAAATCGTAGGAATTCAATGAATGTGTTTTGGAAAAAGTCGGTCCAGGAGAACAGGCGGGAAAAAGCTAATAATGGTAGCGAAAACACGTTTTTCGACGTTTTAGGTGCGAAAACATTTTGTTTTTGGAAAACAAAAAATAGCACGTAATAGCGCTTAAAAAGGCGAAAATTAGAGTTTTGGACAATTGAAATCGGTCAACAGGTTTTTGCAAAATAAAATAAAAACCGCGAAATATGGGCATTTTTTGACATTTAATTACAAGGACTGTAATTATCGTAGAACCTTGTTTCAAGGCTGAAATTGTGGCTTCTGTTTGTGCCTACCTACAATAAAAATTTCATGCAAAAATAATTATAACTTTTCGCGTAAATCTCAAATATGTAAAAACAGCCGTTTCAGAAAAAAAATTTGAACAAGGCCCACGGTGGTGCTAGAGTTATTTTGAAAAGTCCTATTTATTCTCGAAGAGTTACTCTACCAACCCATTTTCATGAAAAGTTGGTGAGGTTCGATTTAATACCTCGTAAACGCGTTTGAAAACAGGCACTTTTCTTGATTTTCAGAAAAAACACCTTTAGGCGAAGGGGAAGTGGAATACGGTGTGGATTTCTATTCAGTAGATTTCGAGAAATGAAATTTTTTTCCTGTCAGGCATATATGAAAACGCTCGAAAATTTCCATCGCAGGAAGCTCGGCCGGCAGAAAGCCGTCACTCTGGAACCGGTAACCCCCCCCCCCCCCTCCAGGTGTTCAAAGTTAGCCGTGAAGCCGTGCGCCGCCCGCTGGTGACAGGGTTTTGAGCGTCAACGGTGATCTAAAATGAAAAATGACGAAAGTTTATTAAACTTAAGTGTATTGATCAAATAGTGGTGGAACACTTTTTTAAAATTCGAAAAAAACGTGCATTTTTCGCGATTTTTTTTCTATAACTTTTTTTTGCTATAACTTTTTTAAAAAAAAACAAAATCTGTTCGACAACTATTTGCATAAACTAACAAAGAACAACCCGAGTAAAAATAAAAACCGGCCTTACAAAGGGCGAACACCGGCCGCTTGGCTTTTTAAGGGGCATATGATGGACGTAGAGTTTTTAACTATTTTTAATGGGAGCACATACGGGCTTACGACGGCCAAATTTGACCAAAAGATTTAAAAGGCCAAGTACTGAGTTGTAGAAACGGGCATTCGACGGCAAAAAAAGAATCTGCACCAAATGTATTGTTGAATGTGTTTTATGGGAACTTCATCATTTTCGTTATGTACAATGGTTCTTTCGATTTATCCTACTTAAAGATATCGATGCACAAGAGAAACGAGCTCGCCAGTCCTCGGTTTATTGTACGTGAAGTGTGTGGTGCGCGTTGATTTCTATTTTAGTGGAAATTTTGTTATTTAACGGCTTGAAAAAAAAACACAACCGAAAAAAAATCAAACATTTAATTGCAGTGAAATATATTTTCTTATAGGAGGGCGAATATCCACGTTGCTGCCACTGTACCACCGTCGTATACCCATAATAGCAACCATACGGCCGCCGTACCACCGTCGTATGGCCGTTATTGGAACTGTAAGGCCGTTGTATCACCGTCAGTCGTCCCCTGTACGGCCGTACTGTCCGGCAACGAGCCTTCTGTTAACCGCCAGATGCCCGAGGATGGGACCACCCTATGTAATCAGATGTGATTGTTTCTGTTTTAGTTTTTAATTATTTTCACATCCTATTTCTTCAGTCTATATTAAATAGAGCTTCAAAGGTGAGTGAAATGTAAAATTTTGATCGAATGCAATTCCGAACTAACTTCCTTTTCAACAACACTTAATCAATCAATGACATCAGATGAAATCCTTTATATTTATAAAACTATCAACAATTTGTCGTTTTCTTATTCCTATTAAATATTCTCAACAATTTTCGTTAATTTATCTAAACTCTTATTTCTCTTACATTTTTAAGCCGTTAGTGTCTTAACTACAGATTTAGGAGGAAAAAATGTCCTTCGATGTGAAAATGGGAAATGCTCCCCAAGAAGTTTCCTTTGTATCCAAATCGCACTTACCTTCCCCAGCATAAATTTTTCTTTGTTTTTGTATTCTCTGTTACAAAAAGGAAGAGAGAAGATCCCGCACTTTGAAAGCTAACGACAACTTTCCTGCAGGTAATGACTCCGGTACGTGTCAATCAGCAAAAATTTGAAGTCATTAGATGTTATCTAATTTCAGGTGTTCTGTTGTTTTTGTTCTTTGTTGCTGCTCTTGAGGCTCCCTCTAATCCCTGTGCTTACGATTTAGACTCTTGGTTCCAGACTTTTCTGCGTGAATTAAAATCCCGCTTGATGTCCCGAAGGTCGATACTTTAATATCGAATTTTCCATCTAAGCTGATTGCTTGCGCCATTAATTTGGCATGTTCGATGGTTGATTCACTTAGTCTGAAAGGAAAGATAGAACGAAAAAAATGAGGGAATAAGAAGCTAAATCCGATTAAGGATTAACATGTTAAATGGGTGAAAAAAGGGGGCGGGGATAATTCTCTTTATATTATTTATACACTTACTTGATATCAATTTCGTAGCCCTTTAGATCGAGGACAGCACTGCCGGTAGCCATTATTTGATCCTCCTTTTTTCCAGACAGGCTAATGCCCATCCAGCGTAAGAACGGAAGTGAAGAAATGAAACAGTGCAGAAATTGAGATTCAATTCTCAATTTTTTCGGTCGATCCATGACGGAGACTCCATCCAATTTTAAATGGCTCAACGGACTGTTCCGCATGCACTTGGATAAGCTCTTGAGGGTCTTTGCCGGATCATCAAAGTGAATTACCCAATTGCACAGTTTCAGCGTATTGAGAAGACTATAAAGGATAAAAATGAAAAAAAGCTTTTAGAAAATTTTCTACTTCAAATTACAAAAAAGTTATACAAATTACAACCCAACACTGCAGAACTTTCTGCTTAACACACTAACTGCTTTCGTTTCGTCACTATAGTTACCTTACGTACTATTGAAAATTGGTTTAGGGAAAATGGAAACGGGGGAGTTTCTATAAGAACATGAGTAGTTTTTCTATGCCATTAGGGGAGTTTTATTATATTTGCACATGATTGTGCAAGTTTACATTAGAAAGTAATTAAATAGCGTAAACTTACCTAAATTCAAACATTTATAGAAAGTAATTAAACTTTTCAGAGTATGTCCGGTTACAGCATGTACCTCTGGGATGTTAACATGAATGAAATATCCGAGTAAGTGGAGTATACCGTATTATAAAGTTATTATCCCACATGTAAATATGTGTATTACAGCTATTATTTAAAAGGGAGCATTAATGGTGTATTCAAAGTTATTAGGTAATTGTGAAACTCAGTTTAAAAACAATTCAGGCAAACAAAAGTTGCGGCATAGTTTTCTTTATTGTTTATTACTTTTTTAGAGAGTAAATTTAAATTACAAAATTATTCAAAAGTTCCCACTATGAACTATGGTGGAAAACGTGGGACTCCTTGTCGGAAAAAGTTTTTTCGCCTACATGCCCCTCGTAGATTTTGGGACATAATAAGTAATGAACAGTAGCGTAGCGTAAGGGGTACAGAAGGGGTCATGGACACGGGCGGCGCAGATGTAGATGCGACGGCTAAAGGGGCACGAGCTAGCAATCCTGTCGGCACCATCAAACCATAGCCATGGCACCGCGACGCACAGTGGTTCAAAACCCCAAAAACACGGCAAAAGCTCAAAAAATTTAGTTTTTCTTATAGGGATATTTTGTTCCTATAAAGTAAGAGAGGTAGCCTTGGGATGTCATAAAGCCAAGTGTCCACTATAGAATTTGTTCGGTAGAGTGTAGAGAGTAGAGTGTAGAGCTCAACCAGTAGTGTGTACACTATAGCGCGTCTCTACCACTCTACCACTCACCGTAGAGCTGCTCTAGAGAAATTTTGAGTAGAGCTCTACCACGAGCTCTACAGACTGTGTACACTGCAGATAAGTTTTTCTCTACTGTAGAGTCGTATGGTAGAGCGCGCAACTGCGGAACTTTTACATGTCATTTCATTTCTCAGTTATTCAGAGGTGCGTGCGTACACATATTGTGTAAAAAATTTAAAGGAAATCGGAAGCGAGTGCGGATTTGACACTTTGCGATTCTCAAATCCGCAGTCGTGAATTCAAAACCGCGGTCGCGGATTGAATGCGGATTTAATTACCGAAAAAATTCAGAGTGAACACTCACGCGATTATGAAATACGCGATATCGGATTTGCTTAGGCAAATTTCACGTTTCAAATCCGCGGAAAAATTGTTGCGGATCACAAATCCGCAGTTGGGGCGGGAGTGTTCGATCCGCCGGATCTGGGAATCGAGGCCAATAATAAATTGAGTTCTCGCCAAAAACAAGCTGCTGCCGTTTTATTTTTGCTCGAAGAAGAGAAAAAGAAGGAAAGGAAATGTTGGGAGCGAGATTGGACTGCGAAAAGGAAACAAAACGCTGGAATGTATCGAGAATTATAGTATACCAAAATGACATACAAAAACTTTCTGCGTATGTGCGTATTTCGGGTTTATTTGTTATTTAACACACCGATGTACAACAATTCGAAGCGCATTCGAAACGCAAATAAAAATGAATACTGTAGAGAGAAAAACTCTGTCAAACATGCTTGATACGTAGAGCAGATGTAGAGCTCTACCAAACACAAAAAAAATGCGTATACACTATAGAATTTTTTAGTAGAGAAAACTTTCGCGTAGAGGCGGTGTAGAGCGCATGTGTAGAGCTCTAGAGGGTGTATACACTTCTCTACGCGTCTCTAAGCCAGAGTTTTCTCTAGCTCTACGCAAAAAACTCTATAGTGGACACTAGGCTTAAGAGTTATAAAAAGGTCCGGAAAGCGTGCCTTGCCTCTTAAAACCGTCAGGGAACTGACAGTGTTGCAAGACGCTCGGAGCGATAGCTTCAATGGGGAAAATGAACCTGGGAAAATGAACCTGGAAAATGAACCAGGGTAGGTTAGGTAAGGTTAGATATGGCTGAGCTGTTGGTTTAAGCTCATACACTTAGGTCAAAAGGATAAGCCCATTGTGATGCCATAGCGATCCTACTTTAAACCGGATGTTAAAGTGTCGTTTCTTCGCAAAACCATTTCGAGGAAGTAATCAATCTTCTAATTTGCGGGATCCCAATGTTCGAGATTTCCGCAAGCGTGTTTAGAAAGGGTTCACCAAATGTGGTTAATCTCCTTCTGCTTAGGGCTGGGCATTGACAGAAGAGATGCAGTACACTTTCCTCCTCGTCCGGATTTTTACAGCAAAAATCGTAGGTCTCAAGGCCTAAGCGGGTCGCATGCGTCCGTATCAGACAGTGGTCAGCACGCCCACTATAACTGAGAGGTCTTGTCCCCCGAGGCTCAGTAGTGAAGTGGTCCGCCTGAGATCATAAGAGGGCCAGGTTATTTTGGCCAAGGTGCATTTATTTAGATCCCTCCAATGCTTCTTTGCTTGTTGCATTGTGTGCTGTTTGCATCGCAGTTTAAAAGTGGCCCAACGCATACCAACCCTTTCCTTTCCCGGAAGGAGAGTGGTGGTCGTGCCTTTCCTAGTCAGTTCGTCCACTTTACAATATTTCCCTCTATGTTTTGGTCACTGGGCACCCATACGAGGAGGGTCTTGAAATGCTGAGCCATCTCGTTAAAGGGGCCTATCCACTATCGAGCATGCATGACATTCACGGCTGACTGACATGCATGCCGTACAGTGGATGGGCTTGCAGGATGGATGGATGGATGGTCATGCATGACGAAAATCAAAACTGTTTGAAATCATGTGGGCGGAGCTAAGTGAATGACAGCATGAAGGACAGTGGATGCTGTTGCTGTCAATGATTTCGTCATTCTGACTGTGAATTTCGCAGTGAGCAGGTGAAATCACCGGAAAATTAGTTTGCAAAATAAAATAAGAAATGGCGAGTACGTCAATAAAATTTTTTGGAAGGAGTTTATTGAGTTATATGGTAGTCATAAAGAGCTATGGCAAGTGAAAAGTGAAGAATACTTTGTAATTAATATTTTTTTCCAATTTTAATGAATGTATTTACTACTGTCTTTTGTAACATTATATGTACGAGAAAACCACAAAAAAATATTTTTTCAAAGTTTATAATTTTTCAATTTTTAAAACTTTTTTACAAACTTAAGCTCTTTGTAAGGTTGGCCACCATACTAAGACGACGTATAGGAGTATTGGGCGGACGAGCGCGATCCATCGTACTATGTTAGGGGAGAAGCCCCATTTCTTCCCAATGGATTTTTTTGCAAGCGAAAAGCGCTAAGTTCGCTTTCTTTAATGCGCTCTTCTGTGTTTTAATTTCAGAGGAGTTTCTTGTCCAGGATTGCTCCCAGATATTTAGCACTGTTGCTAAATTTGAGCCTAACATTGTTTAGCCGTGGGGTGAAGAGGACCAATTCCTCGTGAAGAGGACAAATTCCGCTTTTACTGGATTAACGCTGAGTCAGAAATGAGAAACATTTCAATATGCGCAATTAGGGAATCCAATCCCGCGAACGCGGGATCCCGCAAATGCGGGATCCCGCACCATTTTTGCGGGATCAGAAAAGCGGGACTAGACATGCGGGATCCGCGGGATCTGCGGGATTTGAGCAGTAGAATGACCTGTTAAAAGAACCGCGACTAAGAGAAATACTAACAATATTGCAAAGTATTAACAATTTATGTGCTGTGCGTGTACCTATATGAACGTGATCAATGTCAAGTTACGCTACGCTACGACAAGGGATTCTCCACGTGAATTGAGCGTGGGATTACCTTTTCGGCTAATTGTATTGTTTGTCAAACAAACTACTGAGTCAGTCAAACAAAGCATTCTGGCCAATTCTGAACTATGCTGGAATTGATTAGGCTGGAATTTTCTTACATCGGTAGCATAAACTCTGTTGGGGCCATATTTGGTTTCGAGTAGATATCGATTTCTGTCGATAAATAAAAATTGGCATTTGGCAAGACGATATCGACAACCTTATCGTGTCTATACGGGTGGATCAAGTCTTTTGACGTTTATTAAGGCCCGAATTCATCGACTTGGATATATTCTCGGTTATTTCTTAGTCCGTACAATTCTACGGATATTTTTTGCTATTTACGGAAAGCAAATATACTAATTTAAAAATTTACAGAATTACAAATTCATTCATATTGATTCAATACTTGAGCCGTTTTCTTTGAAAGTGGTGTAAGTCCACTTTATATGATATGAAGATATTTACGGGTTTGCGTTTGAATGGATTGAAAAATATTGGTATATGTTAATACGCTAATTTTATGTTTTTTAAATATTAAATTGATTTAATTTTATAATGTGATCGTTTTTAAAGTATTAGTTAAAAGATATTTATACGTTTGATGATTTAAAATGGATTTTCACCACTTTCAAAGTAAACAAAATTTGAAAATCATACATTGATGAAATATTAAATATGGGATTTCAATTGAATCAAAGCAATTTTTCTTATGAAATTTTTGTTAAAAAAACATAGTAAAAAGGTTTTATTCCAATATTTCTTCAGGTAATGCCATTTATATTTTATTAATTACTACTCTATATTAATTCAATTTTAATTTTTTTCATTATGAGAAAGTAGCGAAGATCCCCAATATATCTTAATAGGTAATAGATCCATTAGTTGAATTTTTGCGATGCGAAGGATGGATATAAAGGTGGTAGTATTATATTTTAAAATGTTCGTGGTCTTCCAACTGTGGGGGATAAATCTAATGTTTTAAGCTCCCCATTTTCATTAAATGAGCATTGTATATGGTTCGTTTTTTAAAAACCTTATGCAACATATCTTCAGCCAAGTTACCTCTTCACCATAACTATTTTTTCCGTCTTTTTAGAACTGCATTTTCTAGTAGTTTCGTCGAAACAAAATCATATCGTTTTATTTCATGTAAAATAAACTTTTAACGTTTTCGGCATTGTTGTGTGATGGTATAATAATCTGTAGGAATAAACAGTAATTTTTTTCTTATGGAAGTTTCGATAGTTCCAAAATCGGCATATTTTGAAAGTTAAGAATGTCCAGAAATTTATGTCTTTGCGGAAAGTGGCCTTACACCACTTTCAAAGTAATT
Organism: Thereva nobilitata; assembly: GCA_963855945.1. Taxonomy (NCBI): domain Eukaryota; kingdom Metazoa; phylum Arthropoda; class Insecta; order Diptera; family Therevidae; genus Thereva; species Thereva nobilitata. Next base: position 119,109,054 of record OY979695.1, on the reverse strand, counting down.
ATATTTGTAATTTCATTAACTAGCTAAATTTATATTGACAAAATGATGAAAATTTTGAAGGATTTTTTTGGGAACTGTTTATAAATAAATAGTTCATAGCAGATTGACTGTTATGTTGTTAACTAACTTTTTGTCAAAAATGGACTAACACCACTTTCAAAGAAAACGGCTTGATACTATATTTCATTTTTTTAATTTTTACTCACAGCTTTGTTCAATTTTGAAATTTCGAAACTTCAGAGGTTAGAAATCGGCGGATAAAATTATTACCAGGTCGAACTGGTATTAACTTTATCCAAGCCCCGAAAATCGCGGTAGGTGAATACGAAATATCCATGATATTTAGGTATGTATATGCGTGGATATATCCAGGCCGGTGAATACGGGCCTAAAATGCCCAATATAGGCATACAAAAGGTTTCTATTTTAATTAAATATAAGTGGTTTGCTGAACTTGGAGTATTATCACACAATTTGATGTTTTGTATGGCCGCACTTATCTGTCGATTCGGTCGTAATGCAAAATATAAAACTTAGAGAAAATCCACAAGCTTTTTATGTCGAGTGGATTCATCGACTCGAGAAACCAAATACGTCGCCGGTAACGCAGAGTAATTTCGAAATTTCAATTTATGCTACTATGTAAGAAAATCCCAGCGGAATCAGTTCCAGCCTAGTTCAGAATTGGCCTGAATATTTTGTTTGACTGACTAAAGTATAGTTTGTTTGACATATAACACACTCTTATTTCATATAATATTTTATAAATTTATGAACATAACTACTTGAACAAAATCTATGACTTTTTTTGCAGTCCCGCAAATCCCGCGGATCCGCGGGATTGATGACCGCGATCCCGCGGGCTTGCGGGATTGAGATTTTAATGCGGGATTGGATTCCCTATGCGCAATTAAATATGTATTTATATTGTTTAAACAATATAAACACAATTTATACATAAATTAATTTTTTTACGATATTTATTAACTTTTAAAGTAAACGGCTAAAAAATGTTGACAGGTTTTGGAGTAATAGCGTCTCGAAAAGTTGTGTTTTTTTTTAATTTTATGTTCAATATTTTTTAAAAGGATATGAAACTGATATTTCGACATTCTCAAATATTTATAAAAATTTATTTCATCGTCATCCAATTCCTTATACAGCGTGTGCTATTCTTCTTCTTGTTTTCTTTTTGTAAATATCTTGTACTCATTTTTTCTTTCTTGTTGCTAAATTTAAATGTTCTTCTTCCTCATCCAAAATTAATGTAATCATTATTAACTTTTTATTATTAAATCAGTGCCCCGGCACCCATATGTGCAGACTGTGCATTTGCACTGGGCGGCACTTGGGAAGGGCGGCACATTTGCAAGAGAAGCGAGCGCGAAATTTGTACAATATATGTAATATTTGTACAATATATGTAATATGTCGTGCCGACAGCAAGGGCGGCATCTCAATTTAAATGGGCGACGACAGCCGCCAAAACACAAGGCATTTTTGGCGGTGAGCGCAAAAATTAAATGAGGGGTGACGATAAACAGAAAGAAGACAAACATCCAGCAGATTACCAATAATTAATTAGCACACGCAGCATGTAACGCAATAAACAAACGATGAACGAAAGGCGACACAAAAACAACCCAGTAGCGAATAGAAACCTTCTAGAGTCAATTCCGTCCATTATCCTTCGAATGCACAATGTCTACTTTCTAGATCGAAAAACTTCTTCGATTGACATTGCGACGTCCAAGGGCCGAAGGAATAACGACAACGTTTTGCATTACAATTCATGCCAATATGGAGGCATATGAGCGACCTTTTTCATTACCATTCATTTCAATAAGAAGGTATAAGCAGCACAGATAAGTAAAATGCAGATGCCTAGTCGAATAGGGTAAACGTGTTCCATGTTGCCGAAAGCGATTTGCAGCCATGTACCTGGCTAGAGCATGGCAACTTTTGGTCGAGCTCGAGCAACAGACTAGTTGATCTATCGATTACAACGTGAATCCCTAAAGCCTTCGCCACGATACCAGCGGCGAGCGGAACCAGAAAAATTGAATGTCTCGGATTAGCGGCATTAGAGCGGCAGTTTAGTATTGCCGCTCTACCGATATCGTGGCCGGATTCGAGCGTTTTCCATATAACTGAAGTAACAGAGGAACTGTACTAATAAATGACTTGGTTGATTTTACCAAATAGAAAGAAAATTTATTTAATTAACAATTTCTTATATACTAAAAGAAAAAGAGCAAAAAAAAAACCCGCGAGCGAAGCGAGCGAAAAAAATGTTGCCCTTAAAGGGGGCGGCATCGGCGGATGTGCACTGGGCGGCAAAGTGCCTAGCCGCGGCCCTGTATTAAATTTTGGCATTTTAAATTAGCAATACGGAATACGACAATACTCTATCTAATTTTTTAGACTGAACGGCAAAATTCACGTAACGTTGACGGTTAAGTGCGAATCGACAGCAAAATTGACGTTCCGAATAGTGCGAATCGACCTTTATTCTTCAAATTTTCCTGAACGAGTTCGAATTATTTGTTTCCGCGATAGAGAAATAGGTTTTCCGGTATTCCAATCTTTATGAACAAAAAATTTTGATAAAACAAATTCATTGAAAAAATATGTTTTTTTAACATTGATGACGGCCATTTTCAAACCGCCATTTTGTGTTTTCCTAAAACTGGTAACGGATTCGTAATCAGCGATCTCTAAAGCCCCGGACACAAGATTTCAAAGAATTATCTCAATTCCATCTAGTTTTGGCTCCTTTTTGGCATTTTGAACCGCTGTGCGACGGCATGACTAAATTGTTTTTTTTTCTAACAAGATCGACGAACTTATTTAACGAACATGCACGTACGTATCTCTCATACTACGGCGTTATATTAAGTTTAACGATAAATTAACGAAAATTAGTACATGTGATGTTCGTTTATTATGGCCAATCATTCATTTTCATATTAGAGTCCTCGAAACGCAGGGATTGACGTATACGTTCTTTAACGTTTATTATAGTTCCGGCTATAGTATTATCACAGGCTCCTATTTTTTTGCATAGTTTTTGCGTTATGCCTTTAGCAATACTCAAAACCTGTTTAGCGAAAAGATTAATATTCATGGCCTTGGTTTTAAAAGGAAAAAGAGAGAAAAATCCAAATTTGTTAGAAGTTTTGCATTATGAAGAGGACGCAATGTTCAGAAACTTCAAAAATTCATCGACAGATTTATCCGAACCACAAGTATTGGCAGGTAGAGGTACCAGATTTAGCGTCTCTTCCACAGTAATTAACTCGTTCGCTACCAGCCGTCACATATGTGTGACACATGGGTTTGCTGTTACAGCCCGTCGTCACATATATGTGACAGACCTTTTGGTCAATTTATGAAGACACGTTGATAAGCCTTATGTTTGGAACAGAATTTTTAAGTTCTAAAACGCTGAAATATATGAAGAATGTGCTTGGTCTGAGATAATATTCGATTATTTAGAGTTTGTACACGAGTTGAACAGCTCGGTTCAGCAGGACGAGTAAATTAAATAAACAGGAAGCGAAAAGTCTATGCACTTTTCGGTGAAGTTATTTTTGGTGGAGATATATATTATATTAAAAGTTTTATGAAGAATACAATATCTCTCTGACTGAATATACAGGGTGCATTTTATGTTCCAGGCCGATGCTTTTTTTTTCAAACTTTTAAATGCAACACAATTTTATAAATTATATTTTATTAATTGAATATATGGTCTATTATTTATGAAATATGATGTTAGTCAAGCGACCGCCTTTGACCGGGACGCAAATGCGAGCTCTTTCCAGCAAATTTTTCACTTGGCAAGTATCTAACCTCTAATAATGCAATTTAGAGCAAGTTGAGCACTAAAAGTGTTCTTTTGAGATTGATGCTATTTTTTGCATTTTTCTGCTTTGACATCAATTTGACAGCTGCTCCCTATTGATCTGCTCCGAACTTTTGGAGCAGTCTAAAAACAAAGCTATTGTTATCGGCTACTATCTACAACTGTCATATATGAACAAATGACAGCCAAACCAAAATGAAGGGCAAAAAAAACCGGCCTGAAACATAGAACGCACCCTGTATAAATATATAATAGTCCAAGAGTCCAGGCCCGCCAGACCTGCGTCATTTTCTTAAAGCTGATATTTCGTATATACATAGTAGTCCATGGAAATGGTACTTTAACATTGCAAAAATGCAGGACAAGAGTTTTTTCTTGGGTTGTGTAGGGGGAGTCGGTGTTAGCTTAAATTTGAGTTTTCGAGTTCCCCACCCCCCAATTTGGCCGCCATCTTGGAAAAGGTGTGCAAATGGTTTTTCCACTATATCTCCGTAAGAGTTACATCTTACAGAAAATTTATAAAGAGACTTTTTGTTTAGAATTAAATTATCTACAATTTATTCTTAAGCGTTTTGTCGTAAATTGAAGAATTAAGAAGTTATAAGCCTTAGAACACAAAAATTGGTCACAATATTTTCTTTTAAAGGCTATAACTTTTTTTCCTTCAATTTTAACAAAAAAAAAAATAACAAGTTTTTTGTAGAGGGTTTCATAACGAATAATTTCCTTTCATTCTTTTTTTAATTTCATTCACTACGAAGGGTTCACAGCGCCCCAAAGGTATCAAAGTGACAGATTTTCTGAATAATTTTTTACGATTTTACCTCCTCCTCTCCCTAGAATTTCTCAAAAACAGGTAGCAAGTAATAATAATACCAATCTGGGATGTACGAACCAGTTAACCGCATGCTTATAAATGTTAACAAAAATGCGAGTGCTTTTAGCATGCAAGTTAGCGAAGATGTCCTTAAAAGGACTCTTTTTAATGTGGCGTGACTCCCTGTGTGTCCCACTTTTTCATTGTTTTTGCACGCTTCTCTGTTTGATGTTTTGTGCTCTTAAATGTTGCATTGTTTTTTGTTATGTGTTTGCATGTCTTAGCCGAGCCACTGTGCAGTGGTAAATGTGACCGCGTTTGTGTGCAGGGACCGGACCGGCTCGGTACAGGAGTGCCGGGGAGGGTTGAGAAGGAACCCGCATTTTCGGTCGCATGCTCGTTTTGCGGTGTTTTTTCTTCTTATACCTTTTTTGGTGCTTTCGGCCGGATTCGGTCCCTGCACATAAGCGTGGCCCGTTTCTCAGCCCAGCTGAGAAGTGTACTTCTGAGCTAGAAGATTAACTCGATTAAATAATGTATCAATGACTTTCCGTTTGAAGAAATGCCGATGTTTGAGTAATGCAATAAAATTATTTATTACGGTTTTTTATTATTTTTATGGTATGTTTTACAAGGTACGAGATAGTTTAAAATGAAATTCTTTGAATAATAACATGTATTAGTTTCTCCAATTTTTGAAAATAATTTGTGTTAAGTCTGCAAAAAATAGTGCTTCATTCAGTTATGCTAATTATCTAGCAAAATACCGACGTATTCATTTTGTGGGAAAATTTTGAATTATTTTAGTGTAATTTCAAAATTGTTATTTCAGTTTGATCTTAGTAAAATTTTCAATTTTATAAAAGTGTACGTGTTATTCAGTTGTGATAATTTAAATTAAAAAACCGCAACTTAAGAAAAAAATCATGTCCTGTATTTTTGCAATGTTAAAGTACCATTTCCATGGACTATAGTGTGATACGCAGTTAAGAACGTATGCACACTCGCTAGCCCGGACAATGGGCCTTTTTTAGATAGAGGGGTTGGGGGTAAAAAAGGGGTTAAAATTGAAAAAAATGTCTGTCGCTGAGTATGTATGTTCTACAAGGGCTAAATAACCGTTAAATACTAGTGGCAGAAATTTTTGTCCATTTGCTGGGGTGTGAGGGGTGAAACGGGAACTTCTGGGGGTGGCTTTGGGAGGGTGCAAATGGTCAAAAATTTCTGCCATTAGTATTTAACGGTTATTTGTAATCATGCGGTTTACTTGTAATCATGCGGTTCTGTTCTAAATTTTAAGTCACAATTGAAGTCAGTATTTTTTGTCAAACAAATGATTTATTTCCACCACTAGCCAGGTGACACTACAAAGACGGATTGGTTGATATTCCGCAACGTTATGATTAACGATTCGAATTTCAATTGGTGATTGCGAGATGGCATTCCCGGCGAGTTTAAAAATTCGGTTAGATAGTTGACGACACCATCTTGGCTATTAACGGAATCCATTGTACGTCACCAATTCGCCAGCAATTTCTTGAAATTGAATTTTGCGACATCAGTATTTTTCGCAGCCAAAGCACGTTCGTCAATCAAACATTATTTTTGTAATTGGATGAGTTCGGTATTTGATTCGGTGAACTGGCAAAAACCGACGGGCAATGTTATGCAGCCAATCAAAATGTCAACAGGGATTTTGCCATTGCCAATGCCCAGCAATTGTTTTGAAAAAATTCTCCAGATTAGTCGTTCTGCAATTCGTCCTGCATGTTTATAGTTAATTTGAGCGCCTGGACGCATTTCTACAAAACGGACGACTTGAAAGATGCATTAAGTTCATCGGCTGGCGTTGACCGTGTAATCACTGGCAATGTTTGACGAAAATCACCTGCCAACAGAATCAATCATTAAGTTATTTCCATCCCGCGAGCATAACCAACAAAATAAAAAAATAATCAACCTAATATGTTGCTCGAATCGATAGTTATGGTCTTGAGTTCATACAAAAATCCCATAGAAAAAAAACTTTCATTTTACCGAATTTTCCAATTAGCCGTTCAATATATTTGTTTAAACCAAAAAAAAAATATCTTTGGAAAAATTAAAAAATTTCCGAAGTGAAAACTTGGACACTTTTTGGATGGGTAACATTTTATGGGTTCGCGTCACCAACATGCCTTAATAACAGTATATCTGTAGCTATAAGTATGACGTGTTGCGCTTAGACAGCAATGAAAGTATGGACTATACTTGCATATAATATGTAGTGTATATACCTACTGGCGCGGGCGAATCGGCCTGTGAACACATGCATAGTTCATTGAAATTCATTTAAATACAAATACTATGTATAAACCATATAAAAATGTATATAATTGGTGCTCGGAGTGCCGATCGATGTGAAAACAACACTAATGTTAAATATTTTAATTTACAAATTTAAATTCTTTGCACTACAATAAATTTGAAAATAGAAAAAAACACTGTTATTTCATAGTCCCCAATGACTGCCTGTATTATTTTTAGATCTCCACAACAACGCCATTTATTGGGTCCAAAACTATTCTCTTTTTCAAGCTGGAACCAACCATACACATTCCACGGAATTTCATTGAAATCGGTTGGGCGGCTTCGGAGATTAGCGCGTACGACGAACATCGTGACACGTGATTAGATAAATGCACTTCAATTAGAAAAATTGTATTTTAGTAGGTATACATGCGAAATCGAAGCCGGATTCAAGCCAGCTTGGATCTTAAAAAAATCCATGTACACGCAGATCGAATTCAAATAAGATCGAGCGGAATTCGATGAAAAAGCGAAACAACAGTAAAACGAAACGAAAACTACAAATTGTAGGTTATGCTCATTGCGTTCGATTTGGTCATGTATACGTGGTATTTGTTTAGATTTTGTATTCCAATTCTATTCAGTTCCTTCTAATTTGATGTGTCACATATATGTGACGCATGGGCTACAACGTATAGTTTTTATCTATAGCCCAGTGACACATAAATATGTGTGACAGCATAAAAGAAGGTTTATCTTACTATTTCAGAAGGTTCTAAATATAATATACTTAAAGTCTAATGCAACTGTTGTCATAATATCGCGAAAAAAATCATGGGCTGTGGTGGACGTTTTTCTCATGATATCCTGGTAGCGAACGAGTCAACGAAATTTGGATTCGCTCACTATCACTGTCTGATAATATTCATTTCAGGACGAGCTGAAAAAGTTCTCTAAAAATTTATCAACAGTTAATTCTGATGAACCTACTAATATTTCTGTAATTTTCTTAAACCAAGAAAACCACGCTAGCATGACACCTTATCAGGCGCGGATCTAGAATTTTGTTTTGCGCGGGCCCGCCCGGTCACGGAATTAAAAGTGGCGGAAAAAAATGTCTACTCCAAAAACAACAAAAACAAAATTAACAAAACGAACAAAGCTAACCAAATTTTCTGGTGAATTAAAAACAAACGTGGCCTAATGTGTTATTGATGAAGACGCGCTCTTTGTTGTGAGTGCAGGTAACTTCAGTGTTTGCAAATCAAAACATATAGAAAGAGTATAGTATACCTGTGACACATACACCATCATAATGAAAGTAACCTTCATTATCGTGGCAAAAACCCACCTTAATGAAAGTCCAAAATGAAAGTATTTTACCTTCATTTGGACTGTAATTTCGGTTAAGTGACATCTGTTAGAAAATTGGAAACTACATCTATATATATAAAAATGAATGTCTGTTGGTTTGTAATGCGACACTAACACTCAAAAACTAGAGGGCCGATTGAGCTGAAACTTTCACAGAATGTGCGTTTTGACTAAATCTCGGTAAACCGCATGGCGCAAATACGCTCCGGTAGATGGCGCCCAAGGAAAATAGAAAAAAGTAATTGCAGAGAAAATTTTTGGTACAAAAGAAAAAAAAAGAAGCGAAACTCGCCCTCGCAAAACAAACAGTTCTTAAAGTTGCAAATAACGAATTTGTGATCAGAACTTATAAATTCAAAATGGCCGCGCCAACATGGCCGACGAATTTGCCAATTGTGTTCCGATTCCAATGAAAATCGATATCTGGGGTTTTTTAAGCTAGCAAATAACGAATTTATGATCAAAACCAGAGTTCGGAAACGCACATTCGCGTGCGCACACGAACGACTCAAAACTCATTTTTCGACTCATGTGCGCACACGAAATAATTCAAGCGCACACAGCTCACGTGCGTGAGTAATAAGGGCAATTGATATTACTCACGTTCGTGTGCGCACATGAGTAATTGGAAATACTCGCGTGCGCACACGAACGACTCAAAAGTCTGTGCGCACACGAAATAATTCAAGCGCATACAGCTCACGTGCGTGAGTAATAAGGGCAATTGATATTACTCACGTTCGTGTCCGCACATGAGTAATTGGAAATACTCGAGTGCGCACACGAACGACTCAAAACTCATTTTTCGATTCATGTGCGCACACGAACTTATTCAAGTGCTCGCAGCTCACGTGCGGGTGATTGTAGAGTAAAACCCCCACCCCTCCGATTTTTTTTAAATTTTAGTATGTTGTAGTTTTCGTCATCGTGAGGAAGAATATACATATGTATATATTGGGCGCGGAAAGCAAATCTAAGGATGCTTTTGTAATGTTGAAAATGGCAATAATTAATTACCTTAATTTTTAATCGATGATTTCTTGTAAATTGATGAATTGAGGGCTGGAAAAGGAGTTTGGGTGGGGGGGTTGTTAAAATATTATTCAAGTTTAAAAAACTGTTACAAATCATTTTTCAACAACCCCCCCCCCCCAAAGACCTCTTTCCGTGCGCGAGTTTATATATGTAATTCCCAACTTGTAACGGGGAATGTGGGAAAAAACAGGTTTAAGTTAAAAATCTATTTCTTCTGTTTTTTAATGGTTTTATTTAGCTTCACCTCGTATATTTGTTTGTTTGTTTGTTTGGTTCAAATCTTGCGACAGCTTTTTCAACTACTTCTACTAAACCGATTCTTATGAAATTTTGCCCACACATTGAGTTCCCGTGACAATGCAATCTGACAATTTTGTGCAAAAATCAAGATGGCGGTTCCAAGATGGCGGACAAATTCTGAAATTGTGTTCCGATTCCATTGAAAATCGGTATCGGGGGGTTTTAGGGCCACAAATGACGATTCTGTGGTCAAAATTAAAATTCAAAATGGCGGCGCCAATATGGCGGATGAATTTTGGAAATGTGTTCTGAATCCATTGAAAATCGGTATCGGGGGGTTTGTAGGGCCACAAATGACGATTCTGTGGTCAAAATTTGAAAATACAAAATGGCGGCGCCAATATGGCGGATGAATTTTGGAAATGTGTTTTGAATCCATTGAAAATCGTTATCGGGGGGTTTTAGGGCCACAAATGACGATTCTGTGGTCATAATTAAAATTCAAAATGGCGGCGCCAATATGGAAGATGAATTTTGCAAATGTGTCCTGAATCCATTGAAAATCGGTATCGGGGGGTTTTTAGGACCACAAATGACGATTCTGTGGTCAAAATTTTAAAATTCAAAATGGCGGCGCCAATATGGCGGATGAATTCTGGAAATGTGTTCTGAATTCATTGAAAATCGATATCGGGCGGTTTTTAGGCCCACAAAGGACGATTCTGTGGTAAAATTTTGAAAATTCAAAATGGCGGATGAATTTTGCAAATGTGCTCTGAATCCATTGAAAATCGGTATCGGGGAGTTTTTAAGGTCACAAATGACGAATCTGTGGTCAAAATTTAAAAAAAATCAAAATGGGAAATAGTGAATCTGTTGTCAAAATTATAAAATTTAAAATTCACCAGAATTTTGTAAAAAGTAAAATCAAAAAATGACTGAATTAATACTAAAAGGAATACAATAAGGTTATTTCATTGGAATAATTTTTGATGTTTTGAATGCACCCAAGTTAAGGTTTCTGTATTGTGCCGAGAACTGTGTGGCGTTAGGGTGGTTCAAAATGATACGTCGTTAGCGATACACCACCCAAGTCAACGTTAGAAACGTGCCGAGGACTGTGTGGCATTAGGGTGGATAAAAATTATATGTCGTTAGCGTTTCAGCCTCAAGGTTGGGCACACCTTGTTGTATAAGAGCCTTGCCGCTCTACATGGACCTCTGGTGGGGTCGACTGTTATTTGTCCAATACTCGTGGGAACAATATGAAAGAAAAAAAAATAGGTAAAAAAACTTTTAAGTTAAATGTTGCCAATAATTGAAGGATGTTGCCAACAATTTTGTCATGGGCCTCCACTGTCCATAAAATGCAGGGTAGTACCAGAGTTCGGAAACACACATTCGCGTGCGCACACGAACGACTCAAAACTCATTTTTCGACTCATGTGCGCACACGAAATAATTCAAGCGCACACAGCTCACGTGCGTGAGTAATAAGGGCAATTGATATTACTCACGTTCGTGTGCGCACATAAGTAATTGGAAATACTCGCGTGCGCGCACGAATGACTCAAAACTCATGTGCGCACACGAAATAATTCAAGCGCATACAGCTCACGTCCGTGAGTAATAAGGGCAATTGATATTACTCACGTTCGTGTCCGCACATGAGTAATTGGAAATACTCGCGTGCGCACACGAACGACTCAAAACTCATTTTTCGATTCATGTGCGCACACGAACTTATTCAAGTGCTCGCAGCTCACGTGCGGGTGATTATTGATTGTAGAGTAAAACCCCCACCCCTCCGATTTTCTTGAAACTTTAGTATGTTGTAGTTATCGTCATCGTGAGCAAGAATATATGTATATCTTGGGCGCGAAACCAAATCTAAGGATGGTTTTGTAATGTTGAAATTGGCAATAATTAATTACTTTTATTTTTAATCGAAGATTTCTTGAAAATTTATGAATTTAGGGCCTGAAAAGTGGTTGGGGGGGGGGTTGTTAAAATATTATCCAAGTTTAAAAAACTGTTAAAAATCATTTTTCAACACCCCCCCCTCCCCGTCCGCGAGTTTCTATATGTAATTTCCAACTTGTAATGGGGAATGTGGGAAAAAAACAGGTTTAAGTTAAAAATCTATTTAGTCTGTTTTTACCTTTTGTGTAGGTTGATAAATTGTGGACGGGAAATGGGGGCAGGAAATAGGGTACGGCGGGCTGCGGGGCACGGGCGGAGGATAAAAACAGAATACATAGATTTTTAACTTAAACGTGGTTTTATTCCCACATTCCTCATTGCAAGTTGGGAATTACATATATCAACTCGCGGATGGAAGGGGAGGGGATGAAAAATGATTTTTAAACTTGAATAATTTTTTAACAACCCCCAACGCTTTCCTGCCCACAATTTATCAATTTTCAAGAATTTAGGCTAATTATTGCCATTTTCAACATTAAAAAACCATCCTTAGATTTGGTTTCCGCCCCCAACATACATATATTCTTGCTCAGGATACTAAAATTTAAAGAAAATCGGAGGGTGGGGGTTAAACTCTACAATCACCCACGTGCGTGAGTAATAAGGACAAGAGAAGCAGAGTACGGAAACGCACACTCGCGTGCGCAGACGATTGACTCAAAACTTTTCGACTCAAGTGCATGTGCGGTTCTTAAAAACTCATGAGGGTGTGCGTGAGTTGTTGCCATGCTTATATACGCATACGCACTTGAGTGAGTAATTCGAATTGAGAAAACGCACACTCATGAGTGCGTACAAATTATCCCTTTCCTTATTACTCATGAGTAATAACATCATTTCCTAATAACTCAAGAAGTGAGTAAGGACATGAATGAATCGCACACAAAATTGCTCGATGCATTTGTTGAATAGAAAACGTGACGTGCGTACGAAGTGAAGATATAATATAGACTAGTTACAGTGTGTTTATTTAAATTTATTTTATATTATTTTTCATTATAACATAAAATATGGGAAAACGAAAACTTTTTGATATACATAAATATGTGACTTATAATAAAGAGACAAATAAATCTACGTGTTTAGTAGAACATTGTGGAAAAAACTTAAGTGGAAGTAGACCTGCAAATATTAAAAGACATTATAAATTAGTGCATAAAAAAAATATAGGAAGTGATGATGAAAGTGAAAACAGTGCTAATGAGTATGCTTCTACTTCTAGAATAAGGAAAACTAACACAAAAGTTAGCATCAAAATAAACATGGACAAAAAAGAATTTTTAAAATGCTGTGTGGGCATGGTGACAGTTAAAAACATTCCGTTTCGTATATTTGATGATGATGAATTTTTTAAAAAACTTATTGCACCGTACGAGAAAAATTTCGATATCAATGTAAACTCGAAAAATATAGGATTAATTGTGGAAAAAACAACCCAAAGAATTAAGGAAATAATAATTAAACGGGTAGAGAAAAAAATGATTTCACTTAAGGTGGATATTGCAACAAGGATGGAGAAAAGTATATTGGGAATAAACCTTCAATATATAAAAGATTACCAAATATGTGTGAATACAATAGGTAAGAGAAGTTATAATGTGTTATTATAAATATTATTATTTAACTGGTTTTAATATGTAGCTACCTATTTGTTGAATTCTTTTCATGTTTAACCCATTCGCTGTCAACCACGAGTATTCGCGGTTGGTAGGGTGTTATGGATTGCCAGCACGAATATACTCGTTGTATTTGAAATGTGTTCGCATTTTGAATTTCCAAATGTTTTGTGGCCGCAGACGTAAATATACGTCATTCTGGATTTGTTTTTATAGTTGAAAGTGCGCAAATACTAAAAAATATTTTGAGTCCTGTCGCATTCTGTGGCATTCTCACTGCCAACTACGAGTATTCTCGTGTTTGATTTTATTTACAATTATCTATGACAAAATACAGCCCCTGGCCAAAAAATAATATTAATATTTTCTAAACTCTGTATTGAAATTATATTTTTCAATAGGAAATCTTACTTTATTATCAAATATTTATTTATAACACTAAAGTGGAATCAATTAGGAAAGAGATAAAAATTTTAAAATAAATACTTAATATTTAGTGTTGCCACCTTTCACTAACTTAACTGCTTCGATTCGTCTTGGCATACTCTACGCAAGATTTAATTTTTTTATTTCACGTGCTCGATACCATATTTGTTTAATATTTTCTATTAAAATTGTACTATTATCTTTATAAACTAGTGTTTTTTGTTCATGCCACACATTTTCTATTGGGTTTAAATCCGGTGAATCTGGCCATGGAAAAAAGAGATGTTTTTTCATGGAAAAACAGGAATGTTGTTTTATTATTGTAAACTAATTAGGAAAATCCAACCAATAAACATTGATACGCTCAAGCCTTTTCCAGGAAGAAAGGATGCAGGTAATAATGAAATTTACAAGTGTTTGTAATTTTTTGGTCAGGGGCTGTATACATACTCACAAAAAAAAAATAAAACTTAGGGCTGCTCTACACGTTGGCCATCGTGTAGAGCGGGGTTTGGGCTCACGTTGGTATGTATTGGAATGACGGGGAGTGATGGCCAACACGTTGTTGGCGCGAGATCCGTGTGGTGTCGGTTCTTCACCACAAGATCAAAGGGTTGTGGTAGAGTTATGGCCGCCGCGCACAACCATTGGCAAACATGTAGAGGAGCCATTAGATAGACGCAAACACTCAAAACAGAGTTGGCAATGCGAATTAGCTCACATACTTTGACGCGGCAGCGAATGGATTAAACAATTTTGTTACAGAACCATTGTATAATTGTTTTTGTTTACTTCGACATTTATCTTAACATACTATGATATTTTTCGAGTTTGATTAAAGCATATTATAGAAATCTATTTCATATCTCGCAGGTATGATTGAAATAAGCAGAAGACATACTGCACAATTCCTAAAGGAAGAAATCCTTAGATGTCTGCAGGAATTTAAAATTGATATAAGTCAAATTTATTCCAACACAACGGATAACGGTGCAAATGTGATAAAAGCCTCGAAAATACTTCAAGAGATTCAGGAGGATAATAATAATATTTATGAGGAAAATGATCGAGAAGAAGAGGACATACAGTCACAAATCGCTTCGGTATTCTCGGTAGTGCGGTGTGCTGCGCACACAATACAATTAGCAGCACATGACGTACTTAAAGAACTAGAGACAGAGTTAAACCAATGTAGAAAACTCGTTAAAAAATTACGAACGTCTATTAGATCAGGTGATATTAGTATTACTATGCCAACTCTTGATAATGCGACAAGGTGGAATTCCACCTTCAACATGGTCAATTCCATATTGCCGCACAAAGAATACATTGAAAATCTGGACGACATCATCAACATAGATTTTAACTGGACTTTCGTGCAAAATTTTGTGGATGCATTTCATCATTTAGCAGACTGTTCGTTGAAATTCCAACGCGAGCAATACATTTTAGGAGATTTCTATCGGGACTGGTTGTCATGTGAATTAGAATTGGCACATATAGCACACACAAATAGTTATGCAGACTTACTACATCAAGCAATGGTGACCAGAAAACGGAAATTATTTGAGCACGATGCATTTGTTTCAGCCTTATACTTGGACCCCCGTTTTAACTTTGCTGGTTCTGCAATGCTAACTGAAGAACAGAAAACAATTGCACTGGTAATTTGTTTATTATTATTATCAAACGACTTTAAATGTTATTGTAATTTTGATTTTTGTGCAGAATCATCTGTTAAAAACGTATGATGTGATCGCCAATTTAGAAGAAACTACGGCAGCGGAATCTGTAAATGACAGTATAAATTTGTCCACTGAAAATACAACGGATCCAGTCGATGTTGCTGATACATCAACAAATAAATACTCCAAATTAACGCTTCTTATCAACCAAACAACAATAAATTCACAATCACAGATATCAGCGCAAAGATCCTTAAAGCAAAAGTTAGCAATGTTATGTGATCAGACCAGGGAGCCACTAGAGACAAACGTTTTGGAATATTGCAAAAAAATTTATCGCAATGATGCGCAATTATCAAAACTTGTAGAAGTTGCACTTGCTGTTCCCGCTTCGCAAGTGTCTGTAGAACGTGCATTTAGTGCTTTGTCAACAGTATTTACGAAACTACGAACCAAATTATCCAAAAAAAATCTTTCAAATATTTTGTTAACAAAATTAAATTTCAATCTTCTTCGCTCAACTAGTTTAGATTTCATTGAAAATGTAGCTGATGTCGATGTAAACTAAAATAATAAATATGTAAATAAATAAGAAAACATAAAATTCTCAATTTTTTTTTTGGTAGCGTAATGTGAACCCAGGCTTGGTTGCCCGAAGAGGTCAACCTCGGATTCCCGCACAAAAACAAAAAAAAATTTGGACAAAAAAAATTCCCAAAAAACCAACTGACAATCATCAAGGCGGTACCCCTGGGGGTCGTGGAGTGGAGTGGTGGTACCACCGTAATGCATGCACCACCTCTTACCTGAAGGGAGCGCCTCCCATCAGGGCGGACGCCGAGTGCTTATTTGAAGGGAGTAGAGTACCTGAATACAACTTCCGGCGCGAGAAGCATCGCCCGCCGCTAAGCCATCCTGCAGAAAAGCAAATCGCTATACACTAGTAACGCGACAAATGTTCAATCAAAATACGTGATAATTTATTTAATTCATCGATCTCTAAAACAGCATATACTCCTTGTAAAGACTTATACTAAAAACCATTAAACTGTACTTCACATGGTATTCTCCAAAAGATAAATAAAAATAGGTAAAAAAACTTTTAAGTTAAATGGTTTTATTAACTTCCCAGTAGGAAGTTATTGTAATCGGTCCGAAAATCGGATTCGAAATTTTCAATGTATTTACACGTTTCAAGGTCCCAATAGCATTTTAAGCAAAAATTTGAGAAGAAATATGTGTGTGTGTGTGTGTGTGTGTGTGTGTGCGTACGTATGTGGTCATTTTTTCCTGCACGATTTCGCGCGAACCGAAAAAGATATCGACTTCGTTAAGGTGCCGTTCGAAGCGTGTTCAAGGAAATATGATCTGAAAAGATTTTCATAAAAATTGGTCGAGCCGTTTTTTTGTTTGAACGACTTAAGTGATTTTTGTACCAGCACGATTTCGCGCGAACCAAAAAAGATACCGACTTCGTTAAGGTGCCGTTCGAAGCGTATTAACGGACATATGAATTGAAAAGATTTTCATAAAAATCGGTCGAGCCGTTTTTTTGTTTGAACGACTTAAGTGATTTTTGTACCGGCACGATTTCGCGAGAACCAAAAAAGATTTCGACTTCGTTAAGGTGCCGTTCGAAGCATGTTAAAGAACATATGATCTGAAAAGATTTTCATAAAAATCGGTCGAACCGTTTTTTTGTTTGAACGACTTAAGTGATTTTTGTACCGGCACGATTTCGCGAGAACCAAAAAAAGTTTCGACTTCGTTAAGGTGCCGTTCGAAGCATGTTAAAGGACATATGATCTGAAAAGATTTTCATAAAAATTGGTCGAGCCGTTTTTTTGTTTGAACGACTTAAGTGATTTTTGTACCAGCACGATTTCGCGCGAACCAAAAAGGATACCGACTTGGTTAAGATGCCGTTCAAAACGTGTTAAAGGAAGTACGATCTGAAAAGATTTTCATAAAAATCGTTCGAGTCGTTTTTTTGTTTGAACGAATACTGGGAAGTTATACTTATGGACCGAAAGGGTCAAAAGCCACATCCCAACTAGTTTTAAATCATAAGCTGTACCAAAAACTAGAAAATAATTAGAACACAAACACTAAAATAAACACACGGGGCGCATTTGAAATATTTTTTTTGGTGGACTTGGAAACACATTTTTCTAGGCAGGTCGTTCTTATTTAATTATACAGTCGTTATACAGGTTTTTATGCGCCCCATGTTTTTATTTTAGCCTGTTAAAAGTCCCATAATATTACTTAATCGGCTGACGCAGCGACACAAAGTGCCCCTTGGCATACGACATGAGAGGACAGCACTGTACTATTGCACGATTTCTTACTAGACGTCAGAATCTCAAGAAGGTCCATGTTTGTGTTCTAATTATTTTCTAGTTTTTGGTACAGCTTATGATTTAAAATAAAACCATTTAACTTAAAAGTTTTTTTACCTATTTTTATAGTATTCTTTTTAGTCCTAATTCAGCCATTTTTGGATTTCACTTTTTACAAAATTCTGATGAAGTAGCATTTTGAATTTCCTAATTTTGACAACAAATTCATTATATCCGACCTTAAACACCCCCAAATAGCGATTTTCAGTAAAACCAAATCGAAATTGCCAAAATCGTACCGCCATATTGGCGCCGCCATTTTGAATTGTCGAATTTTGACCACAGATTCGTCATTTTTCACCTTAAAAACTCCCCAATACCGATTTTCAATGGATTCAGAACACATTTGCAAAATTCATCCGCCATTTAGAATTTTCAAATTTTGATCACAGAATCGTCATTTGTGGTCCTAAAAACACCCCGATACCGATTTTCAATGGATTCAGAACACATTTCCAAAATTCATCCGCCATATTGGCGCCGCCATTTTGAGTTTTCAAATTTTGACCACAGAATCGTCATTTGTGGCCTTACAAACCCCCGGAACCGATTTTCAATGGAATCGGAACACAATTGCAAAATTCGTCCGCCATATTGGCGCCGCCATTTTGAATTTTCAAATTTTGACCACAGAATCGTCATTTGCGGCCCTACAAACCCCCCGATACCGATTTTCAATGGAATCGGAACACAATTGCAAAATTCGTCCGCCATCTTGGAACCGCCATCTTGATTTTAGTACAAAATTGTCAGATTGCATTGTCACGGGAACTCAATGTGTGCCCAAAATTTCATAAGAATCGGTTCAGTAGAAGTAGTTGAAAAAGCTGTCGCAAGATTTAAACCAAACAAACAAATATACGAGGTGAAGCTAAATAAAACCATTAATAAACCAACTTCACATAACATACATAAAAAAACGTACACAAAAATAGAAAGAAGGGATAATTAACAAAAAAAAGCGTCCTGGTACCAGCTCGACTTTTCATTGTACACTTAGGAATCCCTTTCGTTAACAAAAGTTATCAATAAATTTTTTCAACAACACCGAATACAAGAAGCAATTCTAAAATCAAACCTTATAACACCATTTGGCAAGTACCTACCATGCAAACAAATAAAAACAAATTAATTACAGTTCAAACGAACATCCATGGGATGACTAAAGAAAATGAAATTACAAAAATATGATATTTCCAATTACTCATGTGCGCACACGAACGACTCAAAACTCATTTTTCGACTCATGTGCGCACACGAAATTATTCAATTACTCACAGCTCACGTGCGTGAGTAATAAGCACAAGAAAAGCGCACACAACTCATGAGTATGTGCGTTTGGCGCACACCAAATTTATCGCACACGAGCGTGTGCGCACACGAGTGTGCGTTTCCGTACTCTGATCAAAACTTATAAATTCAAAATGGCCGCGCCAATATGGCCGACGAATTTGCCAATTGTGTTCCGATTCCAATGAAAATCGATATCTGGGGTTTTTTAAGCTAGCAAATAACGAATTTATGATCAGAACTTATAAATTCAAAATGGCCGCGCCAATATGGCCGACGAATTTGCCTAATAGTTTCACATTTTGTTATTTGGAATCAAAAATACCAAAAAATTGCCTTTTTTGCAAACTCTCCTACTGTTTATTAAAATTCATATCAACTGATTACTCCCATTGGCTTATGGGTGCAGCATAGGCGCGCCGGGTCCCAGCTAGTTGTAAAATAAAATAATTTGATTTCAGTTTAGTTAAGCAACAATCTGCATGGATGTTTTCTTTATTACTTTAAAAAATATTTTTTTAAATATTCCAAATTAAAACAACTTAAAATTAAAGCAAAAAACACGCAGGTTTATATCTTAATTTGATATGCCAGATGCAAATGAAAGTATAGGGTAATCGCAGCGGTCGGCAACCTATGGCACGCGTGAAGATCTTTGATGGCACGCCACGAGGGTGACACTTTATTAAAATTTATGTTAAGGGGAGGTGCGAACCAAAAATCATGAAAAATCGTAAAATCGATTTTTTTTCAGATTCTGATACTTTCAACCCTGTACTATAAGTTAGTAAAGTTGAAATTTCAATATAAATATAATTCATCGTGTTTTTTTAACATTTCGTACGATACCGCACAGTGTTATAATTCTGATGTTTAGCGAGCGGCTCGGGCATGAATGAGTTTTTCTTCACTTAGGTGCTAATATTACTTTTTCGTAGTAATAAATGATATCATTTGTTATTATATACATCAACAATTTTGAAACTAATTACTTACGGTCCAGGCATTGCAGAATAAAAATATATTTTTGTATAATGCTACAGAATGAAATAAAGTTGAAAAGAGCCGAATAAACCATTGCCGAACTTTAAACGCGATTATCTCGAAAACAAATTTTTCGTGTTTTCTCACACGGGAATTCAGATATCAAGAGAACGGTTCATTTGATTCTCTTGAAAATTTATACACTTCGTTTTCAATATATACCAAATGAAATAGAAAATCAGATTTTTGATTAATTCATTAAAAAAAAGTTACGTCACTTTGAATATAAAAAATACTGAAAAATAGCCCAAAAAGTGGGTATTTTGAGCACTTTTTATTTCAAGCAAGCATAACTTCGAAACAAAATAAAAAATTAAAACGCTGATTTTCCATTTCACCCATTCTATATTGGAGAAGAACTGTGTTAAATTTCAAGCAGTTCGGTTGAAAACTGAGCTCAATATGTGGTGCCGCGTTTGCCCCTTTTTTCTACCTTTTTTTTTTTTAAGGGATAAAATTTTCATTTTTGGTGGGATTTTGCACAATTTTCTCATGATTTGGATTAACATAAACAAAATATTAAAAAATCACGTAATTTTAATGGAAATTACCGATTTTAGCCATTTGGGTCCTACCTCCCCTTAAGAAAGTAGATGCTGACATGAAAATGTATGCATATAATCGTGTCGGCATGCCCTTTCATATTGATCCGGTACTGTTATGCCGGGTTTTCATTAGTAGAATTAGTGATAGAATATACTGGGCGAGTACTAACTATCCTGTGAACTCGCCTAATGAAAAAGTAAGTGGTACAGTTGAGTACTTGGTTATAGTAGAGCAGAGTGAGATAGCACCGTGGTAAAGTTACTCTTACCACTTGTTGTCGGCTTAAAAGTACACCAGTTACTATACCATTAATTCTACTAATGAAAACCCGGCTTTATGTATCAGAGTACGCAGACGTACCTACATACTACGTAAGGAATGTATGTTACCGCAGCCGCCGCCGGGGACACAGTTCACTTGAGCGTTCATATAAAGGCCCCCATTCACATACAGGCCGCCGGCAGGCCAGGAAAACTGACAAAAATCTTTATGACTGTTGGTATTTATCGTCAGTCCGGCCTGAAGATCTAAACTCCGAAATTATCGTTCAGGCCATGAAGATTTTGGCATTCGAATTAACAACCTGATATGCTAAACCAGTGAATCCCAAAGTGGTCCATATGGACCCCTGGGGGTCTATGGGATGATCCAGGGGGTCCGTGATAATTCGAAATTATTTTGGGGGTGCGCGAAGAATTAACGGGGGTCCGCGAAAAAGATCGAAAGTATTCATATAAAAAATTACAAAAATTTAAAAAGCGATGTTTCCCACGTGACCACGCGGCGTCGACGAAATCGAAAAGCCAACAGCTTATTTGGCTGACTTATTTGCCAAATTTGGTGAAATAAATTTAAAGTTACACAAGGTGATCAATTAAATTTTCTAAAAACTTAAAATATTATATCTGCATTTGTTACAAAACTTTTGTTATACAAACAGAAGTTGGGCAGAGGAGAATGTTCTCAGACGCTCCCAGGTGGAACGCTCATTACCTATACTCTTTAACTAAAACTTTTCGTTAAGGCCCCACGCTTTTTACATTTAAGTAAGTAATGTTTATAAATTTTACCAATAACTTCATTAATTTCATTCTGAGCTTGATTTTGAAAGGTAGGTTGTTCCCATATACTGGCTGGAGCAATAAAAACTTTACATTCAAAATTATCTTTTAATTTTCAGTTCATTTTAAAATAAAAGCGTATATTTTAGTTTTTTTAAACTATTTATTTTTATTTTCTACTTTTTAGTCTATTATATGTCTTCCGTCATTTTGTGGCGGCCACAACTGTATTCTACTCGTCATACCCTTTCATTTGATACCTATGTCGCCGGGTCGGGGAACATCATTACAAAACTCTCCCGCCCCGTCTTGGAACAGCCATATTTATTTTTTTACAAAAAAATCCGAGTCCATTGTCACGTGATGTGCAAAATTTGAAGTTGATGGATATGTGAATAACTTCCGGTTGTCGAAAAACTTTTCTTTTTTTCGCCCTTTGCAATTATTGTTTTTTTGTTTTTTTTCAAGGGCGAGTGTCGTTATTCCAAGCGGGCACCGCACTAACTACTAACCACGTGCAATGCTGCTTAAGTGTATGCTAATAGTACGATTTATGGTCAGTTTTGCTCGGTCTATAAAATTTCTGAAAACTCCAGTAAGCTCAAAATCAGCTACCCTGAGCAGGGCTCCCAATTTTCCCGCTGAGATCTTTCTTACTTAAAATTATTTAAGTGTGAAGTACCTATGTACTTATATTTCCAAGCACATATTGCATTTTTTGTTTTGCTTTCTTAACAATTAAAAATATGTACCTAATTCATTTACCTAGCTACGTGCAATTGTCTTCTCAGAGAGAACAGATTAAAGTATTTTTAGTAGATTTTATTATATCATAAAATTTGATTCACTTGGGTTTGGGGGTGCATGATCAAGTTTTTATTGTAGTAAGGGGTCCATGACCTAAACAAGTTTGGGAATCACTGTGCTAAACTGTCGTCTTCGCCTGAGTGTATGTAGGAAATCATGAGGTCACCTGCAATCCACGGCTTGTCAGGCGGATACCTCAAGTCCTCAGTCACACTAAGTAATATGTAGCCTTCATCGGGCCGTAAATGCCGCCGGCCTGTATGTGAATGGAGCCTTAAAGTTGCTTTGTGAAAAGTTTTTACTACACAAATAAAATTATTTTCATATAGGTATAATGTTTTTTTTGGTGGCACGCCTAATGTGCAGTAGTTTTAATTATCTGTTTTGTGGCACGCCAATGCATTTGGGTTGCCGACCGCTGAATTTGTCACCCCATCATTTCCTTGACCATCATAATGAAAGTTACCATCATAATGAAAGTGTAGTGTGCCACAGGTATAGATCAATCTATTGTTTACCTTGATGCAATTCTTTTAAGGAGGTTTTTTTAATTTGCATAAAAGTTGGTCGGTTTTGGTCGTTTGGCTATTTTTTGTATTTGTTTTTGTATTTGTTTTTTTGGTTTTGTTAAACAGCGAGCGCTTTTGGCGGGCGTCATAACCCCCGTGACCCCCTTGAATCCGCGCCTGCACCTTATACTTTCCTCATTTTTGATACACAATGGGATAATCGAAATATCGCCTGCCAGCAGTTACAATTAACATACATTTCGGTACAAAACTCTTTTTTAAAATTAAGATAAATCTGCAAAAAAGGTATACTCACCTAAAATACGTATGTAGAGATTGGAAGAAATGTATTAAACATTTATCATCTAAGATTAAAGGTGAAGAAATTGCACTGCCAAATCCAGATCTAGCTGGAGCTGACAAGTCTAATTCTCTCAAACATGGAAACCCTCCAATGAAAGGCAATAGCTGTGGCCCACGTAAAATTGCTGAATCAGCCAAAATAGCTTGCGCTCCAGACAATTTAAGGACTACAACTGATCGTGATTCGAATGCGTTTATTATTTTTGTATCACTCTTAAAAATTCCAATTTGTAAACGACAATTGGCCAAACTCAATTCACGAATTGATGTGAGCGACAAAAATGCTCGAATTATAGATAAAGTTGATGGATTCTGAAATGAGATAATAATGAATGAACAAAATACGATTTTATAGTTATCAATGCTGTTGTCAGACGCACCTCTATTCTAAAACTCCATCCGTCTAAGCTTAAAAGTCTGAGAGTCGAGCAGCTAGTTAAAGAACGTGCTGACATGGCGATTGCTGAATCTTCTAGGTTCAATCGCGGCGACCCAATACTTAACATCTGCAGACATGGTGATTCGCTAGCGCCCAGTACAGAGGGAAGGACTTCACTTAAACGTGAAGCACCCTCTAATTTCAATGTATGCAAAGTATTTGAAAGACGAACAGTTTCTCCAAGGCACATCGAATCTTCTAAGGAAAGCTGTGCCTTACTTAAATCTAGACCGTGCAGTTTAGAATATGGTTCCCGTGCTGCAAGGAGAAGATCGTGCAATGTTCCAGAGTTGTGGGGTCCCCCATCGCATGCTGGTGTTGGATACCAAGTTTTTGAGACCACGGAATCTGAACTTCTTTTATCTGCTGGCGGCTCCATCGGCTGTCGAGGCAGCGTTGCTGATCTACCCATAGTTGCTGTTGGTACAAAGACGCCTCTCGGAAGTGATGAAAAAAGACCTGGAGGATATGATCGTGGTGAAGGTACTCCAGTTAAAGACCCTTGTTTTATCAGACCTGAGGTTCCTGTACTGCTGCCACTTCCTGAACCTATTAATAGTTTGAAAATCATTAAATAAGAAGACAAAGCTATCAAATTCTGAATCAAGCGGTGATAATTCATCCACTGGCATATTGTGGTTTCGAAGACAACTTCAGATTGCGCAAAGGTAAAATTCCGAATTTTTTAAATAATTTTCTCAATTTCTAGGTTGCATTACAGAAATATTTGGCAGATTCCCTTTTTATTTCGTTATTATGTTTTACTTTATTTTTTTATATTTTTTATATATTATGTAAAGTTGTGCTCTTAAGTAACCTAGGTTAATTCTAATCCATGATATTTTTATGTTTTTTACTTTATTCGTCGAGAAAAATCATCAAGCCCCCGAAGAATACCTTACTGACGTAAGACCGTTGCCTTAGAGAAAGATTGCAATTTGAGTAACATCATAACGATTACTAAGTTTAGTTAGATGATCAACATCTGGTAGTTTTGCTTTAAAAAAAAAGTGGGTGTGTGTACTTATGCACGCGCATTAGAAGCTATACTTCTTTGGCGTGATTTAAGACTAATGTTTATAGTAATTTGCATGCAAATTATTTATTGGATTTTTTATTATGTGCGTGCGTTGGCAGGTGGTAGCATCATGATGCCGATACGCTCCAGCCTGTCGGTTATACCAGATTCTAATCCTAACTAAAATCACTTACTAGTCAACCCATTCTCCGGCAGAGAGAGGCCTTTTCAGCAATGCTTCGCCAGCTGGATCAGCGTTTATCTACCTGCTTATACTACCGATATTTCTAAGCCTTACTCTCTCTCTTACTCACTCTTTTGGTTTCTTTGCGCCTTACCTTCTGATGGAGCATATTTAGCGTCTCCTCCACTTTATTCTTTACAACACCCGATGTCACCATGTAGTCTATGATGTTCTCTACTCTTAGTCGTGCCTGAGCTGTCGCTTGCAGAGCAGCAGTTTGCTCGGCTAATATCGGGCATTCCAATAGGACATGCTCTGTGTCTTCTATCACATTTAGGAATGCCGGGGACAGCGAAGACTTCTTGTCCGAAGCGATGGAGGTATGCTCTGGAACACACATGTCCACTCAAGAACTGTGCGAGGTCGTAGCTCATCTCTCCATGCTCTCCCGTGACCCATCCCTACACTTTTGTTATGAGCCTGTGGGTCCATCGACCTTAAGTAGATTTAATCCACCTCCTTTCCACTACTGAAATAAACGTCACTGCTAAATTATGTTCAATTCCCTAGATTCTTATTCTAATAGTTACTCAATTGAAATGAGCGGCTTTTGGTAACTGAAATATGATACGAAGAGCCTTTGAACTATTTTGTTTTGGTGGACTTGGAAACACATTTTTCTAGACAAGTTGTTCTTATTTACACAGGTTATACAGGTTTTTATTTACCCATTTTTATTATAATCTTTTTAGTCTTAATTCTGTCATTTTTGGATTTTACTTTTTACAAAATTCTGGTGAAGTGATTTGTTATGCATACCATATTTCCAGCGCCAGACAGATTCGTCATTTGTGACCTTAAAAACTCCCCGATACCGATTTTCTATGGATTCGGAACACATTTGCAAAATTCATACGCCATTTTGAATTTTCAAATTTTGACCACAGAATCGTCATTTGTGAACCTAAAAACTACCCGAAACCGATTTTCAATGGATTCAGAACACATTTCCAAAATTCATCCGCCATATTGGCACCGCCATTTTTAATTTTCAAACTTTGACCACAGAATCGTCATTTGTGCCCCTAACCCCCCCCCCCCACGATACCGATTTTCAATGGAATCAGAACACAATTGAAAAATTCGTCCGCCTTCTTGAAACCGCCATCTTGATTTCTTTACAAAATTGTCAGATTACACTGTCACGTTTGCTCAGTGTGTGTGCATAGTTTCATAAGAATCGGTTTAGTAGAAGTGGAAGGAATCTGCGGCAAGATTTGAACCAAACAAATATATGAGGTCAAGCTAAATAAACCCACTTGTTCATTGTTTTATTTTCCCAAATTATAACAGTAAATCTTTTGTAGTATTAATTATTCAAACTAATTTCTGATTGAGTAATTATATTAAGTTTTAACCATTCAAAATCATTAGTAAAACAGTAAATAATTATCGCTTGTTATTGTACAGTTGCCATAATAGCTTTATTATTAACTTGACCAGTTTCACACGGACCGAAAAACAACCAAGAAAAATCTTCTGAAAAAGTCGGCTGGTGTAGAAGTGGCCCTTAGAAACTCGCGTTTAGGTGATGAATAGAGCACGGATAGGATTTCCCTCCATAGCCTCGCGACAGAACCCCTCACCCAGCAACGTCGTGCACAGTAAAATCGTCTACGAGCCTTCATGCCTACAAAAAACCCAAACCTTCGCTTAGCTGATGAATCGTATATGAAATTTATTTCCCTCCATAGCCTCAGGATAAAAACCCCCTCACCCATCGACATCGTGAACAGACATCAGCTAAAGAATGGGAGTTGAAATGCTTGCCCTCCATACCCCTTCGCCGCCCTATATTCTCCGTTGGGTCTCGCGTTGCGTCTCGACTCCTAAAAATTCACTCTCATAATATTTTCAAAACGAAGAAAGTATAACTTCGAAAGAAGTATAACTTCAAAAAAATATAAGCAACGAGTGCATATGTTTGTCGTGTGTGACAGGGGCGGATTTACTTAAGGGCTTTTTGGGCTGCAGCCCAGGCCCCGTGGATACAAAAGGCCTCCAGACTCCATTGAACAATAGAAACAGTAGACATTATTAAAAAAATGTGCGTGTGTGAATTTTCAAAATTTGACCACAGAATCGTCATTTGTGGCCCTAAAAACCACCCGAAACCGATTTTCAATGGATTCAGAGCACATTTCCAAAATCCATCCGCCATATTGGCACCGCCATTTTTAATTTTCAAATTTTGACCAAAGAATCGCCCCCCCCGATACCGATTTTCAATGGAATCGGAACACAATTGCAAAATTCGTCCGCCATATTGGAACCGCCATCTTGATTTTTTTTACAATATTGTCAGATGGCATTGTCACGCGAACATACATTGGTATGTGCAAAGTTTCATTAGAATCGGTTTAGTATAAGTAGTTGAAAAAGCTGTCGCAAGATTTGAACCAAAGAAACAAACAAACAAACATGTATTAAAAAATACATAATAATTCATAATACATAATCATACATAAGAATTTATAACACATAATAATATAGTTTAATACATAAGACTTAATACAAACTAAAACCCCCAAAGGCAAATTTTTTCTCACATGGTACGCAAAAAGGTAGCGTCATGGTACGGTAGCGTGGCGCGAGTTTCTAGTTTTCCCCGGGCCAAAAAGTGTCCAACGTGCTTATAGAAGTTTTCACTTCAAAAATCCAATCAAAAGGTTGGCAACTCTGCAATCAATCAACCCGATCGAACGGAACGGGGAATTCCCCGTCGCTTGTTTTCGGTCGTTGTATTTATACTTAATCTATTTGTAAACTATATCGCTTAAATTTATTATTTAAACTGTATGTATACGAATTATATATATGTATTTAATTGTTAGATGGGCCCGGAGCAAGTAGGTAAGCGAGTAAAGGCCCAACTATAATGCACGTAAGAAACGCACGTCATCTGGGCGCTCTCATGGAAATTAATGGGTTCGGCCATATTGGACGTACGTCGGTCATATTTCGTTTCGTTAAGTTTCGTTAAACGCAAAAATGCGAAAAGAACCGCGCTCCACGTACGTTTTGTGAGAATTTGTGGTTAAATTGATGACAGCTGATTTTTTTGTTGTTGTTTTGTGGGTTTTAAACAAGACACAGTATGGAAAATGTTTTGCTTCAAATTTATGGGAGTGATTTTGATGAGAAATTTATTATAATTGAAAATAAATATGATTATTTTTAATAAGCAAAGATTAATAGCCAAGTTTTAATAGTCAATGAAAAATAGTTATGCATTTTAATAATTTTAAACTTGTTAAAACTTTCCGTATACACAAACCATTATACGTTTGACGAAATTTTGATATTTACGCACGTCGGTTGACGTGCGTTTCTTACGTGCATTATAGTTGGGCCTTAAGTAGTATTAGGAAGAATTAAAAGATAATATTTAAAGAAAAGGTTTAAAGAGAAAATAAATTATACTTAACTTTATACGAAAAAAAGTGTTTGAGAGGAAAGCAATAGTTTTTTTTCTTTGGTATCCAATTTACTTTTAAAAGAAAAGGAATCTAAGGCGGTGTCTACTATCTACACTAGCCATCATGCAAGGCATGCCAAATGACAGCGTGACGTAATCCTCTAGTTGCCTGTATGTCTTTCCATGAGGCATAAGGCGTCTACACAGGACATTTTGATTGACATTGCCATGGAAGATGGCTATTGTAGACACAGGGTAATGAAAGGGAACTATTTCGTCGCCTTCAATGGCCCACGACAAGTTCCCGCCCGGGAGAAAGTAATGGGAATTTCGTTTTTCGATTCTCTTCTAAAGGTAAAATACGCGACAAGTTAACCACACATAACCAATGCCAATTTATTTTGCAATACCGTCGTACAGTTGCTGTTTGTATATAAATACACTAAGTCATATTATGTATATAAATAAAAGATTTTATTGTCCTATTTGTTCCTATACCGTATAGCTGCATCACTTTAGAAAACAGTTTTTTGACAAAATTGCAATTAGTTCAGTAATTAGGTAGACCCTAGGGCCCCACAAATTCACGTTGCGTCCCTGGTGTGTGAGGTGCATGTGTTTGGCCATTCCAGGCTATATCAAAAAACTTGAAAGTAGACCAACTTTTGCGTTGAGTCATAACCTTCTATATTTACAATACATGAACAAGAATCAATATTTAGATTAAATTGTTCCCAAACACCCTTAGCTACTCTACTAACAAACGCTCTTAAAAGAAGGATCAAAGCGTGTTCCACATAGGAAAAGGCAGGACAGGTGTCTAACAATAGGTAATTCTATAAATCACATTGCTTGAGGATCCAGCACCACTATATTCTCCCACCGAATCTCCTACAGCATATCCCGAGTATTAGGGCTACCGATAAGTTCTTTAGTCCAGTAAAATAAGGAATTCGCTTCGGAATCCTTTGTACCGGGGCGGATTTTTTCGATTCTCTTCTAGGTTAGGTTAGGTTGAAATGGCTGCTCCTCCACTAGGGAGCCCACTTAGGCACACCATTGGGCCCATTGTGATGCCATTCTAGTGTTGGGACAAAATTTAGGCCATTTCAAGCCATTTGGAGCTTTTAATAAAGCGACCGAGGTCAAAAACACCAGTGTTTTGCAGCTCACTCAATCCATCAAGGAAAGGTGAGCCAAGGAAGGTCCCTCTTTTCCTCGCGAGGGCCGGGCATGTACAAAGAATATGGGAGACAGTTTCTTCCTCATCCTCATTGCCACAACCTCTGCATAAGTCGTTGTGGGGAAGTCCCTATCTTTCGGCGTGCGGGCCAAAGGGACAGTGACCTGTCAGCACCTTCACTACATAGCTTATCTCTTTTTTGTTCAACTGAACTAGAGATTTTGAACGCTTTGCGCCCAAGGTCGGCCATATTGTGTGGAGAGTGCGGCACACTGTTGCTGTGGTCCATCTCAGCCCGGCTAGAGCTAAGCTGAATTTTCCCACAGCCAGTTTATAGGTGGCTAAGGGCATTCCCATCTGGGTTAAGTGGGGTGTCCTTTCCACTTCGGTTCCCTGTCTACCAAGCTCATCTGCCCTGCAGTTTCCCCTAATCCCTCTGTGTCCAGGAACCCAACACAGAGTTATATAAAACTGAGTGGCAGTCTCACACACAGACCTGCGGCAGTTCAGAACAGTCGTGGATGTTGTGACGACAGAATTAAGAGCCTTGAGGGCTGCCTGGCTATCCGATAGAAAACATATATTCTTATGAGATATATATTCTCTTCTAAGTTGTATCAATAAAATATGACAAAAAATCCGCTTCCTAAAAAGTGCCGCTGCAATATTTATGAAACAAAAGAAGTGTTAAATTATGGTTTTTCGCGAATAGCTCTTAAAATATAATTTTTCCGAAAAAACTGATAACGCCATTCGAAAGAGGAGGAAATTTTACGTAAATAATGTCTAAGAAACTGTTTTGTACGATCAAATCCCTGCGAGATGCGAATTTGTTAATGAAGGTCTAATACATAGCTTCATATCTACATAGTATGTGCGTATGAGCAAAAAATGAGACGCGCTCCGTACAAAAATGGCTATAACTTTTGATTGGTAAAAGCAAATGCAAAAAACTAAAGTCCTTATTGAAGAAACATACTTCGATTACTCGATCCATGTATTAAATGCATGTAAACGATAGAAAACATATTTAAACAATTATTATTAACTAATAATTGGTAAAATATCACTTGTTTCAGTAAATCTTCTGCAAAGCGTTAAAAAGCAAAATTATTTTTAAATTTAATTTGTGGATTGGTTTCCTGAAATGGTCATAATTAAGATGTACATTTGTATTGAAAAAAATTAAAAAAATTGTGTTTTTTCGAATTTCGGGAAAACCAGCATTTTATTATTTCCATGCGTAATTTCAATCAATAATAACAATATGTGCAAAATACTTATTGATATTCAGTAGGTAGTCAATTTATAGCTGAAAACCCATACTTTACGATATAATAAGTTATTTTATTAAAAAATATAAATTTTAATGAATTATTTATGAAATAGTAACAAACAAATGATTATTCCTTAAAAATATGCAATTTTTTAGTGCAATTAACCGTCTGTTATTAAGCGAAAAAACTCTTATTAATGTTTTAAATATATAAAGGTTGTAGCTGAGATCTGTACCTTTCAACATGTGCCTTTTTAGAATTTTTAAATAATTCGTTAACCATTGTTTGTAGCATTATCTTGTAAGAAATGTGGAGTTCTTTGAAGATCGTGTAAAATAGAGCAGAATTTACCTTTAAACTAACACATAAAAAATTGTCACTGAGGTCTATATCTTTTCATGTAGGCTTGCTTTGATATTTTACATAATTCTTTAACCATTGTTTATAACATGATTTTGTAAAAAAAGG
The DNA here is from genome assembly GCA_963855945.1 of Thereva nobilitata. Taxonomy (NCBI): domain Eukaryota; kingdom Metazoa; phylum Arthropoda; class Insecta; order Diptera; family Therevidae; genus Thereva; species Thereva nobilitata. Next base: position 119,077,652 of record OY979695.1, on the reverse strand, counting down.
GAATTCTTTAAAAATCGTGCCAAAATAAAATTCTATAGCTGAAGCTAATATAACTGCGATTCGACCAAAAACTTTTAACTCGTCCTTGCAAGTTGCGTTAGCAGTAATGCTGCGTCGAAAACATGGATCAAGATACGTTATAATTACGCGAACGCTAGAAAATTTATAGGTGGGCTGACGCAATATCAATAATATGTTTCGTCAATCCGCCATTTTGGATCCGCCATTTTGAATCTTAAACATCTATTCGTAATCAGCGACCTCGAAAACCCCTACTAGCATTTTGTCCGGTTTCATTCTTTTGAATTTAGCGCACAATACAATTTCGCATTTAATTTTGCAATAATTGTTTATAATTGCCACAATAAGGAAGTAGCGGCATTTTTTAACGGCTGGGCTTCTATACGTAAAGCTTTTACAACAATTTAAAAAAAGTTCGAAGACGATACGACTTGTTACACGGAATTCCGAAGTTAAGATCGTTTTTTGCCTTATTTTACTGGGCTATTGTCCAATTTTAAATTAGAAGGAACTAAAGCTTTGTGTTGTAAATGTATTATTAATATTATAATTTCCATCCTCAGCATAATAAATAAACGTGAATTCTATTTTTGATTATTAATTTATGGAAACGAAAACTCAAGCTGTTTTTCTGGCATTTGCTTCAATTTTACAGTTTTCCTCCTTAAGGGGAGCTGCTACATTGAAATTTTAAAAAAGATATAATTTTTATTTTTTTTTGTGGGAAAACTATAATATATGGAAACCTTACATTTTTTATACAAATAAAACACAAAAAACAATATTCTAAAAAATTTGTAATTTTCCAAAATAATTCATATTTTTTCCATTAGATGGCGTTTAAAAAAAAGTTGCTTTTTCAGCTTAGTCACGATAACTTTGTTTCCAGATGTATGAAAAAAAAACAAAAAAAAAACATATTAAAGAAGACATTATTTTCTACCAAAATATAACGATTTGGTCAAAAAATAAAAATTTGGCATGATATTTTTCAAAAAATGGTAAAACAGACTCCTTTAATCCCCCGCCAAAGGGAGGAGGAATAACAAAATTCAAAAATGTTGGTATGTTTAGTAGTTATATAATTTAGGAACAAAACAAGACACACTACGACAAGATCGGTTAAGTATAACTCGAAATATCTTGACTAAGCGGAAAAAATAGTCACTTTGAGAAAAACGGGTTTAAAGAAAAAAAAATTTTTTTCACTTATATTTTCAAAAATATGTTAAAATAAAACAAAACGTCTGCAATTCGCCAAAAAATACAAAAAATTTGGTGTTATTTTGGAAATTTTTATAGGTCGACTCACTTTTGACGCTCACTGTATATAGCTATAACTCTCAAAAACCATATTTTTTTTTTAATTTCGGGTACGTATTATACACGTATGTATAAAAGAACATTTTTATGTAAAAAATAAAAATCGACAAAAAAAAAATTCCAATGTAGCAGCTCCCCTTAAGTAATTTTGTTGCGGGAAATAAACACAGATTATAATCGATTAGTGGTAAGGCCTGGTAGCATAATGGATATACTAGCATTTCCCAGAATCACTTTGCGATTAACCAGTTCCATTCACTATAGCCAGTCTTGGGATGAATTATCACAATTAAATAAATAGTAATCAACTTACCCATACTAACGCCACTGGAAGATGGAGGATCATCTCTTGCACCCCAACATGATGGTAATGCTAAGAAGCTTAAAGGCCTCATTGTGAGGAGGGATGCTAACGCTCCAATCGCGCCCCGTTCACACCTCAAATGCGGTAGAGACAATCTGGTTACGTTAGGGCACTTATCTAAAGTTGTACAAAGCTGCACCAGCTGTGAAGTGCTTAAGCCCAAATCTAATACAATTGAGCTCAATTTTGTCTGCCTCGGGATGCATCTGCAAAGGGCAGTAACAACTGATTGCAACTTTAATATTGGTGGATCTTCCTCAAGTAATGTTAGCACCAGCTCGAAATTTTCTAATCGTGGTTTAATTAAAGCTTTTGATACGCAACTCGCCAAGTAATTAATTTCAGACTCTTTAACATCTGTCTCAATAAGAGACGTAATCCTTAATGTAGAAACACTCTCGTTCTGTGATAAGGATTCTAAAAACACTTCCATCGCGTTTCTAGAATCCAAAAGGATATGCTTCTCTAACTGATAAATTAGTTCCAAGTTCTTTAGGGTACAGGAAGGGCTTTTTAATGCCATTCCCCAGCCCATTAGTTCGGTAGGAACGGATCTTATCTGCACCCATATTGGCTTTGTTTCCAGGGGTGATATGGGCGGATGCTTAGAAATGCCCAACATATCGCACAATGCTGATAAATTATCCTCAGAGCTGCCACCGGCAAGTGCTAATGAGAATATGGTCTGTGGAGTAAGCCAGAGGGGGGTCAGTTTGGAAAGTAATACATGAGCACGCGACCCGAGCAGCCCCATTGCAAAGGTGATAACCTTCAACAATTCCGGCTCCAACTCATCACCCATTGACAATCCTGTAATTTCCGCAGCCAGGAGTCCCGGTCGATTCGCCAAGGAAGCAATGTAGTTTGCTGCTAAAAATTCTGGCATTCCGGGGCAGATGTGGTTGTATACAGCTTCTCCTTTCTTCCGGGCAGTTTTGCCCAGAAGCAGACCTTTGTCCAGGCAGCCCATTATATTGGAATCTGGCGAGGAGCAATACATCCTAACTTCCGACACTGTTATGGATGGACGTTTCATTTTCAAGCAAAACAATGCTAGTCTGCCTAGCTCGGCTACGTTGTTCGGGGACGTTTCTGGTGCAACACAATTCAAAACAGATTCAATGACGTCGAGCTCATCAGTAGGCAAGTCACCGGCAGTGGCCTCATATATTGCAGAAACTGTCAGGCACCCCAATGGTGTTCTAACAACACGGCGTAAATGCGGACATTCCTGGACGGTATCTAGTAAACGTGACGGCGCTCCCCACTGTCCTCCCCCAAGCAACGACGCTGATCTGCCCCACGTAAGCCCTTCATACGTAACATGCCTCTGAATTAAGGGAAGCAGCTCTGTATTGTTGCTTGTGGATGTTGTAATTATGACACGGGCTTCCGGAAACAGTTTACCATCCAGAAGGTCGTGAACATCTGGCGGGTAGTGTTTTCCCTTACGCTTCGGTGAACCCCTTTGATTATCGTATCCATCGAGCAGTATTAATAATTTTGGTCCTAATGACTCCAAGGAGTTCCATGCTGTCGTGAATCCACCAAATCCACTGGAAAACGGGTTCAGAGGCCCCTTCGGTAGCAGTTCCTGTAACGAAAAAAAATTATTAGATGTGTGTACGTGAAAGGAGCTTATATAATCATTTATTAAAATTTGTTGGGTACCCTTCATAGCGCTGAAGGTTTTTATTGTTTCAAAAGGGGCGAAAGCTTTCATTATGAGAAATTGGTTTGTACAAAGTTTCTTCATTAGCAGCCAGCTTGCCGTGAATAGTTGCCCCATTCAAACAGAATATGCGAACCAACATTTTCGGTGGTTGTAATTAATTCTTGGGAAAAAAACCGTTACCTAAAAGATCCTAAAAGCAAATACCTGTAATATCCCAGCATATGAAATAACGTAACAAAGGTTTTTAACTTTTAAGCATATTTTTCATCATTTCTCGTACCGAAAACCATTCTCTGTGCGGATTCTTAAAAAAACTGACGTGAATAAAAAAATCGGTTTTTGTTTAAATGATTTTAAAATTTCCGGAAATTCGAATGTACTAACTTTGTGGAAATCCCTTTGATAGATTATGAACAAACGAATAATTTCGTTTATGTTGCCATTGCCATGGAAATGTGGAACCTATTCAGTTGGCTACAATATGGATTTTTAGTTTCAATTTACAAAGTTTTGAGCCATTATTATGGCATCGTCTACGCACGATATACATACATACATCATAATAAAATGGTTCATGATTTCAAGCTGCTGAAATCGGATGGTCTTCAAAACAGGAGGTAAAAGGTTGAGTAGCATTGTTTGTGTTTGCACCCGGAATTTAGACAAACACGCAAAAGTTGGGTTTTGTAGCCACGAACGAAAGCTCAGAGGAAGACCGCGTAAACTTTTCAATTACTTTGTTTTATTTTTTTTTAATTAAATGAATTGTTTGGTTTTTTGTAGTAAATTTAAAATAGCTTGTTATTTAAATAAAATTCACACCATTCTATTTTCCAAAAACAAAAGGGTTACGTGAAGACATTATTCAGAAATCCTGCTCAGGCCACAAAGTGTCTTGTTCTGCATAGTGAGAATCTGTGATATGCGTTTGCAGTGCAAACTGCAACGAGGCAATGGTGTATGTTCTGATTTGTATTGCTCCTGATTGACACTAATTGAACAGCTTGTTAGGTTGTTCAACAAACCCTGAAGGTAAGTGGCAGCATCTCCACCCCTCATACATATTTCCACTAATTTTCAAATTACGTGAATTACAAGAATTCACCGAATATTTAGTAAATTTCATTCACATGAGAATGGCAAGGATACAGTTCCAGAAATAGATGTTCGTGATGTAAATGCCTTCTTTTTTTTATACCACTAGTTAGGTAAAATCTCAGAGATATTATATCAGATAATAGGCGTATTCAATTTAAACCACATATTGTCGAGTAGAGTCATGATGCCGCCATCGGTGAAGAGTTTATGAGGTTTCTAGTTGAAAAACTAAAGTAAGTCGTTTTTATAGGCTTCTTTTGAAGTCTACTTATAGGGCTGCAGCTCATCCCTAAAAAGTGCTCTAGAAATGGAAAAAGTGATGGAAATGAGATAACCGGTTGAAACTAATTGCAGTCGTTAGAGGATGGGAAAATGCATCTACAGTTGATTTTGGCCGAAGTTTAGACATTGCCAACATATAAAAAAACTATGAAAATGCATTTTTTTCGTATGCGCTGTTTGAACGAAATTTACATTTTATCTCGCCATAAATCAGTTAATATTGCAGATATCGATTTCAAATTTTAACACAATGTAGTTTAACTAATTCTAAATATAAAATATGATTCGCACTCTTTACATCAATTAGAAACAATGTTTAAAAATTTCCCAACGGATTCGTGAGATCTTTTTTTCTAATCAAAAAGTTGTGTCATAAATTTTTAAAATTCGCTGTTTTGGCTATTTTACATTGTAGTTGAATACTTGAGGCACTTTTCTGTAAATTGTCAGATCAAAATATCCGGCGGTTCAAAATTTACAGTAACATTAGTTGACGCTCGACTTCGCAGTGTGAAATTCGTTGGCAAATGTTCAGATTCAAAACATTTCCTGCTAGTGAATTTTTTGTAAGAAATTAATAACTGATTGATTTTCATCCTAACTTTTTATCCGATGAAAGTTTGAATATATTTAAGACGATGGTGACGCACGGTGTTCGCGTGCAGAACAATTTTTTTTCTTAAAGTACTCTTCAAAAACTGCCCGTGTCCCAAAAATCATTTCTATTGGATTTAGTGTCAGGTTTTAGAAAAATTTTGACTACAGCGCCTGGACTATAATGCAATAACAATAATTCAACCTCTTGATTTAACAACTTGTGGTTGGAGGTGCGAAGAAAATGTCGTTTTACCAGTCATGCTCGAAGGACCTAGTAGTCTAGAGTTACTACAGAAATACTTTGGCAATTTTAGTGCAAAATCTACTTCATGCAGTCAAGCTGAATCGTGCCCTTGCTTCACTCAAAAAATAAAATGTTGCCCACTATGCAAATGCCGTTCAAAATGTTTTTCACCACCTACAATACAGGACCAAAATGAAAATTGGGAGTTCGACTGATTAATAGTTAAATAATATATTGACCCTTCTAATAAAATTTGTTCATATTTCCTTACAATAAATTTAAGTGGTTTTGCTACTGTCTCTGTAAATTTTGAACCGCTGGATATTTTGATCTGACAATTTACAGAAAAGTGCCTCAAGTATTCAACTATAATGTAAAATAGCCAAAAAAGCGAATTTCAAAAATTTATAACACAACTTTTTGATTAGAAAAAAGATCTCACGGATCCGTTGGAAAATTTTTAAACATTCGCCATTTTGTTTCTAAGTGATGTAAACATTTCGGATAAAGTTTTATATTTAGAGAATTAGTTAAACTAGATTATGTTAAAATGTAAAATGTTGAAATCGATATCTGCAATATTGACTGAGATATGGCGAGATAAAATGTAAATTTTGTTCAAACAGCACATACGAAAAAAATGCATTTTTATAGTTTTTTTATATGTTGGCAATGTTCAAACTTCGGCCAAAATCAACTGTAAATGCATTTTCCCATCCTCTAACGACTGCAATTAGTTTCAACCGGTTATCTCATTTCCATCACTTCGGCGATAAAATGGGGATGATATGTAGGCCTATTAATTGCAATGAGAGAGTTCTGCACAAATCGAAAAAAATGATAGTCAGAGGGCTCAATACCTGGATTATACGGTGCATGCATCACAATTTCCCAACCTAACTTCTCAATTTTTGACGGTTCATCCAAAAAGTGTGTGTCCGGGCGGTGTGGTGATGAAAGACAACATCAATCGTATTATTCGATTCTGGTCCTCTTTGTTCAATTGTTCTTCTTCTAATACTGCTTTAATCCCTCTTGCGACATAGGGAAAAAGCCGTTACCCTCTGCTAGTAAATTTCACCTCGACATTGTTTTAGGTTTTCCAACTCGACGAGTTTTTTGCGTATTCTAGTCAAGGACCCAATCTAGCCCAACAGATTATCGTTTTCGCGCTAATCCAATTTCATTTCCTTCGTCTGATTTCGTCGTCTATCCGGTCGGCGCAGCGTCATAGTTCTTCATTCCTACAGCCTGGTACAGATTATGCCAGTATTTTAGTCGAGTGGCGAGTAATTTACTTAACACTATACATACGTGTTAAGTAGTAGCTAAAGTAGCTAAAATGTGTACGAACGCAGTGCATTATTAAGTAAAGTGTCAAAATGAACAAACCACAAGTTAACAAAGTAAAAATGCCCCTACTCGAGCGAAAAAATAGAACAGAAATGGATCGACTCGACAAAATGATTTTACTATGCCCCCTTTTACACGACCGGACACCGAACAGACAAAACGAACGAACAAACTGGGGTTTATGGGGAAGAGGGTGAGGGAGGACGATGGAAAACCGGCGCCTCTCTCACCCTCTTTCCTATAAACCCCCGTTTGTTCGTTCGTTTTGTCTGTTCGGGGTACGGTCGTGTAAAAGGGGGTTATATTACACGACTAAATTTGTTTGTCAATACTGGTTTACTTACTCACTCGACTAAAATACTGGCATAGTCTGTATCAGGCTTTATTCTACCTTGCCATCGGATGTTTACGATATTACGTAGGCATCTGTTGATGGAAATTTGAAGGCGCCTTGTGATGAATTGGGTGAATTTCTATGTTTCGCAACCATAGAAAAGAACTGCTTTAACGTTGGAGTTGAAGAGCTGAAATTTGGTGTTAGTTGAGATCTCCGTCAATGTCGGCATATGGAGCGAAACAGGCATGCGTATGCGCTTCTTTTTTTTTTTTTTTTTTTTTTTAATCGAGTTAATCTTCTAGCTCAGAAGTACACTTCTCAGCTGGGCTGAGAAACGGGCCACGCTTATGTGCAGGGGCCGAATCCGGCCGAAAGCACCAAAAAAGGTATAAGAAGAAAAAAACAACGCAAAACGAGCATGCAACCGAAAATGCGGGTTCCTTCTCAACCCTCCCCGGCACTCCTGTACCGAGCCGGTCCTGTCCCTGCACACAAACGCGGTCACATTTACCACTGCACAGTGGCTCGGCTAAGACATGCAAACACAAAACAAAAAACAATGCAACATTTAAGAGCACAAAACATCAAACAGAGAAGCGTGCAAAGACAATGAAAACGTGGGACACACAAGGAGTCACGCCACATTAAAAAGAGTCCTTTTAAGGACATCTTCGCTAGTTTGCATGCTAAAAACACTCGCATTTTTGTTAACATTTATAAGCATGCGGTTAACTGGTTCGTACATCCCATAATTGGTGTTAGAGGAATTAATGTACAAGAGAGGTGGACCTCTCAGGTTGTAGTTGTTCACTCTAAATGACGTACGGGTTCGTAGGAAGCCTGAGTCAACTTTGTCATTCAACAAACGATGAACGAATATAACGTCAGCGACCTCGCGACGCTTATGGAGAGAGCTCAAGTTGAGCAATTTAAGTCTGTTCACATAAGGCGGAAGAATAAGTGGGTCATCCCACGGGAGGTGACTGAGTGCAAAACGGACGAACTTCCTTTGAACCGATTCGATTTTATCGACATGGGAGGAGTAGTAAGGAGACCATACCTGGGAGGCGTATTCAAGTAAAGGCCTAACTAAAGATATGTACAAGTGCTTTGTGATAAGGGGGTTGTTGAATTCCTTGGACCATCTTTTTATAAATCCCAGGACTGAATTGCCCTTGGAAGAGATATAATTGATGTGGGTGGAGAAATCCAACTTACTTTCTAACCTAACCCCAAGATCGATAACAGAGTTGCTTGCTTTATTCTTGCTTTATTTATTCTGGAACTGGCGTCTTCTGGTTTCTTCCGCATCATTTTCGGTGATAATGCTACCGAGGTAACAGAATTTATCTACCAATTTTACGTCACGGTTATTCCGGGTTGTGGGTTCGCGATGACTGTGTGAGACAGCAAACAGATATCAACCGCATATTCGAGCTCCTTAAAGGTCGATTCGCACTATACGGAACGTCAACGTCACGTCAAGGAACAGAAACGGCACGTCAAAATATTCTTCAATGAGTTTTACATTACGTGTTCACATATATAGGCAACGTCACGGTACTAGTAGAGGGAAATTAAACAAAAAAAGCGAAGTTATGATGTAGTTGGGAAGTGGGTTTTTTTTCTTTACATATGTTAAGATAAAGCGAAAAAAAACTTTCTGCAAAATCGGTCCTGTGCTGCACGAGAAAATTGCATAAATGTCCATTTTTGATGCATTTTGAGTGCACTGCTACACTATTTTTTTAATTTCTCCAGTTCTGTTCATAGAAAAATAAAAGATTCCAAAATACTCGTGAATGAATAGACTATCGAACTGATTCGATATAAATACTTTAAAAATGAATCCTAACCTCAAAAAACCAAAATGCATGAAATTTTGTTTTATTTTACAACTCAGAAAGGCGATCCAAAACAAAAGGAGAGGAAATTGACAAAAAAACCGTCCTATCGCTCTTTAGAAAAACTAATCAATTTAAGGTGCTTGTGACCCTTAGCCCAAGTCTTTTCAATTAAACAAAAAAAAGGCTTGATCGAATGTTATGAAATTTTTTTCAGAGCATGTTTTCGTTAATACGCTCCGATCGGCACCTCAACGAAGTCGGTATCATATTTGGTACGCGCGATATTGGGCATGTACAAAAATCACGAACTTCGTTCAATCAAAAAAACGGCTCGACCGATTTTTATGAAAATATTTTCAGATTATAACTGCGGTAATATGCAGCTCAATGCAGTCAATATAATTTTTGGTTCGTGCGATATAGTGCAGGTACAAAAATCACTTACGTCGTCTAAACAAAGAAACCGCTCCACCGAATTTTATGAAAATCTTTTCAGATTATAACTTCGGTAATACGCTGCGACCAGGACCAGTCGATATCTTTTTTGGTTCGCGCGAGATCGTGCAGGAGAAAATGACCACATACGTACGCACACACGCATACTTCTTCTCAAATTTTTGCTTAAAATGCTATTGCGAGTTTGAAAAATGAAAATACGTTGAAAATTACGATTTCGATTTTCGGACCGATTACAATAACTGCCCTATAAACTGGGAAGGTAATAAGAGGGCGGCAAAATATTCTTCCGCCCCGGGCGGCTGTAACACACGCTACGTCACTGTATTTAGGATACCACTTTTATCCTTTATCCTGCTGGAAAGTGTATCGTGTATTTTCTCTTAAAATTTTTATATTTTAGTTTAGACCATGTACTAAAAATATCACAATTATAAGTTGGGATCTCAATTGTCACAAAACGGTCGATTTGATATAGAATGACTCGTATGAAGATTAAAAATAAAACAGGTGATGGAATTGAGCCCTGCGTTCTGCCTTGCCACGAATATAACTACTTTTTTTGGGGTGTGGTGTGGTATAGAAAATCTTCTAGCGAGTCCTGTCCGAATATATTCTTGCAACACTAGACTGTTACGTTGGGTTGAGCCCACCTGTCATTCACCGTTTGATCTCAGGGTTCATTGCCTTTCAGGCATACCGTTTATTTCTATTAATGTATTTTATGTTTCGAGCTAAGCTTATTATATTTGCACAAGGACATGACTAATGACATAATGGGCTGTTAGCTTAACTTCGATTGAGCAAAGTATGATCAACGAAAGAGAATTTGTTTAAATTGAAAGCTTGAGAGTAGATCAAATTTAATGTTCCCTTTGAAGGCCAGGATTCAGATGTTATTTAAATAAATGTTAAAAACAACTTACCTTCTCCACATAATTGGCAAAACATCTCTTAATTTCAGCTAATGGTATAAAAAGTGCTAAAGCTATGGGTGTCCCTTTGGGAGGCCAAGGTGGTTCTTTGGCCCAAGCGTGCAATATCCTCAATGAAAGATTACTTCTCGACGCCCAAGCAGGACATTCCACAAGGACTCTTCGGGGTGCCTCCAAAAATGACCCTTCCTTGGTCTGTTAAAGTAAAGTTGTGTTAATAGTCCTTAATAAATAAAAATTTGTTTGTTACTTACATGAATAGATGTCAGTAGCTGGTCGACAGTAATACAGTCATTGAACCCATGGGACTGGGCATGCAGACGTAGCTCTGGCTCCAGTCTAGCAGGACATAAGGCTCCCGGCGCAACAGGGATCGCCCATTGCGGAATGATTGGCTCCTTAAGTGCCAGATCAGTGTAGAGTGTCTTCAAGTAATTACCTAACCTCGCCTAAGGGAAATAAATCCCGAAAAATGATAAATTTAAGAAAAAGGCAAATCTCCTTTGCATTCAAATCTCATTACAAGAACTCAATTTATCGCGTATATACAAACGTAAAAGTAACCGAATAACCCTAGCCAGATTCCAATTTGAATATTTGGGCGGAGTGTTTCTGGGAGGGGTGTAAATAATTCTGTGGAGGGTTGTTTCAGTCATTTTTTGATGGTGGGGGAGGGTAGGGGGGAAAATATAAGGGTAAAAGGAAGGATAGAAGAAAAGTCGAAAGTTACAATTTTACATACTTGCGGATCCCGACGGGATTCTGGAAGACATGCTGGTGGACCCGGCGGTGAGGGACACTCCAGGGACACATAAGAGCCGGAAAGTTCACAATCACTTCGGTACGAAGTTGTTTTTGGTGGAAAAATCTGAAAATGAAGGAAAACATTCAGTATTAGAAAAACTTTGCTCCAGAATGAAGTAGAACAAAAGAAAATCTCAAGAAAAAAGTTAAAGCACGCACACACCAACATACACATGTACGCCACACAAAAAAAAAGTTAAAGAAAACACGAAAAAAAGGAAAAGATGCTGACGAGAAATTTGTGAGTGTTTGTTTTTGAATTTTTATTCAATAGCTTAAAATAAAAACTTTTTTTCGGTTCGAAAAGGAAAGAAATTCTTGAATTGTTTTGAGCTGAAAAACTTCTTATAGTTCAAAGCAGTCAACTTGCATTGTTATAAGGATTGGAAAAGTACAATTGGTTATTGGAACAACTTGTTCAGGACTTTGTTATTTTCGTTTCTTTGTCTTGAAGCTCTAGTTAACAAAAGGATCATCAGTGCTTTACGAAACTTTTGTAATGAAAAAAAAGGGAAGCTGTTTTTGTAAGGTACCATCGAAGCTCTTGCTGTAGTCGTTATAGTTATAGTTGTAATGAATTTTTGTTTTCTTTACACAATACAATGTTGTTGACTTGATTTTTAGGTGTCATGTAAACACTTTATGGTATTTTGTTATTTAAAGTTTTTGGCAGCATTAGTATAGATGTTTGTATCTCAGCTTATAATTCAAATTTCATTACTTTTTTAGTATTTAAACTTTTTTATAATTACTCAAATTTGATATTTTACATAATGTGGGGGGATCTTTGAAAGCAGTCTTCTTAAGTGCATCCTCCTTCTTCCTGGTCGCGCTTCAGAAGCATTTTGGAAGATTTTCCTGTGCATATGACTACAAAATAAGTCATTCTCAACTTTGTTGGTAAATTTTCTGTTTTGAGAGAATCTCAAAACTTAAAACTTCAAAATAGCTTCCCAGGAAGCTAATTAGAAGAAAATCGAACAAACTGCTTCTTGCTAATGACATGCAATGCTAAAAAAGATATGGATAGGGATACGGAAGGGAAGCACTTTTGAGATGCACAAGGATAGCTTCTTTATGCATCAGTGAATCCTTCTACTTCCCGCTGAGTAAGATTAGGTTCCCAGCGGGGAATTGAAGCGCTTCTGAACTGATTCTGAAGCCGACGCGCTTCTTATTAGTATCACAACTCCCTTCCTTTTAACACAGGCATGTCACATCAGAGAAAAGTGCTTATATTTTGTTGTTCAAGAAGCGCAATTGAAGCTGGGAATTTCACTTTATTGTTTTCATCATAAAAAGAATTTCACAACTGACGCGATTTATTACAACATCACAAATGTCCTAAAACAAGGGAAACAAATACAAAAATTGAGAAAAACAAAACAAAAAATGGAAATGGGGCGCGTGATTCCAGAGAGCTTCCATAATATATGAATAGTAAACGCTACATTCTTGCTGCTTTTGGAAGCGCTGGATTAATTTCCCGCTAGGCTTGAACTAACACTAAAGTAATTACCTCGACGGAATACAGCGGAGATAGCATTGCCTCGGATCAATTCCGTCCAGGCGACAAGTTTCCACGAACTAGGGAAAACACCAAGAGATCGTCCTTGTACATTGCTGTGTCTCATCGTCTGCATATTTCTATTTGTTTTAATTTTTTATTAGTGTTTGTCATGCTTGTTTCCACGAATAGTGTTGGCAAAGAGGTCCGCCCTTACAAAGCCGCATCTATTCGGCTCCTCTCGTTTCGCAGCAATCGCTCAGGTATGTGCTAATATATAAAAGTTTAACAAAGGATTCTGAGGCTTAGATAAGAAATCAGAGACTTGATTTCAATAAATTTTGCTCCGGAAATGAATAATATAGTTGTGAGAAAATATCTTTTTTAAGCCATTAACATAGTTGCAGAACTTGTACATATGAGTATATAAGAGTCTGACAGATAGTGAAAGATTGATATATATTAACAATTGACGTTTTGTTAAATTAAAAATTGTTTTTCTAGTTTCAAAAGGAATTTTTTTAGTTTGGATGGGACCAAAATGTGTTCAAGAACCACTTTTAATCATTCATATATGCTTATTCACAACTTGTCAGTTAAGTCGACCTATTTTTAAAATGTTGGCACATATTGTGTCGCTAACATAAAGATATTTTGATTCAATATATCAAACAAAAAGGATACAGGGTAATGATAAACAGAGAAAAAGTTATTCGTCTATTGTTATTGAGTGGAGCAAGGTCATATTCACCACAGCATTCCGTAAAGCGAACACCATACGAACTCTGGGTTATTTCATGTATTGAGAAAAAAATTGGCGATGTGTTTTATATATAATCAGGAAATGTACCGCAGTGAGACTTATAAGGTTGGCTTTAATTTGCTGATGGATTGATGGTGCATTTGCATCTTCAATTGGATGCTGATTTAATACATTAGAGGAATAGATTATTAGATTAAAAAAATTGAAACAAGTAGAATCGGAAATTTTATTCCATAATAATGGGGTTTTTCTTCATTTTAATTCTGCTGAAATGCAGAAATATTTATAAATTTTTTTATGTGATAAACCAAGCTTAGGAATCACCCTTTAAATTAGCACTACGTGATGTCATTTGGGTCATGGTGTAATGTCTACTATACTTGGTCTGAAAGATAGTAAAGGATAGTATTGTTCAGATGTCGGGGGTACTTAAGCAAATGGCGATAAACCCTATGTTTCAACTCTACGTGTGGTACCTAGTTCAGAAATCCTGGCTGTGAAAGATTATGCCAAAATCGTGTAGTTCTATTAATAAATGCGCTTTAGATCATAATGTGCGCGAACAGGAGGGTGAGTGTAGCAGTGGGCTGTATTGCAGGAAAAGTATCGGAAAACGTTAATTTGAGTAGAGCAATAGCTTTGTAGAGCTTCTATATTCCTGTGGTAGCTGAATAAGTCTATGGAGAAGTAAAAGGACCATCCTCGATGGGTTCCATAGGGCTTTGCACCTACCGTACAATGCCAAAGCGGTTCTAGAGGCGTACAATGCCAGGGCGGAGCCAGATGTCGGGCGCGTACATTATATGGTGGTTGAAGACAGGGCCGTGCCTTAGTATAAGGCCGCCAGCGTGCAAGTGTATATTGCCACCCCCAAAGCAACATCATATAAAGAAAAAAATGTATTTTTAATTAGAAAGTAAAATTTATGCATCAAGTTATCATGTTTAATTTTTATTATTATTAACCCTAACCCTAAAATAAAACTCGCTTCTAGACACGCACGCTTAACGTCAAATCGCCTATATGGGACCCAAATGACACGCACAGTTTTTACTAAGCTCAAATTTAAAACGAAAGCAAAAAATATTTTCGTAAATTAAATCCTCCTACGCTTCTAATTCAACGTTTTCATTAATTTTTTCTAAATATATTCATTAAAAAAACAAATAAGAATTTTAGCAAATTTGCCCAACATTAAAATAAGACTTGCCCGCACTTAGCATGAAACTGGTCCGGTACGATTATAAAATAATTTTATAAGAGGTTAAGGTGTTTTCAATGATGCAGGTTGCGTGCGCAATTGACTTATTCAGCAACACACTTCCATTGCTGAATAAGTCAATTGCGCACGCAACTTGCACCATTGAAAACACCCTGACTCTTGTTTCGTTTTACCCAGTACAACTTTTCCCAAGAAACCATAGTTCGAAAGTCAATTTTGAGTCTTCGGATTTTCAAAAATAGGTATTTTTTGTCAAAACTTAAGATTGCTACATTCAAAAGAGAAAAAAACAAGTTTTTTCTCCAGGCACACGTATATAGGACTTTTCGGGGTCAAGGAATCTATTTCTGATGTTTAATTTTATTTACGAGTGCCGCTAGATGGCGCTTTCGTACATTTTATCCATATTTTGTAGATTTTTTCACTATTTTTCAAGAAAAATTATTATGGAGCATACTTTGAGCGCTGTTAAATATGCTCCCGACGGAGCATTACCGGAGCTTTAATAAATTTTTTAGAACGAAGAAAATGAGCGATTATCTTGATGACGATAAAGGGTGGCATTAGCATACTCAATGGACCGGGCTCTCGTTCGATACGAAGGACAAGCAGCTTTAAAAGTGGTTAGAATTTAGTTGGGGGACTGCTTTGATAAAACCACACTCTCGCTTGGAAAGGAAAAGGCAATTTCAAAAGATAAACAAAATAAACGCTTTTCGATACCCGGATCACATATCCACAGGCATCCATGAAAATTCTTTATTAAAAAGCTTTTTTATAATGCTCCTAGAACGCTTTTGAAGGAGCATAAAAACGTATGCTCCCCTACAATACCATGCAATGTTAAAAAGTATATGGAACTGGAGCGTAACGGGAGCACTGTAAGCTTTTTAGGCAGTGCTCAAACAGCGTTATTGGAGCCCTCCATTTCCCGCTGGGATGGTTCTGCAACCAAAAGCTTTGCTGCAAGTTTTCTGAAAATACACGGAGCAACAGCGATGGAACCAGCTTTTGTGTTGCTACTTGATATTTGTTCGTATTAGTGAGATATCAAATTTTTTTTTAAAAACAAAATGGAGGTTTTTTCGCTGTTAAGAAATAATTTATTTAAAAAAATTCACTCACTCACTTCGAATTCTCAATAAATAGTCCAGTCATTTTAAACATTAAAAATGTAACATTTAACAATAATTGCAAAAGTTTTAAAACTTTGGGGACCTATTGGTACACCGAGAAAACAATAAATCTAAATTTGCAACCTTCTCTGAAGTCCGGAACATTGTTAAAATTGCAGATAAATGGAATTTTGTCTGCATTTTCGCCAAAAAAAATTCCAAAAGTGCTGCAAACTTGGAGTAGCGCTAAATGTATTATATTATACCTCGTACCAGATTTGCAACCAGGTTAAAGGAACGGAACATTGTTTTTTGTTCTGAGCATTTGCAACCAAAATTTAAAACTTTTGTTATTATTTCGAAGCCATTTTGTTCGAAAAAATGACCACAAATGACAAATATTATAAATAAACACGTTCCGCACAGCTCAAAAGGTTGCAAATTTATGCAATCGGGACATTTGTTCCGATGCAGCTCTCGAGTTTGCAAGACTTTTGGAATTTCGTCTGTACGTTTATTTGCAAAAAACGGTATTTAATAAATTTTTAATAAAAGAATGTTCCGTATCTTTAAATTGGTTGAAAATCTGATACGTGATATGAAATAAAGTATTTAACACTACTGCAAGTTTACAGAACTTTTGGAATTTTCTTCGCGACAATATTATAAAATTTCATTTCTTGAAATTTTAACAATGTTCCGGACCTCGGCCAAGGCTGAAAAATTTTATAGTTTGTTTTTATTCTCTTCCCGACCTTACATGAAAGTTTCAAAACTTCTGGAATTATTGTTAATTTTGATTGTCCACACTGACTGGACTAAAATAAAAGTTTTTTCTTATTATGTACAAATTTTGAGAAAAGCTTTGATTTCTTATTGGTGTGCGTGCATGCTTTCCGTGTTCGCGCAGGCCAAAGACAGGAGCACCAAAGTCTCCACCGGAGTACAAAAGTCTCCACTTATTGCATCTCCGCACGCCTCTCATGTCCGAAAAAAGCTTTTGCTCCGGAACAATGGTCCCTCGTGTATGAATGGTGCAAGTTACACTATCCATGATTTCGTTTTTGACCCCCATACACATATCGATTTTTTAGGCAAGGGGTCGCAGGGAAGTATATGTCATGTCATGCGTCATATAACTCCTCACTTTTGAGCCAGAAAATTTGCCGGACTCATCCACCATTACACTAACACAAATATAACATCGCACTCGGGGTCTGCGAAAACTCATTCTCATTCGCGTTTATTGTACAACTACAAAGGCATCACAATCGTTACACGAAAAAGTAGCCAAAAAATGAATACTTAGTGTAATACCCGTATCATACACAAACGGTTTTGATGTGAGTATCGAGTGATGGATAGTGTAACTTTCACCACTGGTCTTATACTCAAATCATGTAGCAACTTTTCCGCACAATGCTAATCGAAATTCAAAAAAAAACATTTTTTCGCTCCACCCTACTGTATAACCAAAAAAATTTTTTTTAAATTTTTTTTACATTTCTCTTCCTTCTTAAAGAAAAACCAAGTTTGTACTTTTTTTGTTTCAAATTAACCGTGTACGAGGTTTTTTGCTTCCCCTGTAAAATTTTATAAAAACTAAAGTTGCCCCTTTTCAAAATGACCGATTCAATTACATATCTCCATATCCTTTAAGCCAGGAGACCTTATTTATGAGTTTATGACGATTACCGGAAGTCGCTCAGAATGGCAACACGGTAGACTTATCGGTTTCAAAGCCGATAATGGAGTACGACGAAGGTAACATTGGTAATGAAATTGCCGATGGTCTGGCTAGGGTAGGGACAAACTCATTACTTGTTGGCCCGGAGCAGGGTCGACTAGCTGTTTCTTCATAATTGGACCCAGCGCGCTCGTAAAGCTAAAAGATTCATTCCAATCGACAAAATCAAAAAGAGTAACCTTCAAGAGGTGGGAGCTAAAAAGAATGACGGAGCTCCTGATGGGCCACTGTTCGCCAATTGTCATTCATCTAAGCAAAATAGGGCTGGTAGTTGATTGTGGCTGTCGGTGCTGCGGGGCTGGTCTCGAAACTGCGGTGCACTTGCTTTGCGATTGATAGGCTACAGCGAGTAGGAGATTGAGTCTCCTCCATCGCGACTTCGCTGCTCCCATGAAGATTTGCGGTATGTACCCCAAATCAATTCTAGGCTATATCACAAGCCTTAAGGCCTTACATACGTCTAGCAGCGCCAAAAATGCACTAAAAGAAACATTTGTTTTAGTAGGGATAACATTAAAAATTAATAAAAAAAAATATAGTTTAAAAAAACTAAAATTACATTTTTATTTTAAAATGAACTAAAAATTAAAAAATAATTTTGAATGTAAAGTTTATATTGCTCCAGCTTGTATATGGAAACAACCTACCTTTCGAAATGTAAAACAACGTGGGACTCTTAACCTATATTCTTATTATATTAACACCGGAACTTTTCGCTAGCGCCCCACGCTTTTTTACATTTCGAAAGGTAGGTTGTTTCCATATACAGGCAGGAGCAATAAAAACTTTTCATTCAAATTTTTTTTTTAATTTTTAGTTCATTCTAAAATAAAAGCGTAATTTTAGTTTTTTTAAACTATGGGCACTTTCAGTAATGCAAGTTGCGTGCGCAATTGACTTATTCAGCAACACACTTCCATTGCTGAATAAGTCAATTGCGCACGCAACCTGCATTACTGAAAGTGCCCTATATGTTTTTATTTTCTACTTTTTAGTCTATTATATCTCTTCCGCCATTTTTTTAGTGACCGCCATATTAGATTTAAAATGAAGTCACACAGCTTACTGTACTATATTCGTCATACACTTTTTTTTGATATCTATAACGGCGTTGTAAAGAAAAAGGTAAACTGCCATTTTGTGTTGACCGCCATTTTGAATTCGGAGTGTCGCCACCAACTAATAGCATTCTACTTGTCATATCCTTTCATTTGAATACCATACCGAGATACATGATGGGCTGGATCCAAATCACTCCAACGATACTGCCCTATACTTATGCAAAGGCTTTTCGTGAGCGGGGTTATAAAATCGTATTCTTAAGCGTCAAATGTGTTCCCGTCATCGGATTTTGGGCAGGGCTTTCGCTCTTTCGTATTTACTTATACGAAAATTTTGTATTTCAGAAGCAATAGACTTTTCCTACTAATAATGCACCTATGGCAAATTTTGTATTTTTTCGAAAAGGTCCTCTTTTACTTTTAGAGAGAAGATATGAATCTGAGAGATATTTTGAAACCTTAATTTGGAAGTATTCTTTTGGTTATAAATTCCTCGGTTTTGAAAATTCATTAAAACTGCGCGTAAATTCAGGATCCGTAATCCACTTACATAATAAATATGTCAAACAAATTGCACAAAAAAAAACATTCCCATCAATAAATAATGATCGGTCCACATATGCTTGCCAAATTCGATAAAGGCTGGGATTTATAAAATGGAACAGAATAAATCCCATCTTTCAAAGATAATTTTGTTTTCTTTCCCCAAAAAAAATTTGCAATTTTGGTTTTATCAGTAAACAATTGTGGCGACCCATCACAACAAAACCCTTCTGCTTCGATATTGTTATTATCTTTAAACATGGTTTTTTAAAGCTTTCCATAATCAGAAATTTTCCTTTCAAAGTTGTATAAACTGAAAATCAATTTGGAGAAAAGGGTTCCGATGAGAAATTTGAACAGAAAATTCAAGCTTTAAAAGAAAATCAAACCGAAGAAGGAACGAAGAAAAAAAAATGAGTACCACAAGACCACTTAAACCTTATCAGAGCCAAAATGTCAACAGAAAGCTAACAAACTTCCTTTTAAGGATGGAAAGTAAAAATGTTTATGGTAGCCACTTTATGAAAATTTTTCGATAAAATTTTTATATGAGAATACAAAGGATCCTTCTACCTTTAAGGGATTTACCCAGCGCAGACAATAAACCAAACCGGATCCCTTTTCCTTATTTATACAACCCAAGAAATGATAAAATGGCGAAGATAACTTCTCCTTCAAAGATATGAATGCAAACGGTATAAGGACTGTGAAGTTTGCAGATAGCTCTTGATGATGGCGATGGGGAATCGAGCTTAAATGTGGATGTGTTTCTAACATCTTTTTCTCGGACAAAAGAAGGGGCAAGAAGCAAAAAATACACTTTCAATGATATTTAAGGGGGTTGGGACCCACCACCCCCACAATCTAGCAGATGATTCCTCTGGCATTAATACTTTCTTAGGCGAGATCCTTTTTAGTTAAAATTTTAGCCACAACTGGATTATTTCTTTATTTTATGTCCTGTTTCGGTTCCGTTCTTATTGTTTCTCAACTTTATCCATGCTGAAAGGGCGGGACTGTTATTGCGAAGTGCCATAAAATGAATAAAACGAATTTTTTTGTTCCATTCTTTTGTTGCTGGAGAAAGGAAGGATAAACGTTAGAATTTTAGGTTAAAATCTAAAATTCCCATTTTTTACGACGATAATATAGGTCACGAAGAAGGAACGAAAGGCTCTTAGTGTGACCCTAGATTTTTTTACCGAAAAGTTAATTTTTTTAATTTTCATTTCAAGTAATTAATTTTGTTATCATAAAAAAGGAAGGAAAAATTCGTTCATTGTGAAGAGAACGATATATTTTTAGGAAATAACACAACAGACCTTTATATGAGTCGCTTATTTTAAAATTGGCCATCTAGCCGATACCCTGTCAAAGTATAAAGCTGACATTACATCCATCCAAGAGACGGACAGGGAATGGTGTCCTGCAATAACCTGAGTATGATGTGTATTACAGTGCTGTCATACAAGACACCATGTGCTCGGGGTAGGTTTTATGGTCAGCAAAAGGACGAAACCTACCATTAGCGACCTTAAAACAATAAATTAAAGGCTTTGCGCATTTCATGTGCTGGGAAAATTTAAGAACATAAGACTCCCGCAACCAAATAGGCCAAGGTTGATAGACCGCAGCCACCTTTCGGTATGAACGTACCGAAGTGCAATATTCACCTAGGATCATTACCTTATTGGTATGGTGCTCTGAGAGCGCATTGCCTATTGCAATGCAGAAAACCTTTGTATTCGTAAGGCCATTCCTATATGAGGGACCTTGGTCGAAAACAGCTCGTGCTCCCAGAACCATGGGCCCTGAATGGCCTGAAACACACCCGAATCAACAAAGCTGTATTCCGCAATGATATGGCCAGAAACATCTACGGCCATGAGTTAGAACTTGCGCTCAGTGAGCGAAGAGTAAGTCCTGGAGACGAGTGCCAGACGTCGACGAGAGTAGTACTCGTCTTAAAAATACTGACGTTACAATTGCTGACTCTATCTTAGTAGTCCGGGGAAATTAGCATTTAAAGGAGACAAAATTCCAAAATGGCTTAAAATTGGACCACAGCTTCCTTGGGACTTTTTAAGAAAACAGTTTCGGAATCACAAAAAAAACAACATGGCCGCCGGAGATATCACTTTTTGGCAAAAAAATCACTCAAAAACTGTTTTTTTCGAATTTTTTTTTGATCAGTCAATACGAAACGTTATTGCCTACAAAAAACGAGTTTGTCATTTTTGCGAAAACTTAACCCTTTCGAAGTTATTCAAGGTCAAAGTTTCCCAAAATCACATTTCGGCCAAAAAATACTTTGAATAATTCGGAAAGGTTAAGGTTTTCGAAAAAAATTCAAGAGGGGTATTAATGTGGGAATAATGTTTTGTATTGAGTGATCAAACATTTTTTTCGAAAAAACCAGTTTTTGAGTGATTTTTTTGCCTAAAAGAGATATCTCCGGCGGCCATGTTGTTTTTTTGTGATTCCGAAATTGTTTTCTTAAAAAGCCCCAAGAAAGCTGTGGTCCAATTTTCAGCCATTTTGAAATTTTGTCTCCTTTCGTGCGTTTTTTGTGCTAATTTCCCCGGAATATAGGCAGAAGACATACTGGTTCGACGATGAATGCAAGCTGACTGCTGAATGTTGCAAACTCAGAGAACACGGGCACGCGAAGGGAAATTACACGGACCTTAAAAGAGAAGAAAAAGGAGTTCACAGACGGAAAAACGAAGCCCTGGGAGGAAAATCTCAGCTAGAGACCCACAGAATCCAGAGGTATGAACTTCTCGGTAAAGTGCTGTCCACCATCCGAGGGCACTTATGTAGCTAGTGAATTGGGTAGCGAGTTTCGTCTAAGTCACCTTTCCCACAAAGAAACGATAGACCGTAGGTCGCTGTTTGGTAAACCCCACTCTCCTGGCTCTGGTTGACACCTTAGACGAACCCATTTTTAAGGGTCAATCTGATAACGCCAGGCCGAAGTAACGATTTTACGCCTTGTACCGGTATGGACTCAAACGTCATCCAAAAGGGTTGGCGAGCTTAGTCAGTATGAATCTGATACCATCGCATCGTCTGGGTCCGACTTCCAGTGGTGTCTCCTCTCGGAGGCAGGGAAGTGTTAATGCACGGCCACAACGCAGCCATCGCACCTAGCACATCGCACCCAGCAATACCAGAATTTGACCATCGCACACTAAACCTATATGGTGTTATGTGCAGTGCTAGGCTCGGCAGGCTGCGTTGTGGCCGTGCACTTAGACGGACGGTTGCACACGTTCCGTGCCGCTAGACTGAAGTAACATTCTCACCAATCCCTCGTAAAAAAGGGCCTTGGATCGAGATGGCGTCTCCGCGGAGCTGTTTACATATTGAGAGCCTACACGACACCGAGCGATTCGTGAATTAATTGTGTAAGTATGGAAGCTCTCTACTACAGGAAATGGTATGTTGACCTACCGACTGCATGGTAGCAAAATTAAATTTCGGCAATGACCTTAATAGGAATGGGAAGATTTCCAACCCGACAAGGACCATGACATTGTCCTGTACACAGAAGGATCCAAATCGGAATCGGGTGTAGGGGCCAAAAAAGCTTCCGCCTGGCTAACTTCGCCAGCGTTTTCCAAAAAGAACTTCTGGCAATTTTTCATGCCTGCCTAGGAATGCAGTCAAATCCAAGGCCAAGGGTAATTCTGTTATCAGATAGTCAAGCGGCCATTAAGGCATTAGGCTCGGTCCGTGTAACTTCCAAGCTTGTCGACAACTGCCAGCAGGAGCTCTATTCCCTGGCCGGGAGGTACAGGGTCACTCTACAGTGGGTACCGGGTCATAAGAACATCGAGCGCAACGAAAAGGCAGATGAATTGGCAAGACTGGGGAGAGATATCTCCAATCTCCATATACTTTCTCTCAGCAGCTGGCTCCAGGTCTATCATCATGTGACAAGTCTACGAAGACTTGGCCTTGTTATAACAAACAAAGATCGCGCGACCTTTTGGTGATGCAACGCAAGGATATTGCCAGAATCGTGTCAATAATAATAATGGCGCACTGGCCAATTGGCCAACATGCAGCCAGATTGAGAATTCCGCATAACACCCACTGCCGCAGCTGCGGAGACGAACAGGCCAATGAGACAACTGAACATTTTCTCTGCGAATGCACAGCTCCGGCCAATATAAGGCACCGCGTATTTAAAAGCATACTCTTGAATGGTTTGGGGGATGTTTCGAAAGTTAAAACCGGAGATTTGGTCCGATACCTAAATTTGACGAGATGGATCTAAATCTCTAGCTTACTGCTCCTTTTCACACAATAGTTTTCACTAGTGCGGCTACAAAACGGCGCACCTTAGCGCCAATGTGTCCCAGCCTACGACTTGAACCGCAGCGTTACCGTTCTACTACATATGTAGTAGTTCTACTACCTTTTTAAAAAGAATTGTTAATCTACTACATTACTACCTCAAGTTATCATTCTACTACCTTTTTTTTGATAATTCTAATATTTTTTATTTGTGGCTAAATCGATCGCAGCCCACTCGTTACTCGCTGTATTCCATTCTGTTACTTTTGTTCATTTTGCATACGAAATTTATAAATATTAAATCCAGAAAGGGCAAATTCTCCTGAATACCCATCTATCGCCAATTTGGTTAAGTCGTTTTTGAAACTCAGTAGGATTAAAAAAGAAAAAACAAACCGCTTAGGTACAAACAGTAAGCTTTACACCGGCTCCAATGCTCACGCCAATGCAAATTTCTCGATCCACACGTTGGACAAGTAGCATTGGGGCAAACCTTGGCGCCAACGTGTGGAGCCGTCCTTATTGTGGGTGCAGATGAACTAAGAAATCACATTAAAACCCACATACTTTACGCTGATTATGGCAATACAATATAAATACGGCAATACTATTAATACTCTTAATGATAAAATATATGCGTAAATGTTCATAGTGTTAATGGGGACTTTAAAATTGATTTGAAACCAAAAAATTTACTACCTCTTTTTTCAAAAAGATAGTCGATTTTGCTACTCTCAAAATTCATCTTTCGGTAACATTGCTTAGACGGGACTGCTGCTCCTACCTACAGCCTGATCCAAATCAGTTGAGGTTTTCTTCGCGCATGTGGGGAAATGAAAACTGCACACAAATAAACATTGCGCACGTCGGGATAAGACATGCGCTTATGTATCTCTTGTTATTCTCACTTTTCTGTTGTTATTCTCTCTGCGCATGGAAAATGCGACTTTTGAGAAACCTCATCTCTTTTGGATCGTCCTCGACCTACCATGGAAGCAGGAAGCGTTGCCAGAAGACTGGAAATAAGGCATCTTCTGCTCGGTGCATAAAAAAGAGATACCACAGCGGGCACCAATAACATTGTTGAGTACAGCGTTAGTGGATAAGATATTTCCTTTGGGGAATTGTTGGACGCTTATGTGAGGGAAAACGATTCTGGAGACTCTACAACGACACTATCGCGACATATAGTAAGTCATCTTTAGACGGTTCGCTTCCAGCAGTGTTTCTCCGGAACTTCGTGGATGAAGAGAAAAGTGGGGATGATAAGATGTACCATCGCACTTCTCCCTTTAGAGTAAAAACCATAAAAGAAGACAACGAGTGTCCCATTGGCTCTGGTTGTTTGAAAGCGCAGCTATTTCACTCAAACAACCAGAGCTAATGGAAAGCTCGTTGTCTTCTTTTATGGTTTTTCCTGTAACTACAAAGTTCATGAGGAAGGACCCTGGAAGCGAATTGTCTAAACAGGCGTGTAGAAGTCGTGAAGAAAATAAAGCTCGTTAGATTAGGGTGAGCAGCTCGTATGGGCGCAGAGGAAATGAGACGCGTTTATTTAGTTTCATCTAGAAAGGTAGATTTTTCGACTAGAAAAATAAGAAAGTCTACGAAGGTGCATTATCTTGATGCAAAAACCAAGAGTTTTCTGTCCATATTTCTGACCGCTTCGGAATAGCTTTACGCAAACGACGCATAACCTTCAAATATTAACTTACTACTTACTAGTACAGAGGGTGACTTCACAGCTTGGACTTTCTATTAAAAATGATACGTATTTGACGCTACACAATGTATTTTAAGCTAAAAAAAACTTTTATGCAATCATAGAAATAATCGACAAGTGCTTATGAGGCTTTTAGTGGATCGATATAGGCATCACTACCAGTTAAACTCTGTTAAGACAAGGAACGTTTTAAAAGGAGAGAAAAACCTAATTATTTACGAACAAATCCTCCCTACGCTTCCTGGGCGAAATCCATTTAATTTAGCTGATATTTTTCCTCGATGTAAATTGTAGCCCCAAAGTGGCCTTTACCAAATATTTTATACTTTCTCCTGGGAAAAAATAAATAGCGTTAACCTCAGCATAGCCTTCCTCTAGGAAAAAGGAAAATCTTGAATATCACAGCAAATCCCCCAAAATTGGTTTCACGTCAGCAAATTTTCGTTATTTTTAGCGAAAACATTCGCTTAAACTTACAGAAGGGGGCGAGGTGGTAGGTGTGGCAATAAACTCGACAAGATGAAAAAGTCGTGAACCCGGGGGTAGAGGGTGATAAGCCGTAGGGAAGCAAACTCTATGATCAGATGAGCGCAGATGGTGTACAGGCGGGCTGGCGCGGTGTGGGGTAACCTGAAGCTCAGTCGGTTGTAGACTTGTTGTAAAAGAAAAATTGTTTCCACCTTAAGCACGCTTTGGGTTTTCCGGAGGATCTGGGAGCTTTTAAATGACAAACTCGTTGAGACGCCCTTGTGACCTCCTGTTTACATCCATGCTAGAAAAACGAGTTCAAGCTGCAACTTCCACCCGCACTAGGCACTAGCTAGCTGTACCGACTCGGCACTAGACCGAACACACTTTCAGTACATAGTTGCGGCATATTGAAAATTCCTTGATGAAATAATGCCATGGATGTCGAGAGGACTTCATAAACAGTCCTTTGCTGTGATTATGTCAAAGTTAATAGAGTTTCCCGGATGAGTTAGGAACTTTCGGAAATTGCGCTCTTCAAAATTAGATTGGGGTGAAATGAGGACGATGCATTCGAGGGCTTTTGTTAAATTAGATTCTAGACCTCGATAGATTGGGTAAAGTGGTTTTATGGGTAACGATAAGATCGGCTCCATCGCAGCGTAGCGCTCATTTTAGAAATTAGTGCATTAACCTGGAAAAATCCTTGGTGCATTTTTCTTTCAACCTTGATAGGTTGTGTTAATTATTGTTTGAAGAGGGGAGGGAGCTACTTGGTTGTGAGTCAAGTGCTTTTTGAGAGATATTGAACTACATTGAAGGAGTGTTGCTCTATATTAATAATCAGCAGCATAGAAACTGAAAAATGCTTGTTGAGAGGATTCCACAATAGATACAGAAACTTAGATTACATAAGTACACACATACCCTATGCTGATCCAACCTTTTGGGCATTCAGATTGATACAGTGATAAGTTGATATATTCACCAGCAATCAAAGCATTAAATTCAAGTGAAAACAAGACAGTGGGTCTTACAAAACGCAATAATTGCTAGTCTAACAACGGTCTTTAAAGTTACTACTATGGCCGCCGGCGGTAGAAATTAATATCAGACATATTGAGCAGGTAAATCAAGGTTATTTAGAGGAAATATTCTGATAAGGAGCAGCTGCAGCATAATAAATTCGAGTTTCGTTGCCATTGGAAATGTAAGCCAATAATTGTATGCTGACTAACGTGCAAGTATGACAACAGTCCAGGAGGGATAGTGATAAAGTATTCATATGTTGGAATAAATTTACCCTGCGATTTTTTAACTCTATACACTGTAAAAGGGGTAGCACACTGAAGTGTGTTTTTTAACACACAAAATGTTTTGTTTAACGCGCCAAAGTGTGTTATTCAACACACCTAAGTGTGTTGTCAAGAAAAAGTGTGTTGTTTTGACGCACTCTATCTTGCAATTGACACGCTCTTCCGTGTTAAAATTATAACACACTTTTTGGTGTGTTAAAAATAAGTCGTGAATTATGACCTGAAATCTAAACAGCACACTTAACATTTATGAACACACTTTAGGAGTAACAACACACTTTTGAGCTATGAAAATACAACACATTTTTTGGTGTGTAGAATAATTTTAGTAGAGGGAAAATAAACAAAAAAAGCAAATTTATGATGTAGTTGGGAATTTGGATTTTTTCTTTTTTTTTCTTTACATATCTTAAGATAAAGCTAAAAAAAATTTCTGCAAAATCGGGCCTGTGCTGCAATAAAATAAAATAATTTTTAATTTTAAATTGAAATTTTTTATTTTGTTCAAATTCCTAAAATGGGCTTTTAAAATAAAGTAACGAAGTATTGCGTATGCTCACAAGAAAGTACATAAAAAAAAATACAATTTAAAAAAAATTCACCCTACGATGATTTGGCATAAAGTGACAATTTTAATGTTTTTCGAAAAGTGCCAATTGTTCCCGTAAAAAACTAATTTTTTTTTGTAATTTCAACCACGCATTCATACATAGCATCAAAATACACATTTTCTCCAAATTTTTATGAAAATCCCGATATTTATTGCAGTTTTAGTAAAAAAAAATCATACATTTTGGTTTTTTGAAGTTAGGATTCATTTTTAAAGTATTTATATCAAATCAGTGCGATAGTCTGTTCATTCACGAGTACTTTTCATTTTTTTAGTTCTCTACGATCAACAGAACTGGAAAAATTAAAAAAATTGTGTAGCAACGCACTCAAAATGCATCAAAAATCCACATTTATGCAATTTTCTCGGGAAGCACAGGCCCGATTTTGCAGAAATTATTTTTTTCGCTTTATCTTAACATATGTAAAGAAAAAAAAGAAAAAATCCAACTTCCCAACTACATCACTATCATATGACAATGTGTTTAAAATCAAATCGCAAATATCAATTACAGACTTATTCTGATTGTGAGCGATAGTTTTTGTTTAAAATAGATTTACCCAGATTTCAAACGCTATAATTAAGAGAAAAATCGTAGGAATTATATGAATATGTTTTTGGCTAATTTCGGTCGAACCTGGACAAAAAGCCTGGAAACTCACATACATTTTATGGGAATGGGGTTGTAGGCAACTCTTCGCAAATAAATAAGGCTTTTCAAAATTACTCTAGGACTATTTTGGTCCTTGTTCATAAATTTTTTCGGGGACAGCTGTTTTTCATTTTAAGCCCTAGGATAAATTTTTACGATAATTACCGTTCCTGCTTCTGAAAATTTTCCATATTTCACGGTTTTTAATTTTTTTTACAAAAAAGTTGTTGACCGATTTCAATTGTCAACTCAGTTTTAAGCGCTATTACATACGATTTTATGTTTTGAAGATAAAGTGGAAACTGAAATAGAAAATCCGTGCGCAAAGCAAATGATTACGATACTTTTGCGTCCCATTTCGTATGGAACCGAATTTATCCTCAAGCATCCTCAAATATGCTTTACTATGTGGAACATGAAATCTTAGGTCAAATAAATCAATAAAAAAATGCAAGCTTGGCAGCATTTTTTCAGGCTCTGAAAAACTCAGAAAAATCAAATTACGAAAAAATTAAATTAGTTTTTAGATATCTCAGTTCTAGTTAAATTTTATTTAGTTTTCTTACATTTTCTTAAAATTAAATTTTGAGCTTTAACAAATTGTACACACTGTAAATCTCAGATTTTTGAAGTGTGTTATTTTAACACGCTTTAGCGTGTTATTTTGACGTCATCCATTTGATTATTACTGTAGTCACTATTTACACGCTTTAAAGTGACTACAATGTCAATCAAATGGGTGACGTCACAATAACACACTAAAGCGTGTTAAAATAACACCCTTCCAAAAGCTGAGATTTGCAGTGAGAAAAGCAAAACTAGCAATTATCCTAATGACCATAAATCGTGCCATTAGCATACTCAAAAGGCCGGTTCTCGTTCGATTACGGAAGATAAGCTGCATTGGACGTGGTTAGTTCTTATTCCGGGGACCACTTGGAAAAACGACAGTCGGGCGTGGAAAGACGAAAAAGCAATTACAAAAGGCGAACAAAAATAAAAGCTTATCGAACCCTACAAATGTCACAGGCCGCCATGAATTCTATTTTAAAAAGCTTTTTTCTACTGCGTTGTTTCAACACATGTAAGTGTGTTTTTTAACACACTTTACGGAAACAACACACTTTAAAGTGGATTAAAAATGACTACAAGAAAACAACACACTTTACATTTGCAGTGTAATTAAGAGAAAAATCGTAGGAATTTAATGAATATGTTTTGGCTATTTCGATCCAGCGGAACAGGTGAATAAAACTTATTAATAGTAGCAAAACAGGGTTTTTGGTGTTTTCGGGAAACAAAAAACAGCGTCTAAAACGCGAAAAAAAAGATTTTTCGACAATTTAAATCGGTTAAAAGGTTTTTGGAAAAAAAACCGCGATATATGACCATTTTTTGGCATTATCTTGGAAACTTGTTTCAAGGCTTAAATTGTGGCTTTTGTTGGTGCCTACCTACATTAAAAATTCATGAAAAAATAATAATAACTTTTTGCGTAAATTGTAACAATGTAAAAAAATTTGTTCCCAAAAAAAAGCTTCTCCCTAAAGATTCGCACTAAGTGAAACTCAAATTTTACGTAATGACGACTAAGATCGGTACCAGCTTTCCGAGTACAGCTTAATACATAATATCTTCCCTCAAGGTGAGTGCCATCTATATTAGAAACGATGTAGCCTTTCAGAAAGTGTACATCATCTGATTTTTACCACTTAAAATTCTTAAAATTTTACTTCCTAAGAACGTTTCTTCTGTTTTCTATACAGGAGTCCTAATACCCGTAATGAAGCTTCCTTCCAAAGAAGGAAATTTATGTACGTGGAAGAAAAAGAAAGACGAAGGTCCATGCCGCGAAGTGTATTCGTACCACGGACCGATCTCTGGGATCGTAGTCGGGCGGCTTAAATTCTAGATTACCAGGGCCGGCGAACAGCTATACCCAATTGACCCATATAGCCATATAATTGACACAAAACTGACCTCAACAATTGAAAGAATGCAAGGTTTAACAGAAATTAGTAAGGATCGTCCGACCATTGATGTACCGAAGTACCCATGGCCCAACAAATGATACGTTCGAGTATTCAATAGAAGAAGTGACGAATGTCATAGCAAAATTCAATAAACTTAAGGCTCCAGATGGTATAAACACGGAAATCTTAAAAAATGGTTGGGAGAAGCTATGCTATGCCTCACATAATCTCATTTGCAAAGTATTGAGAAGGAGAAAGATGCCGGAAAGTGGTTCTTGGCACATTTTTGTCAACCCACAAGAAGGACCAATCACACAGTATTGAACACAGCTTACAAAAAGCCACTAATTTTAGTAAGTAGACTGTAGTAACCATATATTGAGGACAAAGTAGGGGATTACCTAGCAGGAATTGGAAGGAGTAGATTGACAACAGATCAGATATTTTTAATGAGGCAAATACTTTAAAAATGCTGAGAAGAAAACATTTTATTTTTGTTGACTACGTTTTGTTGAGAAACGTTTATGACATGTTTTGTAAAGGAGAGCTGAACAGCAGCATGAAAAACATAGCCAGGGCAAATACATCTCTCCATATCTCTCGTTAATTTGTAAGTAAAACCAAAGGCCTCAAATCTAGGGTAATGTTTTGGCTATGTACGAGGGTCATAAAGAGCATGGTTACATATGCATCCGTAGCATGGTGGGTCAATACCAAACAAAATGGTGCTGTGGCTAAGCAGGCCAAGGTACAAAGGCTAGCTTGTCTCGGTGTCACGGGTATTAAAAGCACCAGACGAAGCAGGATGAGTGATAGAAGGAATAATCCCCACTGATATTCTTGCAGCGGAGGGCATGCAAGAGGGGAGTCCAAAGAGCCAGTCCATTGCAGCATGGCCAAGGAGGTGGGACGAGCCTTCTAAGGGCCGATGGACACACAAACTACGAAGGGAATACGGCGAAGTGAGTTACTACCTCATGCAGCCCTTGAGTGGGAATACTTTCACCGGTTCAGGTTGCACGATTCATCGTTCTGCCCAGAATGTCCAGACGATAAAAAAGACGCGGTTGCATGTCCTCTTTAAATTCCCTAAGTTCAGGGAGCACAGGACTGTGCTGGAAACAGCCGCTGGGGAACAGCTGGCCCCGCAGCGCATCCTGGATCAGATGATAAGGTCGGAGAATAAGTGAAGAATGGTGGAAGTTGTGCTGAAGGCCATCCACCAGAAGCTCAAGCAATTCGAAGCCCAAAGAAACATAGAAAGGCAAAGAATTGCAAGGAGAGATATCAGCTAGATAGCTAGATTGTTCCAGCTCTGGGGAGCACCTTCGAGGGATCCCTTTTTAAGGGTCACGCTAATGATACCAGGCTGAATTAGTGCCTTTACGGCTCGTTCCGGTCTGAAATTGAACGTCATGAAAAAGGGTTGATGAATTTAGTCAGAAGTAATCTGAAGGTGCGTTCCCACTGCGGTCTACAGTGCGCGCACATAAAAATCCGCACAAATAGAGCAAAAACGAAAAATCTCAAACTGTGCGGAGACAAAGCTTTCATTGCGTATCCACTAAAATCTTACAGGAAGCATATGAAAAGTCTCAAACTATGTTCTAAAGAACTGTGCGCGCCCTCTACAGAGACAAGACTTTAGGTGGATAAAACCTTGAATGAGAAATTTCTTGTGTGCGCGCAATGTTTTATGTTTTTCGATTTTAGTCTTAATATATTACCACGCTTCAATTGCTATTTGGTCGGCGATAAGAAAATATAAAAAAATTAACTTTGAGGACGAAAATTTAGCAATGTGCTCTGCAGCATTTATTATTGTGGCAAATGCCAAAAGAAAGCGGAAGCACCGCGGTGTTGGGTGAGACCATATTTAAAAACCAGGGCTGAACAAGGTGTCCATTCAGTAAATATTAGGAAACACTAGAAAAACAAAAAAAATTAATTATATATGGTTTTTTTAGATTGGTGTGTATAGAATAATTAAATTTTTTTAATTTTTTGGGGCCTTTACCCAATCCATATTCTTTATTTTTATTTATTATTATTATAAGCACGACGTTTCGGCAGCAATAACCACCAAGGTGAAAACTAAAATAAGTTTA
Organism: Thereva nobilitata; assembly: GCA_963855945.1. Taxonomy (NCBI): domain Eukaryota; kingdom Metazoa; phylum Arthropoda; class Insecta; order Diptera; family Therevidae; genus Thereva; species Thereva nobilitata. The sequence continues at coordinate 119,045,203 of OY979695.1, read as the reverse complement.
GAGGCAAATTTAACAATAAGTATAAATTAAAAATTAATAATTAAATCAATAGTAATGCCATTAAGAAAAAAACGAACAAAAAATTACTATTAAAACGTCTTACAGGATTACAAAACTAATTAAAATTACATTTTAAAAAATTTACAAATTAAAAAATTACATTTTAAAAAAATTTTTTTATACAAGTAAGAACGAAAAAGAAATTACGTCGATAGTTAAAACAGAAAACAAAAGCAGAAAAGAGGTTATATTGAATGGGAGATGCCGCATGTCTTTTTATTTTTTAATGCTGACAATCGATTTTGTCAATAAAATTAATGTCTATTGTTTTATTTATTGCCTGATCAAAATTATTGTAAAGTCCAACTGCTATGACTTGAAAAGTTGTTATTTAATATTAGCTATTAATAGCTAGACTCGTGTGCCATTTGGGGTTTAATTCAAGGATAGTTGTTTACAGTAATGTCACGTTTCGGTAAAGAATGAATACTGCTGTACAGAAGCTTCGCTTTTTATTTCCAATTTTTGGCTAAAGCTTGATTCATTTTTCTAGTATACAATTTGTTTTCAAATCTTACGAACTGTCATTTGTATTTTTCTTCTTTAGAGCAAAATGGGGTCCTGTCATTTACAATCTATATGTATATTAATACGCAAGCACTTTTTTTCTACAGAGTTATTAACCGACTTCCACTAAACCGATTTTGCTCAAACTGGTTTCATATGGAAGTCGCGGTCGTAAAGGTGTGCACAAAACAAGAATTCTTCATTTATCTCATGTCACTCAGAAATGAGTATTGTATTTCCCAATATAAAATGATAAAATGGCAACAACAATATAAGGTAGAAATTACGGTTAGCAGATAAACAGGCGAATATAAAAATTTATTCTTAAGGTTTGTGAATCGACTAAATTTCATGAGCTTAGATTGCTTGGCGAAAGTTTTCCGTACCTTCTTTTCACTTCGCTTTAAACAAATCAAATTGGAATTTCAAAATTTTGTTTGTTTTTGCTTTTGTTTCAACAAATTAGATTAGAAATAAATACATCGCAATACGGCAAGAAAATTGACTGGGTTTTGAGAGCTTTTGAGTTCCCATACAAAATCGAAAACCCAGGTTTTATCTGGGTCTTCTGGTTCTTCGATTTTGTATGGGAACTCAAAAGCTCCTCAAAAGCTCTCAAAACCCAGTTCATTAAAAGAACACGGGGAATGTCAACGTCATTCTGCTTATGTAGAAAAGGATTTTCTTTCTGTGGAGAATTATACCGTCCCGGCAAATTTTAATTAAAATAATAAAACAACGTGCAAATTATTATCAAAATATATCACGGTAAGCGATGGTGTTATTTAAATGAAGAAAGTTTTGTTCAAAGATGCGATTTTAGATGATAATGTAGTTTTTAATTACACTTTTTTAATTAAAACAATTTTTTTGTTTTTTTTAGAACTGATAGAGAAATTAAAAAGTGATAATAGTTCAATTAAATTATTACTGAGTTATTGAAATGCCTAGACGTCAAACTTTAACGGAACGGATTGAGAGAAGAGTAGCGGGAGAGGGTCGAATTTCGACCACTGGGTGCTACTAGTTTAAATCTTTACGTCAAAAAAAGACATTATTTCTTTGTGCTCCTCAACAGTCGCACCGCCCGCTGAAACGCCCCCTTAAAAAATGAATGAATGATGAAAATACGAAGAAAAAAATAAGATAAAGGGCGTTATACATATAGACGCTTCGTATTCTCTGATAGAACCTATTTCGCACTAGCCCACAATCTAAAGAATCAAGAAAGAAGTCTTAAGGGGTAACACCACTCTAGGATTTTAAAAAATCAATATTTTTTTTTGGCTTTAGATATACTTGAGGATCACAAAAACAATGTACAATTGGACCTATAACTGAAAACTTTTTTTTAAAATGGTTTAATTTCCGATTTTCCCGCGGCGCCTTAGAGCACGCGTTGGTCGGACGTATTGCTTGTATATTGCTTTTCAGTGGCGGTTCCTCTTTGGAAGCAAAGGAAGCACTGCTTCCCTTGATCAAATAGGCAATTTCATAAAAATTAATTTATAGTGTATTAAGATTAATCAGAAGAAAAATCTTAATATATTTCCTCCTCTGGAAACACTAAAAGCCATGAGGCAGAAAAATATTGAGAGCCAATTTCCCCTGAATGGGACTTCAAATCCTCAAATTAAACTAACAACGTAAAGTGACTTCACCGATTTGAAGTCCAATTAGTAGAGGGAAATTAAACAAAAAAAGCGAAGTTATGATGTAGTTGGGAAGTTTGATTTTTTTATTTTTTTTCATTACATATGTTAAGATAAAGCGAAAAAAAAATTCTGCGAAATCGGTCCTGTAATGCACAAGAAAATTGCATAAATGTCCATTCTTTATGCATTTTGAGTGTATTTCTACACTATTTTTTTAATTTCTCCAGTTCTGTTGGTCGCAGAAAAATAAAAAAAATTGGAAAATACTCGTGAAGGAATAGACTATCGAACTGATTCGGTATAAGTACTTCAAAAATGAATCCTAACCTCAAAAAACCAACATGTATGAAATTTTGGTTTATTTTACTAAAATACTAAAATTGCAATAAATAACGAGAAAATAGTCGGATTTTGATAAAAATTGGAGAAAATATGTATTTTGATGCTATAAATACGTGGTTGAAATTTCAAAAAAAAAATTCGATTTTTATGGCAACAATTAGCAATTTTCGAAAAATTTTAAAATTGCCGCCATTTTATGCCAAATCATCGTACGGTAAATTTTTTTTTAAATTGTAGGTTTTTTTATGTACTTTCTTGTGAGCATACGCAATACTTCGTTACTTTATTTAAAATGTCTATTTTAGGACTTTGAACAAACTAAAAAATTTCAATTTTCAATTTTTTGCCTTTTGCCAACTAGAAAAGCTACTTGCCAACTATGAAAAGAGTTTTAGTTTTTTTCAAAGTTCTAAAATAGACAGGGGTGTTTACGACAATTTTTTTTTTTAAATTTTCTTAAACTTCAATTACTCCTAGACTAATTATCTTAAAGCAACAAAATGATGCTGACCTTTTAAGTAAATGTTTATTCTTTTATTTGATATAAAGATCAAAAAGTTGAGTGGCTCTATTTAGAGTATATGTAGGTTTAAAGTATGGGCAAAAGGCTGAAAAACGAAGAAACATTGGGATTTTGTTCACATTTTGATTTTGTACCTACATATACTCTAAAGCAGGGGTGGCCAACCCAAATGGTATCGCGGGGCACTTTGAAAATGCCTTATGATCCCGCGGGCCGGGGTCATATATTGGGTGATTCAAATTTAATTTAATATAATTTAGGGAGAGAGTTCCAAAGCTTTTCTGCGAAGACAAAGAAAGAATGCTGACCAATCAACGTGCGGAAACGCGGAATTATAAATTATCTGTGAGGGATTGCAAAAGCTGCACAAACTGTTGAGGTATGCAGGTAAGTACATAATCGTTAAACGCTACTTCAAGTTTACGGGCGCAAAAAGAGTCAAGAGAGGACAGATGGACAGCCCTTTTCAGTAAGCCACAATGGTAACGAAGTTTAGACAGGATTCCGTAGGTTTTACTTACAATGAAACTAATGTGATCGCAGTACTAGCCCAAGATTTCTTGCTTTATTAACGCAAACAAGAAGAACCGAGTTTAACGCGATAGCTGAAAAGTCAGGACGAACAGTATCAGAGTGAGAGAGATAAAAATGAAATGGGATTTCGAAGGAGCTGCAGTAAATTTAATGTCGACTATAAGGATACATGACGCAAGTCAACAGCAACCTTCTCCACACACATAATGTATTTGATCTCTTGGCGCAGGGAAATAAAGCTGCACATCGTCTGCATACATATGAATCTTAAAATATCGTTAATAAAAATACTGAATAAAAGTAGCCCAAGAATGGAGCCTTGACGAACGCCAGCGTGGAGTAGGGCACTTGAGGTACTTTAGCCACCTGGTTTAAACTTTTGAGAGCGGATAGATACGAAACTTTTCAAAAATTTAAGAGCAGAAAGAGAATAATACTGATAGGACTGAGAAGGACACTTGGGAATAGGTATGATTGAAGCATGCTCCCAAGTCGAGGGAAACTTGAATACCGTGAGGCAGGTGTTAAGAATGTGAGAATGTGAGTTAAAATAGGCAATAGACGAGGTATGAGCATTTTTAAGAAACTAGGTGAAATGTAATGTAATTGGTCGTGCAGGTTTTCGTCAGACAAGGTGGCGCAGTATTCATTTTACGTAAATTCCATTTTCGAAAAGAAACGATCTGCAATCACAACCTTTTGTCCCAGACATCTCAATTTACAAAACTTTTCTTTTATAACATAAAAATCATGTTTTGAAAGTGTTTTTCACATTCAGGTCCTCAAAAATATGTTAAAAAATTTAGTAGCAGAAAGTAGTTCGACAGGCTTAAGGTTAAATCCGATTAAAACTAAAGAAATGCGGATACAGCGCTGACTAATGGTGACGTGGAATTGGTAGATTACTTCTGTTACCTCATTAGTTACGTCACTACCAGAATATATAAATCATATGGAGATCGACGGAGATCTCAACTAACGCCAAATTAAGGCTGTTCAACTCCAATGTTAAGGCAATTCTGTTGTATGTGAGAAACATTGTTGCGGATGCGGTATTTATATTGAATTGTTAGCGAGAAAAACAATTACTTGGATTTTTATCCATCAACCCGGTCACCCCGAGAGCCAATTCTCTATGGCAGGCTGTGAATTTTAATCATTGCTCATAGCTGACTCTTTTTTTTCACATGTTGGAACATTCTAGCACAAAATATTTTGTTAAATCTTGTTGAATCTCGCGGGCCGCACAATTTCCTGCAAAGGGCCGCATGCGGCCCGCGGGCCGCGGGTTGGCCACCGCTGCTCTAAAGAGTCTAAACGGAGTCACTCAACTCAAAAATAATCTATCATATAGATTAAGAATTGTTTTGGTTTTTTGTTCCAGGTCTTCAATTTTCGGAGAAATGCGTCCTCCTGTGGAGGCCCTAATAAAAGGCGATTTCGAAAAACGACTGTGGCGCCACCGTTTTGTAACAAAATTCCAATAAAAAAAAAATTTTGTACACTTGAATACATGTTTGATCAATTGTCTGAAAAGAATTCCGATCCCTTTTTCCATACTTTTTAAATTAATTCACATAGTTTGACCTTTTTTCGGACCTCTAGAGTGGTGTTACCCCTTGTCAATTGCAAGTGAGAAAATATTAATCTGCCCACGGATTTGTAACTAAGCAAACAATCAGCTCAAACCCTTCGAAAGGAAAACCCTAACTAGACTAGTTGGTCCTGTGGAAACTGTTTAATACTTTGGACATCTCTTTGAAAATGTTTAGAATTCATATCTAATCTTTAATAATAAAATATGACAAATAAGTTTAGTTTGAAAACTTTGTTTAATTCCAGAAATACCAAATAAAAACTATAGAAGACGTAAGAAGGCTCAAACCTACGTGGAATTTTTCATATGCATAAAATTGAAGTGGATTTTATCGCCGCATGAAAATAAAATCTAAAAATGTTAAATTTACGTAAAAAAACACAAATAAATATGCCATAAAGCCAACGAGAGCATGAAATTGGTTACAACAGCAAAAAAATCCCAAAGTCTAATTTCATAATAAAATCTGCAAAAAGTAAGAAATCTTTTCCTTAAAATAATAAAACAGAAACTTAAATCTTGCAAAATCCTTGTGCTAGGAAAGTTTGTCAAAAAAAACTTTTCAATCGATGAAACTTGCTATAATTTAATTTTTCGCCTCCGCCCTTGTAAAGTTGCTATAAAAGTTTTCCTCTTGGAGCAATTTTATGGGCAACTAAATTTTATACCTTTTTAACTAGGAGGACAAGTTTCTTCGCCAATGTCCTCAATTCCTCTCTTATTTTCTTATATCCAGGAGGAAACTATCTTCGAGTTTGGTTGATCATATCCTTCGAATGTGGTAAAAATTTAACAGGCCATGTCCACCCACTTTTTTGGGTCCGCCTCTCTGTGGCAAAAATGGGGGGGATGAAATTGAAAAAGTTTACTTAAAAGGTTTAATTAAATGGAGTAAGGAGGGAATAGTCCTTTCGTCCTGTCCATTGCCGGCTTTCCGCAAGGATTTCATCCTCTTTTTAAAACAATAAAAAAATACTAGAAGCAGGAAAATAGAAGGGGGGAATTTTACCAAGTCGATGGCTTCTATACGAAGAACTTTTTTCGCGCTATAAATTACCATCGCCCTTGTTTTATATAAGGACTCTCCTCTGGAGAATGTTGGCTTCAGTTTTCCTTAAGTTGTAAGATGGGTTGGATTTTCTTAAATGGAATCAAGCAACGTACATTTTTTTTGCTGCTTTTTCGACCACGATTCGCTCCTTGCATAATGAATTTACTTACCAGGGAAATTTGCACTCCAATTGCATCCAGAACTTGGTTCGTTGTAAATTTTTGATTATGCACTGCTAAATAAGATGAGGAGTCAGTGAATGCTTCTTGGTAAAGCAAAGAATTGAAGTCACACAAGTAATTTATTCAACACTGATGAAGCTCAGTGTTGGTTCTCCTAAGAAATATTTAGCAATGAAATAATGTAGATTTTGATGAAGGACGAAATAATATTAGACCTTGGGCAATGCAGTTCACTAAGGCAATAGTTAGATGCAGAAGATTGCAACTGGAAAGGACTTGCTTGGTGGCGACCAGCTCTAACGAAGGAAACTGTCCTATTGGCTTGTAAATTATTTAAATTGGTGTTCTGTTCTATAAAGTGTATTTATTCGTATATAGAACTGACAAAATTTTATAATTTACTTGAAATCAAAAACAGTGGATCAAAAAATTTAAATAATTCAAGCACGATCCACCCATCATATTCGCGACCCTTGATATTAACAGTTTTTATATTCGAGATTTCTTCTACCTTTTTTACGTGATATTTTTATTTATGCTTTTGTAAATGTTGATACACTTACACACGTTAGGATGAAATTATCAAGAAAAATTCGACGTGTGTTATAAGTCAAATTCGTTGTTTGAATAAATTTAAATATGGAAAATAAGGTTGAGTGTGGAGTGGAGTGCTTACTGTACGGGGAAATTTCCTTCCGGTAGCACAAACAGTTCCTTATTTATTCTTTCGGCAGAGGGATTTATCCAGTTTCAAGCTAAAACATAGCATTTAAAGTACCATCGATTGGTTCAAACCATTGCTACTACAGCTTTTTTGAATGTACTTTTCCCAGTCACGAAAACATGAAAATATTAAGCCCAACGAAAACATGAAAACATTAATTCGAAATATATACAATATAGGAAACTTTTAATTACTTCGATTTTTATAGGTCATATATAGATGAACTTGGCTGGCGGCTATGTTTAGCTTGAGAATAGTGCCAGCGGAGTTTGGTGCCAACAGAGGTACACCACAAGGAGGCGTGATCTTCCCCTTACTGTAGTTAGCATACTACAAAAGCTATACAGAAGGGGAGCTAAGATAGTAGCATACGAAGATGACCTTGTGCAGCGCCCGCTCTAGCGGTTACGTCGCCCCGGATAAAAAGCCAAATTGCCGCCCCTTAAGAATATACATATTGGGTAATCCATTTAGAGGTACTTTTTTCAAACATAAAAAAAATGAAAAAAATCAATTTGATTGCGTAATCTTTATTATGATACAGAAGAACAAATCTTGAAATTAACTGCTCACCGAATTTTTCTCGCAATAAAGTCATGGTTTCAAGGGCTTTGTGGCAAGTAGAGAGTAATCTTGTTGGAGCCAAATGTCATCGAGATCACGGGTTTCAATTTTAGGCAGTAACTAGTCCGTGGAGTGAACAAGAGGGGTGAATTCCTTTTTGATTACCTCTTAACTACTAACCTGGACATATTAAATCCCGGCACGGATCCTACCTTCGACAACGGTAGGAGTCGTGAGGTTATAGACAACACGCTGGCCACTCAACACGTTGCCACTTACGTGAGTGACTGGCGGGTCTCAGATGGGCCATCGTGCTCAGACCACAGACACATTCACTTTATGGTGGGTGAGTCTTTGGAAAGAGTGAGTGCATATAGGAATCATACATATGCGCACTGGGCAGACTTTCGGGGCGAACTCAGTAGCACTGAAGGGTTCCATGCACTCAATCAAATCTACGATGTATGTAGAACTATCGGCGGACTTCCTTACGGAGGCAGTTACTGCTGCTTACAACAATAACTGCCCCGTTCTGATGAGGACGCGTAACAGGAAAACTCCATGGTGGAACAACGAGCTCTCCAAGTTAAGATCGGCTACGAGGAAGCTATTCAACGCTGCCAAGAAGAGCGGCAACTGGGAGAGTTATAAAAGCTCGCAAACCACCTATAACAGGGCGATCAGACGAGCAAAAAGAAATAGCTGGAGGAATTTCTGCGAGAGTATCGAAGACATTCGAGACTCAGCGAAAATCCACAAAACTTTATTAAAGGGCATATCGGGAGATCTCGGATCTATTAGGAGAACCGATGGCTCTTTCACAAAGTCTAGGGAAGAAACCTTGATAACATTGCTCCAGGCACACTTCCCAGGCACAACCATTAATTCAAATGGGAATACAGCTTCTGTTGGGCAATTAACAGGCCCACTTTCTAAAGCGACCAAAGCTGCCTGGACAGAAGCAAACGCCGTGTTTAATCACGAAGATATTAGGGAGGCGATTAGATCGTTCAAACCATACAAGTCCCCTGGAGCAGACCGGATCTATCCCATTATGTTACAGGAAGGCTGCGACCTAGTCATTCCCTTATTATGCAAAATATTCAGGGCTTCCTTCGCACATGGTTATACCCCATCTGTCTGGAGGAACGTCAACATAACATTTATACCCAAGCCAGGGCGTTCGGATTACACCTCGGCTAAGGCTTTCAGGCCGATAAGTCTCTCGTCATTTGCCTTGAAGACAAGGGAGAAAATTGTCGACAGGTTGATAAGGGAAACTTATCTTCAACGCCAACCACTAAGCTCCTATCAGCATGCGTACCAGGCGGGCAAGTCCACTGAGACAGCACTGCACAATCTGGTGCTCAGGCTGGAAGGCGCAGCACTAAACAAAGGAGTTGCGCTGGGGGCCTTCCTCGATATCGAAGGAGCCTTCGACAATACATCCTTGGATACTATAGCTAGGGCTCTAAGTAGACGAAGTTTTAGTAGCACTTTCTGCGACTGGATCGACTCTATGCTGAGAACTCGCAAACTAATGGTTTCACATGTTGAGGGGTCTCTGAAGGGCACTATAGCAAAAGGCTGTCCGCAGGGTGGAGTTTTATCCCCACTTCTGTGGTGCCTTGTTGTAGATGAACTCCTGGAACTACTCAACGGCTGCAACTTTTTCGCCCAAGGCTACGTAGACGATGTCGTCATCGTAGTAACGGACGAAACTGAAGAAGCCATGTCAAGACGTCTGCAGCAGGCACTAGATCTTGTATCTAGTTGGTGCGACAGCGTAGGACTAAAAGTCAATCCCGACAAAGCGATTCTGGTGCCAGGAAACGATCACTACCGGGGCTTTCGGAACCGACACTCGCAGGTAGAACTATAGGCTTTTCACAACAAGCCAAATGTTTAGTAGTGACGCTAGATGCCAAGCTCAACTGGAACCAGCACATGGATACTCTGATGAGCAGAACGCGCAGATCCCTGTGGGCTTGCCGCAGAGCTTGTGGCTCCACATGGGGTTTGCAGCGGAAAACCATGTACTGGATATACACCACCATCGTTAGGCCCATGGTAACTTATGGAGCTTTAGTTTCGTGGCACAGAACGGCGCTTAAAGGTTTCATAACCAATTTGTTCAAAATTCAAAGAATGGCCTGCCTTTCCATCACTGGAGCCATCCGCACTTCCCCGACGGCAGCACTGGAGACTCTCCTCAATCTGGTACCACTCCACTTTGAGGTAGAGAAATCTGCGATAAACGCGGCGCTGCGGCTGAAAGCGAACGGCTATCTGGACGCTGGTCTTGGGCGAGGACATTCTATAATAATTAACATTATAGAAGGGATTGCAGAAGCGGGGATGCTATCGGATAGCATGCCCTTTAAAATCTCAAAATTTGAGCAACCCTCTGTGCACATACAAGACAGGCTAACCTGGACCTTCCCTAAGGTATCGCCGGGTGGACTAGTATGGTGCACGGATGGCTCCAAAACAGAGACAGGTGTGGGCGCCGGAATCTGCAGCGAAAGCCCCAGATTCAGCAGAGCGCTAAGTTTAGGCACCCTAGCAACTGTCTTCCAAGCAGAGGTGTACGCTATATTGGCTTGCACTCATGAGAACTTAAGAAAGGCCTACCAAAATAAACGGATTTCTATCTTCTCCGATAGCCAAGCGGCAATTAGGGCGATAAGGTCCCGTAGGACCAAGTCTAAATTAGTTTGGGTCTGCCAACGTGCTCTTGGTTAGCTGGGCGTTCTCAATCACGTTACCCTTGTCTGGGTCCCGGGACATCGGGGTTTCAAAGGCAATGAAAAAGCGGATGCCCTAGCTAAGCAGGGCTCTGACATTGCATTCATCGGTCCAGAGCCGGCTATCGGAGCACCTACCAGCTTACTGCAAAGGGCCCTAGACAATCGGGCTTTTATGAAACATACTGCACGCTGGAGGTCTGCGCCTGGACTAGCCAACTCTAAGCGGTTCCTTCCTGGGCCGTCTCCTCACACGGCCAAGGAATTGTTAGGGCGCAGTAGGAATAATGTCAGGACACTTGTTGGCTTGATTACCGGACACTGCGCCCTAAATTACCACTTATGGTAGACAGAAAAGGCGGAGGACCCCATCTGGAGGAGGTTGAGTCTGCTCTCCACATCAGTCCTCTGTGAATGTCCCGCAATAGCGAGGAGCAGGGTTTTTTTTATTCGAGGAGCCCCTGCTCGATTATTCAAGTCTAAGCGACAAGCCACTAGGCAGACTGCTAAGCTTGTTCATGCGGTCGGGCCTAAAAATATGAGGTATAGGGGTGTAGTACAATCACAGTTACATTCCGGTCAACTTCATTTTTGAAGAAATATGATCCCCTAGCCCAAAAACCACAACAAACATTTACCTTATTGAAGTAGCCATTAAGCCAGAAATGGCCGCTCCATTAACAAAATTTTGATCGACAATAGTGAATATCCTTTCTCTTCTTCTGAAAAAAAGGCTACGTTTTTTCATGATGAAATGTCAAATAATACTGGACAAAAATACAATGAGAGTTTGACACAAAATCCCTACTGAAAAAGTACCTCTAAATGGATCAGCCGTTATATAATTTATACACAAACTTTGGAACTGAACTTTCCAAACCAATTAATCCAGCTAAGAATTCAGAGCTGCGTGGAATCGTAACGGTTTAGCCGCTAGGGCGTTTTGAAGTTTTTTTCTAGTGTTTTGCATATCACCCTGTATTTTTGGAACCCTATGGCCTATTTTCAAGAATAAGGTAGCACTACACGCAGAATACTCCCACCTATCTAAAACTGTAAAAGTGAAGTTTGTACCCTACCAACTTCAAGAGTTATGAGTCAAAATTTTGGTTTTTTTTAACAAAAATGTCAACTTCAACTACCGTTTTCACCAAAAAAATACGTAGTTATTCAATATTTTTTTTCCAAAATTGCAAAGCTTGGACAATTTCCTATAAATAATTTCCAGACAATTTTTCTGTCACGGGCTTAATTTCTGAAGATATTTTGATGTTAAAATTGGCTTTGTAACTTTATGCAATACACCCAGAGCCGGCACTGGGTTTTTTTGCGCCCGGTGCAGTACGCCATATTCCGCCCCTTCAATTTTTTTTTCAAATTTTAATTTTTTTTTAAATCTTAATTTCTGAATTTGCGCCCCGTCCAATTGCGCCCGAAGCAAGTGCACCATTTGCACCTAAGAAAGCGCCGCTCCTGCCCTGCGTCCAATCAGGATTTGTTTCTCGATCTTGCTGTTGTGCTGGGCTTGCTTACGCTTGAACTTCATAAAACTCTCCCCGCTAATCCTTTTTATTTAAGCTTCGTACTGCGGCCTTCAGTGCCACTGCTACCATTCTACACACATCCCCCAACCTCATCATCTGCTCAAGGATGTTTTTCGGTGAACTTCCCCAGCCGTTTCCAGCACAGTCCTGGGCTCCGAAAATTTATAGACCTATACACTCGAACCTGCATAATAGAGGTCCCTGTGTCGTAGAATCTTGCATAGAATAAAAACAGTCACCTTGGCAGCCTTCCTGGACATAGAAGGCCTTTTCAACAACTTCAGAGCAGAGGAGATCCAGGTGTCTCTCGCCGAATTATTGATCTAGCAGTTCCTTTAATATATGAAAATGAAGGCACGGGAACACTTTTTCAATTTTTTTCGAAGTTTTCAAATTTTATTTAAAATCTTAATTTCTGAAATTGCGCCCGGTGCAAGTGCACCATTCGCACCCATGAAAGCGCCGCCCCTGAATACACCGTGTACTCGTATACTTCGAATTCAGGCTTAATTCATTCAAGTACTTTGCCAAACTGAAATACAAGTTGCCCAAACTCTTGCTAGCGTCCCACTAAAATTAAAAGATATTGATTTATCCCAACTGAAACCCCAACTGTCAAATCATTTTGCCAACTGCCCCACACACGCTTCGATTCAGTCACAACACAACTCAGTTTGGGTAACTAGTCGGCCCGTGGATGGGCCCCATTAGGATTGCCAACTGGAAGACAAGACCGAGAACGACGGAAGAAGATTCTTGAGAAGGCAAAAGCTCACAGAGAGTTGTAGGGCCAATGATGAAGATGATGAGTTAATGTCAGAAACTACTGTAAAGATTTTCATACGGTTTTCACCAATAGAACGTGGGATTATATAGGAAGGTTATAGGCTATAATTTACGTAAATTTTGCGAGAATTACCTACCATTATGGATGATATTTACGAATTCATTATCCCTTGCGTAAATAGTCAAAGGCTCCTACACCGTGCAACCGATCTTAATGAAATTTTAATCATCTGCTATTTACATTAAAAGAAAGAACATAGGCTATTACTTTCTGAAGCCACTGGTGCTGTCATGGAGAGCTTCGTTGAAAATTTGCTACAAAGCGTAGTAATATACATTCTATGATGCTGAAATTTTGTACGCAGAGGACTTTCGGCACAAGAAATCCATTGGACCTCGAAGCCCGATTTTCGAAATTCAAAATGGCCACCGAAATATGACCGAATCTTAAAATGGCCGCCCAAATATGAATTTTCCAATTATGTTCCGATTTTAATGAAAATCGGCATTTAGGGGTTTTAAGGGAAATTTTAAGTATAAGTCTACGTTTCTGAATACGGAAATGGGCTGGCATCTGGGTAAACAAATTAAACCTGGGTCAGTGACATTGCAGATGAGAACCCAGGGCCAGGCAATTGTCAAACATGTAATTTTTTTGCATTATATTACATATCTGATAATGGATAATATCCGTCTGAAGTCACACTCCCCCAGTATGTGACTCCAAGCGTATACTGTCCATCACCGTTAAAAGCCCATTTTTAAATCTAAACTTACTATAATACTTTTATTTTTTTCTTCAAGATGTAATAATATTTTTTGATTATTGAATTTTAATTTAACTAAAAGTCCCTACGAATGCCTGCCTCCCCCACAAAAAATTAAAGCATGATAACACTGTGGATCTGACATATTTTCTTTAGATTATACTATGTGCCAAATATGTAGTTGCCGGCAAAAACCTATTTTTAAATACTCTTTCACTAATATTTATTATTGGTGGTTAGTTACATTTTTAAGGATATTTCATGTGATAATTTTACCAGAAAGGCCCGTAAGTTTATCACGGGCAATGCCGTGCGGGTCTTACTAGTCTATATTAATAAAAGAAAATGTCTGTCTGTCTTTCTGTCTGTCTGTCTGTCTGCTTGTGCGCACCGTCTCGCGTTTGGGGCCAAACCAGAAGAGATAGAAATCTGATTTTTTTTAGTAGATGATTTTCGAAATTTTAATTAGTTTTTTTTAATTAATTAATTAGTACGTCACCATTTTTTACGTGCTACGCCTGTTACAACTTGATCTTGACCCACTTTCATGTAACCGATCAACCTCAAATTTTGCCCATATGCATAGTCCGCGTGACAAAGCAATATGACATTTTTGTAAAAAAATCAAGGTGGCGGTTCCAAGATGGCGGCCGAATCTTGCAATTGTGTTTCCCGTTCCCCGACATGAGTATGAAATAAAAAGGTATTACGAGTAGAAACAATTAGTTATGTGGCGTCATTCCAAATTCAAAATGGCGGCCAATCAAAAATGGGGGAAGACATAACAGAATAAAAAGTATAAAATATAAACTAACAACTTCAAATTTTGCACATATGCTTAGTTCGCGTGACAATGCATCAGACCATTTTGCAAAAAAATTCAAGATGGTGGCCGAATTTTGCAATTGTGTTCCCCGACCCCGGCATGGGTATCAAATGAAAGGGTGTGACAAGTAGAATACTATTAGCTGTGTGGCGTCATTCCAAATTCGAAATGGCGGTCAACACAAAATGGCGGTTTACATTTTTCTTTACAACGCCTTCGGTATGGGTATCAAATGAAAGTGTATTACGAATATAGTACAGTAAGCTGTGTGACGTCATTTTAAATCTAATATTACGGTCACCACAAAATGGCGGAAGACATATAATAGACTAAAAAGTAGAAAATAAAATATATACTTTAAAAAAGCTAAAAAATACACTTTTATTTTAATATGAACTAAAAAGTAAAAAATAATTTTGAATATTAAGTTTTAATAAATGGCTCCAGCCAGTATATGGGAACAACCTACCTTTCGAAGTGTAAAAAAGCGCCAGAATATTAAAAAAAGTTTATCCTGAAGCCCTTTGCAAAAATACCGTAACATCTGTTGCATGTTTGATTATATGCAGAACGTTTTTTTTGCTCCTCCTGTTGGTCTCAAGCAGAAATGAAAAAAAAACAGAGGGGAAATGTGTGTGTAATGTATTTATTAGATTTTTTAGGGCACCACATTGTGCATTTTTGGGCAGGGGCGTTTCCAGCCAACTGGCTTAGGGGGGGGGGGGGGTAATTTAAAAAAAGAAAACTTAAATATTTTTATTATTCCTTAAATACCATTTGCACCCTCCGCAAGCCACGCCTAGCTCACGTTACCATTTTAACCTCCACCCCAGCAAATGGCCAAAAATTTCTACCACTGGGGAGGGTATGGTCGCTACAACCACAGACTACCTTCCCCCTAGATTGACCTTTAGGAAGGATTTCTCCGTCGAACTACCCTCAAGAAGAGAGTGGGGAAACAGAGTCGTCCTATGAAAGTTCAATGTACCGACGGCTCCAAGACGTCAGAGGGCGTCAGAGCAGGGGTTTATCTAGAGACCACTAACAGATCACTCTCCTGGCACCTGCCGGTGTACGCTAGTGTCTTTCAAGCTGAAGTGCTGACGATCCTGAAGGCCTGCCAGACAATGAACTCAGAACCTACACAAGGATGTAGTATTGGAATTTTCATAGACAGCCAAGACTCTATAAAAGCTTTGCATTCAGTAAGAATGCGCTCCAAGCTAGTGGAGCGATGCAGAGCTGAGCTAGATAGGCTAGGTAGAAAGCCCAACGTCGCTCTCGTCTGGGTTCCCGGTCATAGGAACATAAAGGGAACGAGAAAGCCGACTACCTAGCCAAGCAGGGAGTCTGTCTCCGGCGCTCGGATACCGAGATGGTCGGCAGCCCAACAGGTGGAATCAAAAACGCTATTAGCCAGCCAAAAGTGAAGAGCACTGGAGAGACTATCTCTAGGGCGACTTGGTCGACTTATAACAAACAAAAAACAATGGGCCTCTTAAACAGACCCCGACGAGATATTGCCAGAATCACGGCAATCATCAAGGGACATTGGCCCATAGGAGACCACGCTGACAAGTTGGGCATCCCGTTCAACGTCTGTTGTCGTAGCTGCGGGGAGAGGAACGAGAGAGAGAAACACTTGTTCACTTCCTCTGTAAGTGCCCGGCTTTAGCTAAAGCCAGGCAGCGCACACTAGGCAGTTACGTTTTGGAAGACTTAAAAGAGATTTCCAGACTGGAGATATGATCACTGTTAAGCTTCCTAAATTCCACAGGATGGCTTTAGGCATCCGTCACACCCGACCAAACGACCACTCAACATAAGGTACACAGTTGTGACAACAAACCGGCGCGCCAAGCGCTAATTGGACCTCCGGTCGCACTGGAAGCAGCCCTTTACCTACCTACCTTGTCGTGTCGTGTGTACACTCGTGTGGAATCAGCCAAAGCATGCCATATTATCGGGAGTCTCGGGTATCGGTCCCTTCCACGACTCTCCAGCAGTTTTGGAAAAATTCACCGCAGATCGCCGAATAGATTCACCATAACTTAACTTGTTTGCTTTAAATATTGGTAATTTTTAAGAATAAAAATAAATAAGCCAACGAAAATTCTTAGGGGGGGTAATTACCCAATTACTCCCCTCTGAAACCGCCCCTGTTTTTGGGCCAAATTTGCAAAATTGTTTACTCTTATTGGCGCTTTTTTTTGGAAACAAATTTGGGGGGGAGGAGGGCGACATGAGCGAAGTTCTGCACAGGGCGTCTAATCCCCCGGCATAGTAAAATCTATGCGGGCGATTCTGACTATGTTTGGCTAGGTATCTATTGTGCACGCAGCATACACAATTTTTCATCATCGAACTTAAAAAAGTTGTAACATACTCTAAATTTTTTTAAGTATCCCAAATCAGTTTTTGCAGATTTGTTCTTTTTTCATTATACCTTTTTCCTACCGCGCACTGTGCACACACAATCTTTTTTTCTTGAAAGGCGTTGCAACGCACGCGGGTTTTTGCTATTATTAATAAAACACAAAATGTTATCTGTTAAATCGCTTTTAACTTTTCTGGTTATGAGGGCGGTAATAAATTCAGTTTAATCGTCGTATTAAAAAGAGAACAAAAAATAGGACGAATCATTAATCTTAATGGGCCATGCTACACTGTGCCTTAAGACGCTCCCCGTAAACCGGTTTTCGTTTCGTTATTTTGTGCTTCACGGGGTCGCATTCGGCTCGACATAATTCTGTATCTTACATGAGGGTTGTATGTGTGTAGAGCACTCTGATCTGTTTTTAAATGTCAGGTAAATTATGTGACAATTCGATATTTTAACGTTGAAAGTGAAGCGAGAATAAAGAACTAGTTTCAAAGCGAATTTTTTTTGGGCAAACAAATTAAGTATTTTCCATTTTAAACCAAACTCTTTCGATGTTTACAAAAATGACAACTAATATAATTTCAATTATGAAATTTCCAAACCGAAAAAAGAAGACAACAAAGTAAGGCCTACCCTAAATGAAAAGTAACGCAGAAGTAAAGTAGAAGTGAAGTAGACGCAATTTATTTCAAAATTGATATGGGCATTTTCGAGAATTCACCATGGTAGCTACCGGTCGAACCAGAAATTAATCTACCATGTTCGAGAGTTGATTACTTACCATAAGTTACTACTCAACATGTTGGAATATTCACCGATAAGGTAACCAGAGCCTCAGAGTCTCACTACAGGGTGGTGGATGGATGGTGCATTAACTTCTGGTTCGACCGGTAGCTACCATGGTGAATTCTCGAAAATGCCCTATATAAACCAAAATAAAAAGTTCATAAGAAGTGTAGCAAGTGAACAGCCTTACTTTCTTAACTTTTGTTTACTTCTTGTGCGGTTCTTACCGCACTGCTACTTCTCTAAATGACTTTACGAAATTTTTCGAAATTAAACTTCCACTTCACTTCCATTTTGGCCACTCTCATACATTTATATGCCATGGTACCTAACTTCACTTCATTTCACTTCCCATTTAGGGTAGGCCTTATGCTATGTATTAGTGACCAACCATGGTTCAACCAGCAAATTTTAGGGCGAACATTTTTTCGTCAAGTTTCGTTAGGTTCTACTTTCTTTCCCCTTTGTTACCTCGTCTCTCTCCCATAAAACCGATTTCACCGTGCGTCTCGCGACTCCGTGTAGCACCCCACAATGAGCAAAGAATGGCAATTCATGTACGTTCATGTCCTTCAGAATTGGTACTAGAGTGAAGTAGGTGTTATTTGGGGCTAGGATGCGCGGATTTTATTTTCTGCAGTAAGCACTGTTCCTGAATGGCATTCTTACTACGGAAGCACAAATCCCAGTCAGTGGGATGAAAAAAAAAACCTTGTGTGCAGTTAGTGAAATAGCCTTATCAGAACTATATATTACTTAGTCTGGGAAATTCGGTAATGACGATAACAATCAAATACCTTTAATGTTATTTAAATTATAATTGGTCCAAAAATCATCGAGTTATCCTGAGAGTCATTCCGATTTCAACAGCGACAGTTTTTATGCCGATACCATGAGCAGTTAAATTTATTCATATACTTCCAGAGTAGCTCAAAAAATAATTGTTCTTTTAAATTCAAAGCTTTTCCCAATAAAAAAATCCCATAGTCAACATCCCAATATCTGCTGGTTGATGTCAAAAATATAATTTGAAATGTTTATGTGAAAAATAAACTGAGAACATTTATAACCCAACGGCAGAAGCACACGCTCGACATAATAAATTCCATTACATAAAACCCATCTTACCCACAGGTAATTTCATATCGTTAGCTTGATTTTCAGAGTATCAATAAATCATCGCTATACCATAAAATTGAATTACGTGCGTAAATTTGTGTAACCAGCACCCATATATACCGCCGCAGAGCAGCAAGGCCCGCCCGCCAAAGCCTACCGCCAAAATCAGGCCCCAAAAAAACAACCCGCGCCACACTCTTAATCATGAATTTGTCAGAGAAGTGATTCCATATTTCCCTATGAAACATTTACATATTATAAGACACCCCTACGGTTTCGCCACTACCACAACCACCACTCTCACTGCTCTAGATCCATTGGCGCGCTCACACTGATGAAAACGACTGGTTCAGATGGATCCTGTGGCTGGAGCTTCGTCTTCGCCTTGAGGTAAGAACAACAAGATTTCTTGTCCTCGTAGGCCCCGCACTCTTTTGGGGCCAGCAGCGCCTCAATGGAAGCTACCCCAACTCTCGCCGAATATTTCATTTTATTTGGCTTTTATGCTGGTGGGTTTTTTAAGGATTGGGTGTCCTTACTGAATAAATCACCCCTAGTTAAACCAAAATATTTGATGGAATTCCCATCGTGATAATAAACAGTCTTCTGGAGGCCCTGGGCAGGTGAGGAAAATGGGCATTTCCAATTTTTTAAACTCTCAAATTTAGCCCTGACATAGCGGTTGCTAAGATTTTGCTTTATATCAAATATGACGAAAATAGCACTGTAGGGGGCAGGGTGAAGCCGGTCCCTTTTGCTCACTCCTGTCAGATTCAGCCTGCTCGAAGCATGGACGAAAGTGCTGTAAATTCTTTGTTAAATTATAGCTGCTAGAACCACTGTTTACCGAGATTTCTAGTAGGTATTGTTGAGCGTATACACCGCACTCTCGCTACATACGGGCATACAGGCTGAAAGGTGGGTGGAAAAATAGTCCTTCCCTTTTGGCAATATTTCTTTCCAAAAAATACCAAATGTATGGGATGGCGCTATATAAATCAACCGGTCTTTAGCTTCTTTAATTGAAAATTGTCACAAGAGAGCTGGCAAGGTTTCTATAGTGTTGCTCAGTTCTACCGTACCGAAAAGGAACTTAAGACAAATTTATGTGCATTTTAGGGATGTATGTATATGTATGTTACGAAGATAAAACAATGGGATACAAGGTGGAGCCCAGCCTGGCGCTTCTGGGGTTGGCGTTGAGTTCTCGTTTATTTTTTCAGCCCCCGTCCGCAAGTCCTAACTTCATCCATTCTTGTTCGTTATCACTTTCATGGGAAAATGTGTTTTGGTGTATTTTGGACCCTGTTTGGGGAATAAAAGCTTCAATTGTTCATTTTATGGTCCAACTGTGCATAGAATTCATGCTACTATATGTGCGAGAAGAGATGAAGGAAATCGTGTAAGAAAGCAATTAGACTTAACAAAACAAACTCCCCCAACAAAAGAAATACGTTATTCTGGCAAACCGATATAAAACTCTCCTTGCCCGGCAGAAGCCTTCGTTCGGGTTCGGGACGTGTAATTATTGGAAGGAAATCGCATATCATGTTGCTATTGGCTAACAGAGGGATTTTATATTTATTTTTGGACACCTTCTTTCCAGGAGATTTTCATGGTTACGGTAATCTTTTTTCTTCTCTCTTATATTTTTGGGTGTTGTAAGTAGGTTTGCCGTTATTACTATTAACTGGAATTCGGGTGTAAGAAAATTGTAAGAAAGTGGAGCAGTCCTAATGGAAAAAGAGGAAATCTTGTTTTACCTCGAATGAAGTTATTTCGACTTCCTCTTTAGGACCTTATAGCATATACATGAGAGAAAGCCTATTTGATGTTATAGGCACTGGATCTTGACCAAAAAAAAGGCACTTAACTACAAAAGCGTCCTTCAAGGAGCACACAGGGTCTTCTAAAAGTGTCATGTAAGTTACGACTTTTTTTGTTGTTCATATTGAAGACAAACTTAATTATGCAATTTTTCGAGAAAAAGACAGATACACTTACAAAATGTCCTTTTGAAGACGAAAATCGTTTAAATTAAACCGAAGTAATGTTAGAAGTGCGCATCAGTAATAGACAATAATTGGCTTCATTAAGAAGACTTCAATGTGGAATTTATAAGGTATGGGGTGTTACCTATAAGAATGCCCCTCTAGTGATAATACGTGATGTCGAGAAAAGAACAAAGTTTTATGAGCTGGGAGCATGTTTCCTTGATTTAGGGAATTTTTCTATCACGTTCTACATTTACATCTTTACCTGAAGCCAATTAATGGAACCCTATGAATAATTATTAGTAATAGTAATGGTGAAACCTTAAGAAATGTTAACTTTGTGTTTTTTTGCTTTCGTGAAAGTTAAATACTTAATCATTGTTGCAATAAGTTATATGACACTAAGAGGGTTTATATTTTGTATAGCAACTTAAGTTTTGAAGCGAACAGGGGCGGATCCAGCCCTCAAAAAAGGTTGTGTCACAGCCACCCGGAAATCGGAGAAGTGCGAGTCGGTGTATGAACTCGCTCATGATCGATATAGTGCAATCCTACAAAGGAGATGTTTACAAAATATATGACGCCCTGACCAAGATTTTGTACAGTGTAGTTCCACGTGGTCAAAGCCGTGGGGCAAGCACTAGTAGGTAAATCGATTGCGTAGGTCAAGCAGCATTGGATGTCGTTATTGCTTAGTTGGGGGACTGCTTGGTAAATTAACACCCGCGTTTGCAATCGTCTATGCCGATGCGGATGCATTTGTAAATGTTCATGCATGTAGCGGGAGCGCGCATTCCCATTTGTTCGCTATGCGTCCTAGGTGCGGCGCGGACATGCTTTTAAGAAAAATAACCAGCTAAATTATTTTTCTCAGGTTTGAATAGACTAGGAATAGCCGTGTTCCTTTTCTGCTATTTTTTACTCGTGTTTACTTGGAACTACTCCTGCTTTCACAGAGGTTTATATAGGTTTTACTCTAATCAACAAATTTTGCGTTCCTTTAATTTTCTACTCTGGAGTACTTAAAAGTAGAAAAGGAACACCGCTATTATCAATACTTTCGCTAAAGTGGCAAAGTATAGGTGCGAACGTACGCGATTTAGATGACGAAGTTGTAAAAAAAATGAATGTATTACTTCTATGAGAAACTTGGATGAAAAATGAAGAATATGATGAGGACTCCGCTAATATTTTACCACCTCATACAGATATACAAAAACGCCATCGCTTAGTCACGATTAATCACCATGAAATGTGTGTAGGCAAATGTATGGCAGAAAATGAACAAATGAATTTGATGGTAGTTATATGTATCGTCGCATAAAACTTTCACGAAATAACCCAATTCATTCATGACAATCTCCACTTCTGAAGGTTCAATTTTACTAGGTCAAAACTTCAACGAAATCCCCATGATTTTGAGTTGCGATTTCAATATTATTTTTTCATTAGATCCGAACTTTGTGGATGAAGGGGAAGGTGGGGATGATGAGAGGTACCACCCCACTTCCCCCTTCATCCACAAAGTTCGTGAGGAAAGTTCTTGGGAGCGAAGCGTCTAAACAGACCCAATATTGACAAAAGTACCACGACATATGGAACCTCACTTGATGCAGTTTTTACGCAATTTTTAGACCAGTTTCAATCGAAAATATTTCAGTAATCATAAAACCTTTGTTCTTTTTATAGGTTTTAATGTAAATAGGAATTCATAAATATCGATATTTTCAAGTTGTACTTGTATCAAGTCCCTCGGTAGGCTCGTCACTATACTTCCTGCATCTGTCGTTGGCCTTACTTTTCTGAAAGCGTAAAATCGAAATAAATATATGTTTGCCTGACAATCAATCAAATCAATCGAAATTGAAGCATAAACTTGGAAAACCAATTTTTTACCTTTTTTTTAATTTAAGTCGGTTTGGGGGTGGTTTTAACCCTTTAGGACTATGCCCTTTAACAAAATTTGGCTTGATTTGGTATAAATCAATCACCTAAATAAATACATATTGAAAAAAAAGAATTTCATTGGATTGTTTTTGATTATTATTGAAATTATCGAGAAAAACCCCCCAAGGGATGTTTTTGAATTTTTAAGGGCGACGCCGATATTTTAGGGCTGCGGGACCCCGATTTTCGTAATCAGCGACCCAAAAAACATATAGGGAAAGAGCTTCAAAACGGTATTATGTTTCGACACCGAAAAGCGCGTTTTGAATGGACTAATGAATACAATTTCCCCCAAAACTGTAACCTTTGACCCGGTATGGCCCCCTTTTTCCACCGCCGCAGCGGTATGGCTGTTTTATTTTCGTCATTAGGATAATACGAACTATCATTCCTGAAAATTTGAGCTTTATTCAAATGAGTAAAAATTTTCATCTTTACGCCATTTTCAAAAATTTAAGGGCGCCCACCCCACCACCCCCGTTTAGCCATACCGGTTATTTCTTCCTTGGGAGGACCTAAACTAACATTTTGCAAAATTTCCAGCTTTATTCAAATGGGTATGTTGTCGAGGCCACTAGCTCTTAGACTATGACCATGTTTACGCGAAGCCTCTAAAACTCTTTAGAACAACCTTAACTCTGATTTTCATACGCGTAAACGCCCCTTAATATTGCATATTGTTAAATTTAATGAAACCACATTTAAAATATGCTTTGCAAAACGCACTTTTATTTGACAGTTTAAAAACTGACAACTGGTGGATAAATTCTAATGCGCGTAAACGTTCTTAAAACTACTACTGATATCAATGTCACGAACCTAAATATTTGCGCGTAAACGCCCTTAAAACTACTACTGATAACGATGTTAAGAGCTTAAATATCTTCGCGTAAACATGGTCTATACTATAACCCTTTCCCAGTTATTCAAGGTCAAAATTTCCAAAAGTCACATCTCGGTCAAAAAATACTTTGAATAATTCGGAAAGGTTAAGGTTTTCGAAAAAATTCAAGAGGGTATTTTGCAGGCAATAATGTTTTGTATTGACAGATCAAAAAAAAATTCGAAAAAAAACCGTTTTTGAGTGATTTTTTTCCCAAAAAGTGATATCTCCGGCGGCCATGTTTTTTTTTTTTGTGATTCCGAAATTGTTTTCTTAAAAAGTCCCAAGGAAGCTGTGGTCCAATTTTCAGCCATTTTGGAATTTTGCCTCCTTTCATGCGTTTTTTTTTGCTAATTTACCCGGACTATAGTTTACATGGGATATAAATTAAAACCTATAACGGCTCGTTTACATCCTAAAACGCAAATTGGAGCTGTTCTATTGCACAAAAATGTGTATGTTTTTCTCTCTATTGCACGAACGTCGGTTTCGGTGAATAAAGAGGGTAGCATACAAACTTTTATGTGTTGAAAGAGTTCCAATTTGCGTTTCCACTTTGAGTTTGGGATGTAAACGGCCCTTAACTCTCCTTAATGGAGCTAGAAAAATACATATATGTGTAAAGCGCCAAATATTCACGACTGAGATAGGCTTGCAGTTAGCTTGAGTTCTGACTTGAATGCAAATTGTACTCGGTACTCGATTCTACCCCATAAGTACTGATATGAGTAAAATTACTCAGTCAAAAGTATCGAGTACCTACTAATATGAGTAGAATCGAAAGCCAAATACTCATATGAGTGCAGAATCGAGTACCGATTCCGTATCCCTAACTACATCTAATTTCAATGCTAAGGAACTCCAAGGCATTCCATGAGAGACAGGCCCGCCACATAACCTTGCGGGGCCTGGGGCTAAAATGTTTTTGGGGGCCCTTTAAGGATATTGAAATTCCAAAAAAATCTTTGACAAAAAAAATTGTGGTAAGAATAAGTTCATTCAGAGCATTAAATATTAGATACCGAACGATCAGTTCTTCATTCACGGATGAACCTTAACTTACACAGTGCAGCCTAGAATGGAACATGTCTTATGTAGACAGGCTCTGGTGCTTAGCCCTGGGGTTCAGTAGGTACTCATCTTTCTTTTGGGAGAATCAATCCAGAAGCTAAGGATTTAGAACGCTGTTAATATGCTGTGATGGGAGCTTTAAGGAATTGTACGGGACGAAGAAAACGGGCAAAAATAAACCTGTTATCGTTCAATGTGGTGGTCAAGCAACATATTGGACGTGGTTGGTATTTATTTTGGGGGACCGGTTGGTAAAATCGCTGTCAACACTCGCTTTTGGAAGGACGAAAAGGCAATTGCAAAAAGTGAACAAAAATATAAAGATTTTCGACACTGCAGTTGTTTCACATCCATCCACAGACGCTACAAGATAAACTGGAGGGCTAGAAAGTTTTTCCTACTTTGTAGACTGGGAGCTGGAGGGAACTGTGTGTGTGCAAAATGTGAGGGCCGCATTCTGTCAACAGATTTATTGGCACCTCTACGGTTTCCGTGGCTGTTTGACGATGAATTTTAATGAAGCACCACAAAAAAAAAGACAAAAAAATTTCAAATAAAATTTTTCGATATCATGCATGGTTTTCGAGATATTGACACTTGAAGTTGACTTTTTGAGATATTTCCCAAAGGTTTCTAGTTATATCAAAGCTACGATTTCCGTGGCGCCGATATTTTATTATGAATTTCGATAAAGCACCCCAAAATAAGACGAAAATGTAACATATTTTTCTTCGATATCTCGCTTCGTTTTTGAGATAACGATACTTGAAGTTTTGGGTATTTTCAAAAACATTTTACAGCGTTAATCGTTTCCAAAAACATATTTTTTCGTGCACGATATCGCGCGAATCACAAGAGCTATCGGCTCCGTTGAGATGTCATTGGAAGCGTATTAATGAAAATATAATCTGAAAAGATTTTCATAAAATTCGGTCGTGCCGTTTTTTTGTTAAACCGGCTTCGTTGAGTTGCCGATCGACGCGTATTAACGAATATATAATCTCAAAACATTTTTACAAAATTCGGCTGAACCGTTTTTTGTTTAAACGAGGTCCGTGATTTATGTACCTGCACGATATCGCTAAAACTAATTAAAAGATTAAACCGACAGCAGTTATACGTCCACAATAAAAGAGGAACAAAGTTTTTCTGTTTTATAATGATAATCATTTTTACAAGAGCACTAAATTACAGCAACTTCTGCTTTACAAAATTTATCATTTGCATACATAATCCACTCCATCAGACTCATTTATTTCGATTTTATAAAAAAGCTATGAACTCGGTATTTATTGGTTGTAAATAACATTGTTGAGTGCAGAACCACGAAAGAATCAAAGCCAAATTTTAAAAATTTGGTTGGCCGTGACATTAAAACTTTTAATCAAATTCTTTCTTAAATGTATTTTGCTTAAACTAAAATTTCTAGGGATTTTATACCACAGTTATCCCACATTTTGTTTAGATTATCAAAAAAAAATGTTGATAGAAAATCGTTAAACGAAACATAAAAAAAAGAAAATTTCCTTTTCACATTTTTTACATGGAAACACATAAAATAAAATCCATAACTTGATGAAAGGACATATAACAAACAAATACATACCCAAGGACCTCCTTGGTCCCAGTAACCTTCTGTAATGCCATCGGCCCATTGTGATTCTAGTGGAAGTTCTGGTTCTGGCGGCCAAATGGGTGGCTTCGGTGGTCGCGGATTTGAAGGCTCCCCGCGAGGGCAACCCAGAACTGACTGCGGGCAACCTATGTTGACGTTTTAAATTCCTTTAAAAATTCTGTCTATTCACCGTTCCTGCAGGAAATTACACTTTACCTCCACGTAACGTCACATTTTACTTACTGCATTTGACAATGCACACCACTGAACAGCATCTATATATATATTTTTTTTGCTCTTTCTAAGGATTCAACCTTGCTTTTCAATATTTTTCTTACCCCGCACTCACTCACATAACCACACTTTTAAAAGAACTGCACTGCACGAATCATGTTACTGCCACTGCACTTTCTACCTTCAGCTTTTCACTCGGAATATTTGTGACTCGCTGCTGCTGCGGCCTTGCCACGATGGTAGCTGTTGTTGAATTTGTAATTCATCTTATTTAACTGATTTTCGTCCTTTTTGTTTTCTTAGTTGTTGGCAAGAAAACCGTAAACTTTTCCCTGTTCCGGGAGGAAAATTTCATGAATTTTCATGTAGATTTTGTTTTTCAAAGAAAATTCCTTTCACCGAGGTGTATCACTCCTGACCTCCTTCAGAGAGCTTCCTGTCATTCGCAAAGGGATTCCATGGATGGAAATTTTCAACAATAGCAGGAATAGCAGAAGCCGCCCCAAACTCCTTGCTCGATGTGCATAGTTGCAGGTGGATTGAAGCTGGGGCTGTATTAGGAAACTTCATATGAAAGGGGTTGAGTTTTAATTAATTAGAGCGATCTCGCTTAAGTAGCGTAACTTTGTACCAAGCAAGGGAAGAATCTGCTGACTGTAGTCTAACATTGCTCCGGAAAATTGAGGCAGTGTCAACCTGCAGTGAAGAATATTCTTGACGCAAAAGGATTTTCTAAGGACTCGCCCGAGAAATGGGGACAAAATCTAATTAACACAATACTAGCAGAATCTACTACCTTGGTTGAGATTTGCAATTGTTCAAATAGAGGAAAAGAGTATCCTGGGAAATGCATCGGGAAATTGTTTGGAGAGTACCTCAGTCCCCGGCCTTAGTTAATCCATAAACGTAAATGTGTATGATGTCTTTTAAACCAAGTAAACATCAGGGACAGCTTCGAGTACAATAGCCTTTGACACAGTTTTTTTATTGCTTTGTGCCAGGCGAAATGAAGACTTACTCGTATATCTACCGACTTGTACCTTCGGGGATAACTTGAGAGAAAAATTTAAAAAAATTACAATAAAAAATACTTCTCCAGGATTATTTTTTTATCTTTTACATAATTTCACTGTCTTCCTGTATTAGTTGTTGTGTCCCCATTCTCTCTGTTCATATTAATTTTCAGAGATTGTGTTTTCAGTAAAGATATATTCTGTGTTGACAAAAAATTGTTGGTTTAATTCCTTTAAAAAAAATGAAACCATTTAAAAAGTATACGGAGAAGTTTTTCAGAATGTATGATAAAGTTGTGACATGTTTTGTTTTGCCAGCAGTGTAAAGTATTACTTCAGGGTTTGTGAAAAAGTTAATATTTAAAGAAATTGTTGAGCACTTTGTTTTGAATTTTTAACTCCACAAGGCATTTACATAAATAAGTTGGTATTTCAGATTAACTTGCGGTGCCAAGAGATTTTAACCAGGTGCCAAAAAGGGAAAAGATATGGATAACAATTTACAGGTGTTATTATAAAATCTTGAGGAAATTTCATTTAATCTAAGTGAATACGATAATTTACATTAGAGCGAAGCGGTATAGTTTGATGACACGGGAATATATTACACCAATAATATTTCAACATCGATAAAGGCAATACACCTGTAAACATAACAATTGTGGCTGTATTTGCTGCCAGTTAGCCGTTGGCATTTGAATGGAGGACATATGAAACAATTTAGAAATTGTTGAAGTGCTCTAGGGCTGTTTTACTACTGATGCTTAATATCTATTAATGTTAAAGGTAAGTAATTCTATCCAGCAATCAGAATTACACGCATTTTGATACATTGTTTTGTTATGTTTTCAAGAAAATTATTCGGGCTTATTAACCTAAGATGGCTGGTGGTCATGTTCAAGAGCTCCGTGAGCGTCACTTACCAATCGCGAGTCGGAGAAAGGCGATGGTCGTTTTTGACCCAAGGACGAGAAAGGACCCACGAATCCACGAAAAGCTAGAGGCCGACTAGCCTAAAATGCTTTATACTCCAGTCTAGGGATGTTAAGAATGTGATATTTTTTACATTCGCGAATGCGAACGCGAATGTTCGGAATGCGAATGTGCATGTGAGAAAACAATAAATCTAAATTGGCAACCTTCTCTGAAGTCCGGAACTTTGTTAAAATTGCAGATAAGCCGAATTTGTCTGCATTTTTGCCAAAAAAATTCCAAAAGTGCTGCTAGCTTGAAGTAGCGCTAAATTTTATACCTCGTACCAGATTTGCAACCAGTTTAAGGGTACGGAACATTGTTTTTTGTTCTGAGCATTTGCCACCAAAATTTAAAACTTTTGTTATTATTTCGAGGCCATTTTGTTCGAAAAAATGACCACAAATGACAAATATTATAAATAAACATGTTCCGCCAAACTCAAAAGGTTGCAAATTTGTGCAATTGTTCGGGAGATTGTTCCGATGTAGCTCTCGAGTTTGCAAGTCTTTTGGAATTTTGTCTGTAAGTTTATTTTCAAAAAACGGTATTTAATAAATTTTTAATAAAAGAATCTTCGGTAGCTTTAAATTGGTTGAAAATCTGCTACGTGATATGAAATAAACTATTTAACACTACTGCAAGTTTACAGAACTTTTGGAATTTTCTTCGCGACAATGTTGCAAAATTTCATTTCTTGCAATTTTAACAATGTTCCGGACCTCGGCCAAGGCTGCAAAATTTTATAGTTTGTTTTTATGCTCTTCCCAACCTTACATGAAAGCTTCAAAACTTTTGGAATTATTGGTAATTGATTGTCCACACTGACTGGCCTATACAGTAATGGTATTCTTTCTTCTCGTATTAATAGTCAAAGTTCAAGAGAGGAATATTATATTTCCATGAGGCAATTTTTAAAGGCCCCCATTCCTATACCAGCCGCCGGCAAGCCATGGCCTGAAGGATTCTCACCTTGAGGCCAAGTGTAACCACACACTCACTCACCCATACCGTCAAATGGACGGGGCCTGCTGGGCCTGCAGTCCAAGAAAACTGACAAAAATCTGAAAGCCTGAACTTCTATTCAGCTAAAATTTTCGTTGAGGAGATGAATATGTTTGCACTTGAATTAAAAACCTAGCCTGTGTGTATGTAGGGAATCATGGGATCACCTGCAGTCCACGGCCTGTCAGACGTATGCCCCAAGTCCTCATATCCTTCAGCCAGACTTAGTAATGTATGCCCTTCATCGGGCGGTACCTGCTGACCTGGCTTAAAAGGCTACGGCCTGACGGCGGCCTGTTGTGAATGGGGTCCTTAAGGGGCTCCTATATAAGGCCGGCTGCACTGAACCCTGGCTGGTGGAGCACTCAGATATTTGCGAGCCAGATCTGTAAATTTGTCGTATTTTAATTTTGTTTTCCACGAACATCGTTGTCGTCGTTGTTTTTCGTAGCATCCCTACTCCAGACCAGACACTGAAAGGGGTTAATAAAACTTTACTGTCCAGAGCAGAATATGGTAGATTCACTGAGACAGCTTTGACGAGGTGGTGGAAATTATCGAAAGCCTCTATCTAGACACGGAATGCGTCTTTAACAATAGCCGTGTTTTTTTAACCCTGGAATACTATCGCTTTTTTATCATACGTTGTTATTATCGTGTGTAAAATTTACTATTGCGGAAATGTGACATTGCCATAAAAAACGCAGTAATATAAAATGTTTTATAATTATTTATTTATCAAAAAATGAACATTTTTTCAACAATATTTTAATCAAAATTCACGAATAATGTCGAAATTTTCCGCGTAAATTGAATTGGCCGTCGTAATTTTGACGAGCCATAGTATTCTAGGGTTAATGAACTATTTAATTCGAGTTCATTAAAAAAACGACAAGGGAAATTATACTAAGCGCCATCTTCGGTGCTTTAAATATATTAAAATTAAACCGAAGTTGCGTGTCTGTTAAAACAACTGTTACACGAATTCCCCTCTCATGCCTACAAATTTGCTCTCGTCACTTCTAGTCCAGGAGGGATAGAAAAAAAGTTGAAATAATTCTACCCTGGGTTTTTCGACGCTATAATTAAGAGAAAAATTTTAGAAATTCAATGAATGTGTTTTGAAAAAATCGGTCCAGGAGAACAGGTGGGAAAAGCTAATAATGGTAGCGAAAACACGTTTTTCAACGTTTTAGGTGCGAAAAAATTTTGTTTTTGGAAAACAAAAATTAGTACGTAATAGCGCTTAAAAAGACGAAAATTATGAGTTTTGGACAATTGAAATCGGTCAACAGGTTTTTGCAAAAAAAAATAAAAACCGCGAAATATGGCCATTTTTTGACATTTAATTACAGGGACTCTAATTATCGTAAAACTTCTACGATAATTACGGTCCCTGTAATTAAATGTCAAAAAATTGCCACATCAATAGCACTGAAAATCTTGCACGTAAGCGAAGATCTCGAAAACTTGGTATTTTCTGGCGAAATTATTTTACTGTTTAACAAAACATAAACCAACAGAACGTTTTTGTGCGTAAACAGTCGCCAGTCGTACGTAGACGCAAATAAAATTACAAAGGAAAGAAGTGCAGAAAAGTAAAGAAATTATCAGCCGTGACTCTTAATCTAAACAACAACAAAACACAAATATTGAAAGGGAACACGAACACCAATAATTGAAACGAGAACACCAATAAGTTGAAACAAATTATAAAAAGTGTTTACTTTTGTGCAGAAAATTTAAGGCGGCCATCGCAAGTAAATTATATCGAATCAGTAAGTAATTCTTGTCTGCCTTGTTCCAGCTGGGCCTTGCCTGCGTCACAACCTGCTTCCTCCCTGCTATTCACCCCGATTCAAGAGGTATAACACTCCAAAGAGGCTCTTTCCTGCAAACCCCACAGCTTCCAAGAAAAATATCTGGTCCTAGTGGAAAGCCAAATAGCTGGGCTTTATTCGCTTCTTCCAAGCCACTGACTGGGATTTGTGTTTCCGTAGAAAAGACGCTAACTCTATCTGTGTCACCAAAGTAATATTGACGGGAATGCGTTTGGAAAATTCAAAACAAGTTAAAGAAGGCGCCTACAAGACAAACAGCCGTACTCCGAATTTCGTCGTTAATACATTTAAGGCTGGAGTACAATGATTCCATTCCGTACCGTTTCGTATAAATGTCAAAAGTCGGATTGTTAGAATTTTCATAGGAAGTGTTCGTGAAAATGGAAGGGTGACTACAATGGACGGTTCGGAACGGTGCGGAATGGAAAAGATGCCATCTTTTTACGAAAAGGTTGGAAGACATAACCTTATTTGGTGGCATTTGGTGGTCGGTAATTTAAAACATAAATATGGAAGACGAAAAATTAATTGAATTAGTAAAAACATATCCGAAAATTTTTAATAAAAAAAGTTAATTCTATTTGGACAAAACATTTTATTATTTCTGCACTCGCTTCCTTTAAACTTGATAGTTGTCAAAAACAGAACGAATAGGCTGTATTGTAGCCAGTTATCCAACTCCACGGAACGGTGCGGATACGGTGCGGTTCGGAGCGGAATCATTGTACTCTAGCCTTTAAGTTGAGAAATTTCTGTCCACAATCGAAAAAATCAAATTATGATTTGACGATAGGTTTAGAAACAATATCTTCAATACCACTACCGGCAGTAAAAATTGCTGGTTATTGGTGACTTCCATCAAGAATATTTATTTACAATGGGGACGTGATTTATTAGACGGTTTTTTAGACAAGACGGATTTATTAGTATCTCCGATTCTCTCAATTTCTGAAAATAGATTTTTGATCCAAATTTAAACTCCAAATGAAAATGTTTATATAACTACACTGTGCGGTTCTACCACTTAACAGATACTCGTGAAAAACTAAAATTTACCTACTTTCAACGTCCATGAAAAGCACACAGGATGAAATTCAGCATATCATTAAGTCAGCATAGTAAAGGTGTGAACAAAAACTTAAGTTTTATAACCCTCAGTCATGAATCAAATCAAATGAAGTAATCTAATAAATTACAATGATTACAATATTCCTCAGGTAAAATATAGAATACGTACTTATGTATATCTTTTCCTATCTGATCCTCCCACAAATTCCCTTACTGCACTGCATTTCTTTCCTCATAATCATGCACGATAATCTGCTACCAATTTAACACTTTTTTAAAGATATTTTGGTAATATGGGAGCATTGGAACCCAGCCATAAGGGAAGAAGAAGATAAACGCAGTGCACAAATTTTTGTTCGAAGTTACCTACTTTTTCTTCTCTCTTATATGCTTAGTGGTTGTACCGAAAAAACACCATAAAACATCTTTAAATTTAAATAGAATCATTACTATTTCCAATCCCAGAATTGCAACGGCTACTGTACTATTGTCGAAAAAAAACTAGTTCGTGTTTTTCAAGGAACATGACAAGCATCAATACGAATTCAACACGTTAAAAATTCTTTGGAAATTGCTTTTATATAATCATGTGCATGAATAGCCCGAAGGAACTGGCTGAACACTAAGAATTTTATATACTGCTGTATTAACGTTTCCCCTTAAGCTATCCAAAATATGCATTGTTTCTGATATCGGATTGGAATTCAAAGCTTTAAAATCCTTCGGATATTGATTTTCTTTTATCATGTACGTGGTACATGGTATCAGATTCTTCAACTTTTCATGCTACCATAAAGCTATGTACCCTCCTACAAATAAGAAAAAAACAAGTAAATAACAAATTTCCGGGATAGAGGAATGTAACGAGAAGAATAAAATGAAAATAAAAATTGCTAGAACCAAGTCTCTTCCCTTTTTTTTACATAAAACATCAAATATGAAGCTTTAAGACCTCGGGTGTTTAAGTATATACTTTGGGTTTACTAGGTTGAAAAATTAAGCTTTATTGAAAGGTCAGAAAAATAATCTGTAATAATAGTTTTCTCGAAATAAATTCAGAAAATTCAACAATTTGTGGTTTTAAGTTTTTTTTTGAAATTCGCTTTTATTTTAACATGCTTTTTGCCTGTGGTAGATACCCAACTTAATATCAATGGTAACATTCGCCTTTCAGCGGTACCAGGAGGGCGGACTGTATCGACAAATTTAATGATTTTTAAGAACCTTATTGGCCGAAATCGGTACGAACTGATGTAATGTACGTCTCATTGTCACGTCAAAAGGGTGATAGATGATTGCAGTGACAAAATCTATTTAGGGGTCCTTTTGCCACGTATATTCCATCTCAACATTAATTGATTGAAAATTTATAACAGCTTTCAAAATTCCCAACCTATTTGATATACTTAAGAATAATAGAATACGCACTTGTGTTGCCAAGAGTACGTAAGGTGCCGGCCCATAGAACGCGTTAACGCGATGCGTGCGCAAGAGGCATTTGGCATTTCAATTGAAGTAAATGTTATTTAATGGAACCAGTCCCAATGGCTGCAGCGACACACGCGAGTGAAGCTACAAACGCTTGAAGTTGACCAATTTTCAACTTTTCCATGCGTTAGGCGCGTTTGATGTTTGTTTGTTGTGTACATAATTTAAAATTCTTTCATCAATCTAGTGTGCGGTTCAAAAATACGAATTTTTAATATTAAATAATGTTTGTTGTGTAATTTAAAATTGCACTTTTTCATCAATCTAGTGTGCAGTATAACGCGTTCATTGGGTCTGTCGAACGCGTCGCACCCTGAGCGTCTATTCTGTAACTGTGAAAAGTCTAGTGAAAAGTCTTTTCAGTGAGAATTCCAATAAATGCGATTCTGGAACGATGAGAACGTGAGTTTATCTGTCAAATTATTTCATGGTGAAAAATGACTTCTCATCAAAATTTTTCTAGTGAGAAATGTGAGAACTTGTCATTTTCAAATAAAAACAGTTTATTTAAACAACAGTTGAACGTTCAATTTTTAAAAATTGTATTGCGTTTTCTCAGTGAGAGGTGCGAGGAATTTTAATTTTCAAAAATTAACAGTTTGAAAAAAAATTTGTAAGTAATATTTTGTAGATTTAATAATCTATCGGGATTATGTCGGGATTTAAAAGAGTTGTTGGTAAAAGGCCGAGCGAGGAGCAAAAAAACGCTCTTGTAAATTTCCTAGAGCTCCATGTGGACTTGGCAAATGATAAATAAATCTTTAAGTTTTTCCTGCAGTTTAATATATTATATTTATTTATTGCTGCAGATTTGAATCTGTAGATGGTTCCCGCTTCCGGCGTGAATTATGGGAGGAGTGTGCCACTCATTTAAATGCCCAGGTGGTGCCGTTGAAGATGGTGGGAAATAACCCGTGCATTTTCCCTGAAAATAAGTTATTTGTATCTTTTTAAGTTTAACGGTTATTGCAAAAAAAGAGAATTAGAAATGAAAAACAAAGTATGCCACTCGTATAAGTACAAAATATGACATAAAATCCCACGTTTGACGTTTATACAAGTGAGAATTTCCAATGTGAACTACATTCAGCGCAATTCTCACTGGAATATCTCACTTTAGGTTATAGAATCGCTTTGCTGACAAAAATGAGAACTCAAAATGAGAAGACCCGATGAGAATGAGAATGAAAAGACTTTTCACGTTTTCACTTTCTCATAGTTACAGAATAACCACTCTGGTCTGTCATACGCATCTTGCGCACACGTGACGTTAACGCGTTCTATGGGCCGGCACCTTACGTGTAGCGTCGCTAGTCTTGTGCCTTTATGGTATATTTTTATTCGTTTGCTCTGTAAATGCCATATTAAAATCATATTGTTCCGCGGTGGTTGCAGAATAGGTGGAATATAATTATGCCAGACTTATATAGGTTTCATCATAACCTACAAATGTTGGCCACTGGAAACTGTACTATTAAAGGCCTTTGGGCAATAACTAAGGCAACGAAAATGGCTTCACTATTTAATAATTCTCTCATGGAACGTTTTCACCCTGCACAGACCTCGAACTACAACAGCAAGCAGATCCCATGTCTTGGGGCGGGGAACACAATTGCAAAATTCCGCCGCTATCTTGATTTTTTTACAAAATGGTCAGATTGCATTATCACGCGAACTATACAAATTGATTGTTATATGGAAGTGGGTCAAAATCAAGTTGCAAAATTTGTCTACATTAAGATGCACTTATAAGAATGCAATTTTCGATGCAGCAATGCGATTTCAAAAAAGTACAACTACAAAATATGGCACGTTTCTAGACGAGTTAAAGAAGTGAATGCAAAAAACCCCTTCTCAATCCGACTTAGTGCACAAAAACTTTAAGGTTGGGGCGATTTTTATGTTATATTTCCTCGCCTACATGCGGAGATTAGCCAGACGACTGGAAATAGGGGAAAGAATTGAAGCATTAAGGTGCGTTTAAACTATACGAGTTTTCGATGGCAGTCGCAGCCAGTGTACTGGCACACTGTTTACATTAGCAGAGAATACTGGCAAATATTTCTCTGACAGAGGGATTGCAGTGCTTTACTGACACTTTTTTTCCAGATCACTGGTAATAGAAATTAACGGTGTTTACTGGAAAATATATCTCGTGCGGAATTGCAAAAAAAGCAATTTCAAACTTGAAAAAATCACAATGTACAAACATTTTATTTCATTATGATCGCAATGTCGTCTCATCTTAAAGTTTGGCATATATGTACCTTAAGAGTGTATGTACAAAATATATTTTTTTCAAAACAATAAAAAATCTGTTTTTGAGTTTTTTCAAAAAAAAAAAGAAATTTTAAAAATCTTGGAAAACAATTTTATTCCTACTAATAAGACTATGTTGTATATCAAATTAAAGCAGAACAAATTTGTGCAACTTTCAGCTTTCTATGTGAAATTGGTTTTGAACTGAGCATTGCCAAAATTATGCGATTGTCGATTTTATTAAAATTAATAACTAAAAAATTAGAAGCCCAAAAAATCTCAAAATTTATATTCTTCTTACTTTTCACCAGAAGAACAAATATAAAAAAAATTGCAACTTCCTGAGGTGGTGAGATCCAGAGAATTTATTGATTTGATGTGTCGACCCAGTAGTAACTATTTACAAGCAAATTTTTCGATTAAATGGCGACAGAAAAAGTAAATATTGCTGCAGCAATTGTTGCATACTAGCTATTTCATGAAGAAGAAGAAAAGAAACTAAAAAGAAGGTGTTTGTGATCTTATATTTTGCCATTTATTGACAACAACTGTTTCATCTTTGTTTAGAGATATATACACATTATATCTTGTAGAGAGTTTGTTTTCAAAACTCTATTTCGATATGTCCCAATTGGAAGATGCACAGTTCTGGACAATTCTCGTACAAAGATATTAAAATTAAATATCTTCTTTCGCTTTTCTAAATAGTTTTCCATTTTAAAAGCGTTTTTCATCAACGATTCTGAATAAAAAACTCGTACAACTTTATTAACAAGTTTGTAAAGTTGCCAGTGCTCACGAGAAAGACGTCAGTGCACGTTTTTGCGTATTTAAGCCGGAACTATAATAGACGTGAAAGAACGTACGTCAATCCCTGTGTTCCCAGGGCTCTATGATGAAAATGAGTGATTGACTATAATAAACGTACATCACATGTACTTGTTTTCGTTAATGTTTCGTTAAACGTAGTATAACGCCGTCTTATGGGACCTGGATCCCAGTTGACGGCGTTGTAATGTCAAAATCGAAGCATACTTGTTGCATTCAAACTCAAATTCAAACAATGTTTACTGCGATTATTATAGTCGATTGTACGTCAAGGTCTACGGTGAGAGATACGTACGTGTATGTTCGTTAAAAACGTACGTCAAACTACGTTTATTATATTTCAGGCTTTACCCGGCAATTACACGAGTCAGTTTTGCTGACTGCCAGTACTGACACTATTTGTCAAATCCACTGACTCTGCGTTGATTACGTTCGGTCAACTGATAAGTCAGTTCATTTCTAAAATGTCGTCGACCAGTGTACATGTTTCCTTGACTGCATTATTATTAACACAAATTATTGAAGACATGAAAAGGGAAGAGAAAAGGAAGTCTGTAAAAAGAAAATATTGGATCAATCCCTTGCTAAATCCCAAAAACAAGAATTTTCCTCGAACTTTTCAATTAGGTTGATGATTTCTAGATGATTAAATTTTTTTTCTGCCATTTTTTCCTAATATAAAAGAATTTTGAGATATTTTAATTATATTTTCTAAAGACATATCCAAAGCATCCGTATTCCGCCATTTCAAAATAAGAATTTGACATTTCACTGACTAGTCAGCACTGACTCGAAAACTGTCTCGTCAGTGCTGACCTGTCAGTAAAAAAGGCGCGTCAGTGAGTATTTACACGAGTCAGTGTCAGCGACAGTGTCAGTAGAACTGACCCGTGTAATGGCCGGGTTAGACTGCACAATCGTGTCAGTGTTTATGCCAATGCTTTGCCAGTGCCCCAACCAGTGCACTGACATGATGTTTACATTGCACTGACTGCTTCACTGGCAATAGGCAGTGCAATAACTGACAAAAAACTCATATAGTTTAAACGCACCTTTAGAATTAGCATTGCAGAAATATCGTGCGTATAGGAAAGTTACCTAGGAATAATTCTTAAGACCAGGGGTGTTCCTTTAACTTGAGTTTGAGTCGGTGAACGTCTCGAGTCCAGACACCCAAGAGTCCAACAGGGAGAAAAAAAAACATTCTAAAGCACGTAAGTATTTATTACCCATTAGTTTTCTCTTAGACTTTAAACTGATAAAAGAATTTTTGAAATAAACAGAGACGAGGAAAAAAACTGGAAACCTCCCCTGAATACGGGGGTGGTGAAATCCTATTAAAACAGACGGATAGAATAAGAAATAATCAACCGACCTTCAACTGATCGGGATATTTTGCTTCTGAAGAAAAGGGTGTTGGGACAAGTTGTTTGTGCTGGGTGTGCTGGTTCGCGTTGTTAGTGCGAAAACAAAATTTTAAGTGAAAATTGTTCTATGGTGGTAAAGAAAAACCATAATTGCATTTAGTGAAGACATCATTGTTGGAATCAACAACAATATTATAATTGCATAGTTGTTCAAATTGAAAATTAGGCAAAAATAATTGGCAAGCTGAAACTAATACGCCCGTATATTGACTTATTTAATTCAAAAAAACCCGAGACTGATATATTTTTTAATTTGTTCATTGAATAGCGTACTTTAATTTCATGAAAAGTTATCACTTGCCTAAAAAAAGTCTGTTTTTGACTGATATCTCTTAAACGGTAAGTTTTATCATAAAGTAGTGTTTACAAGGTTTGTAGATTATGCGATTATCTACAAAAAAAGATATTATACATTTTCGCGTACGAATTGCCATTCATGAGATATCGCCGCTTTAAAGATTTAAAATACTCATTTGCGACTTGTATAGGTCATCAGACGTTCAATAAATCTTTTGTTGGACTACATGGCTAATATTTTCAGGGGTGATACCTGGATGTATTTGGAGAAAAAAATTGTTCTAGAGAAGGGGACTATGCAAACTATCCACTAAAATACCGGTTGTTTACGAAAACAAAAATTTATTTTTTTATAATTTAGTTAAACTTCAATTACTCCTACACTTATTATTGTAAAGCAACAAAATTAGGTTCATCTTTTAGGTAAATGTGTATTCTTTAATATGATGTAAAGATCAAAAAGTTCAGTGACTCCGTTTAGAAGATATTGTGATACACTCTTTCCCATAATACATTTTCATATTTCCAAAATCACATTTTTCCACCTTAAGTAAATTCTTTAATGGGTCACACGCGCGAGCTTTTATTTTAACAAATTCATGCAGACCGAACGTTGCAATTTTTCCCCGATCGAGTAAAAATGAAAATAGGTCAGACGGGTGCATCAAATTCTTGAGGTCCGGTGCGTACAAATTGCTGACCCATGGCAATTTACCTAAAGTGGGAATAATGATAATTATACTTAGATGTATAAGATAATTTTGTATAAATAGAGTAAATTGATTAATTAAAATTCAGTCGTTGATAAACAGACGTTTGAGTGGGAAGCCAAGACTTCCTTAGAATACCCCAGGAGTTAAGCTTTAGAGCTGCTCCATTATAATGCGGAGTAAACGCTAGTATAGCTGCTCCATAGGAGTTAATGCCTTAGGGCTGCTCCAGGAAAGTGCAAAGGTATTACATGGCGACCGTGACAGAGAAATCTTCAAAGAAAAACTTCGCGGAGAGAAACATACAAAATTTTTTTTATATAATTAAACAATAAAAACAATTTTTCTTTTCACTCTTAATGCATAAAAATCTATAATGGGAAAAACACAATCCAAAACCAATGATAATAACGGCGAAGTTATTAATAATCTTGTTATCGAAGATACAATCGCTATCGAAAACCAAGAAATTACAATTCTTTTAGCAATACTGGTTGCAATCAAGATTATCGAATTGGCATACAACCTTTATAAGGATCATCGAAGA
The DNA here is from genome assembly GCA_963855945.1 of Thereva nobilitata. NCBI lineage: Eukaryota > Metazoa > Arthropoda > Insecta > Diptera > Therevidae > Thereva > Thereva nobilitata. The sequence continues at coordinate 119,005,307 of OY979695.1, read as the reverse complement.
GGTTTAAGAAAGAAGTACCTTAGCACACCCGCACAATTAAATGTCTAACTAAATGGATACACTTCCCGTGATTAAAGCAGAACTTGAGAGCATCCTTTCAAACTTCAATAAAAGTATAAACCGTCCATATACAGAGAAAACCCTACAGCAGAAGGAAGCTGTAGTTAATAACCTATTTAGCAAAGCTAAAGCACTTGCTGGGGGAAAACAGACGTGGAAACTGCACTTAAAATAAAACCAATCTACCAGGAAATTAAAAGGTTAACACGAAATATCCTAGAACACATAAGGGCACAACAAACAGAAACGATGTCATTTGATATAAAAACGGCTACGGCCCTGGTACAAACATACAATGGAAACCCAGAAGAAACTGAAGCCTTCATCGAATCAATAGAACTCCTGAATGAGTTAACTCCAACGGATCATAAAAATATTATGATAAAATTTATCAAAACCCGCATTACCGGCAAAGCCAAATACACCATAACGGCTGAGATGAACACAATAAATCAAATAGTAACGAAACTTAGAGTAAAATTTTCAGCAAAACTATCATCAGATGCACTGCTAGCACAACTAAGATCGTGTAAACAAGGTAGTAAAAAATTAACCGACTTCACAGCACAAATGGAAAACCTCTCAGGACAATTAACAAGAGCTTTCATAGCAGAAAAAGTTGCTACGGGCGAAACAGCAGAAAAATTGGCTGAAAAATTTTCAATACAATATTTCGCAGACAATCTAGCAAACTCTGAAACATCGCTTATATTAAAGGCTAGCAATCTAAACACGCTCCCAGAAATAGCGGCAAAGGCGATAGCAGTGGACAAGACGCACGAGGCCAGCACCAACAGAAGATAACTTGGATAATACATACGCAACCACGCAGCCTGATCAACTGCGCATATTGGAAGTATTATCTCCCTCAGAAGTAGCTCAAGTACCTAAACTACTATTTAAAACTATTACCAAAAATAAAAGGCAATCAAGAATAGAAATAAATATAGTGCACAAATATGAAATATTATATAAGCGGTATATAAATATAAACTATAACCAATCAGTAGAACCAGCACTAGAGCAGGAATTCGAAATATTGGAAAGTTATAAAAATAAGCAATTTCAGAATAAGATTCTGAAACTTTCTGCAGAAAGTGAAATATTTACAATGATTAATATAACCGCATTTAAAAGCCTCGGTAATAGAGTACTAAAAACTATAAATATAAAGATATACAAACCACAAAAATATATTGAAGACAAAACAAAAATTGACTGCAGCAAGCAATAATTAAAGCAAAACAGCACCTGGAATCGTCTAAAGGACATAGAAAACAAGCCAGTGATCTGGATTGCAGGCCGATATTGCTAAAAGTAGGTGACAAGGTCCTATTATCAGTACAAAATAGAAGAAAGCTAGACCCTCTATTCAGCGGACCCTACAAAGTTAAGTCAATAGATAAAGTAAACTGTACTATAGAGGATAAAAATAAAAAGTTAATGACAGTGCACAAGAATAGGTTAAGAAAAATTAAAAGATAAAGGTACATTTATAATAAATTGCAATTTATAACTAGCTATACATTATATACCTAAATCATATTTAGAAATAAAAAAAAAAATAAATAATATAAATACTGAAATTAAAGTAGCTATAATTAACTATAAATCAGGGTACGGAGAATTGAAAAAATTAAATTCATTCGCGAGCGAATAAAAAAGAAGAATGTTATTTTAAATTCGCTCAAGAATTTAATAAAATGAGTTTTATATTTTTTAGTTCTCCGTTCGCGAGCGAAATTTATTTTTAACGAATTGAAAGATAGATTTCGTTCGCGAATGATTTGCAAAGGAATCGTTCGTGAATCAATTTTGATGCAGTGCTTGGCACTTGATTACTCTCACCCAGAAATTCTTAAAAATTTGGATTTTTATGGTTCACCTGTTAGAATTTTTTGTAATTAGTCAATGTTTTAGATCTTTCAAGAATAATCAAGGGAAAACCGGGGTCTTATACTCTAGCTATTAGTTGCCTTTTTTTCTGCCTTCGCGAACATACACTTCTTTCAGTCTCTTCTGACGTCAATTGTTCATTCCCATTATTTACATCGATTTTGTGCACTGTAGCATAATGTCTTTTTATATTTCCCGTAGATTGTCCTTTTAATATTTTTTTACATTGTAAGCAAGTCGATGAATTATTATTTTCATCATAAATAACGTATTTACACATATCAAATACTTTCCGGCGACCCATAATTACTAACTTTATAAAACACTCGAGTCGAGCATATACCTGTACAGCACGAACTTAACTCAAAGAATGAAAACAAATCGTTCTTTTCAGTTCTTTTTCACTCTCGAGAGCGAAACATAATTTTCTTGATTTCAACTCGTTCTTAAGAACGAATTGCTTTGTATGTAAAGCGATTGCATTCGCTCTCATTGAGCGAACGCAACTTATAAAATTCTCTTCAAAAATAAAGTTCGCGAATTTAAACATAAAATTCGGCTCGCAAGCGAAAAAAACAAGAGAATTTAATATTTTTTCGTTCGCGAGCGATATTTTACGTACCCTATAAATTCATAAGTAACGTAGGATACATATGTATGTAGAACATATCCAAAAAAAAATATATAACATTTTTTTTTTCTTTGAGGGGGAAGGTGTGATACACTCTTTCCCATAATACATTTTCATATTTCCAAAATCACATTTTTCCACCTTAAGTAAATTCTTTAATGGGTCACACGCGCGAGCTTTTATTTTAACAAATTCATGCAGACCGAACGTTGCAATTTTTCCCCGATCGAGTAAAAATGAAAATAGGTCAGACGGGTGCATCAAATTCTTGAGGCCCGGTGCGTACAAATTGCTGACCCATGGCAATTTACCTAAAGTGGGAATAATGATAATTATACTTAGATGTATAAGATAATTTTGTATAAATAGAGTAAATTGATTAATTAAAATTCAGTCGTTGATAAACAGACGTTTGAGTGGGAAGCCAAGACTTCCTTAGAATACCCCAGGAGTTAAGCTTTAGAGCTGCTCCATTATAATGCGGAGTAAACGCTAGTATAGCTGCTCCATAGGAGTTAATGCCTTAGGGCTGCTCCAGGAAAGTGCAAAGGTATTACAATATGTAGGTTGATTGATTCATTTGTTTGTGATGTACTTTTAGCACTAATAACACTGGGCAGCAAAAAATGCTTTTTTTCCTCAGAGATCTGATTATGTGATTCACAATCATCATGCTACAGCCAACTTAAGACAGAAAATAAGAAATCTCAGTCACGTATAGATTTTTAAAGAAATTGATTTTTAGTTTTCACAGATTTTTACAACTATTTTAAAGTAAATAAATTATTTGGAAGTAAAAAATAAACTTTTTTTTATTCTTTTGGCCTGCCTTGTGTAAGAAGAGGTTGGTGTTGCCCTAATCAAAAACCAGCAGTAGTCTGCAAGCATTGCAGGGGTCTATTTCCCTTGATAATGCTTCTCAATTGTAGCAATATCTTGGTGGAAGCGCTTTCCATGTTCATCACGTCTTTTGCTAGTTTTAGATGGATCGAAGAAGAGCCTTCATTTATCTGCTAAATTCTGATGACCAAATTTAGCCAACAAACCCATAACTTTGTTGCTATAAACTAAATCTGCGTCCTTAGAGTAGAGATCCACGAAGTATGTCGTTTACGGTATGCAGTAATGGAAACATTGGGTTGAACGAGATTCCACTGCTAAAATCTTGAAGTTAATATTTCAGATTTTTCCTTAGACAAAGCCAAATCTCTGACAGTGCCGTGTTTTTTAATCTGTTCTATTCTGTCCTGGAACATTAAAAAAACGGCAAGGGAAATTTTCATTTTTATTTACATTTACGGCTTTGGGCATTTTAATTTCTTCTAATATTGCATAAAGATCGGTCTTATTTATCTCTCCATTAATTTTTCTCGTTTTTCGGTCAGTAAACAAAACATTTAATTTATTTGTCAACTGTCAATGTAAAAAACGTATGTGAGAAAGGGAAATTTAAAATTTCACTTTGTGCTGGATAGTGTTCTTGATAATTATCGGGGACAAAACTTTAGTATGGAAGCTGTTCTGTTCTGTCCTGGAACAGATTAAAAAAACACCCCTAAGGTCATCGAGCTCAGCTTCGTTGATTATGTGGTGATTGAGATGTGCTAGGCAGTTGGAGGTTTTCACCTTCTTAATAAGAACCTGAAGTAGTACTTGAAAGTTCAGTTTTGTGACAGAAGACACCTCTGCGTATTTTACTGCGTATTTGGATTTCGTAGAAAAATCTTTGACATTCGTGAGACAAAAGTAACAATCACTCACGTGTTCCTTAAGGTCTGGCCAAATCATTGGTTGGCAAACTAAAGAAAAACTAAATGAACTACTGAAAAACTAAATGTACACTGTAAAAAATGTCTGTGGTAATTTTACAAAAAAAATACTGGAAGTTTTATTCACAAGCAGTTTTGTAAATTTCCAATATATATTATTAGGAATATTCCAATTCAACTTGACGTATTTTTACTGTGTAGTCTAGTGAATATACATTATTTGTGGGATGTAAAAATACAATCAGTATTAGAACTTTCATTTCATAGTTTTGTAAATTTCCAAAACTTTTGTATATGCCCTCTCCCTATACATAAAAATAGCATTTTGCTCACCATTTTGCTCGCAATGAAAGCTTGAAGCTTCAAGCTGCAAGCGTCAAGCTGCAAGCTTCAAACTACCAGCTTCATCTGAGTTTTGCTTTATTCGAGCACTGCAGCTTGAAGCTGTGAATGTAAATCATTGTACAAACCCATTTATCCTAATTTTTGAAGCTTGAAGCTTGCAACTTGAAGCTTTAATTGTGCATCGGCCCTAAGCATCAAAAATTATCAAAAATTTCTTGGCTGTTACAAGAACTGCCCATACCCTGACCAAAGTCAAAGGTCTGACCTTAACTTAAGAACAATCGGGTATATATGCTTAGTATTCCATTGTTACCTGTGAATTATTTCTATGAGAGGGAAAATTTAAACCTTACATTCCAATGAAAAATTTGAGATTTTGCTGAAAATATAAGTTCCCTCTTACTGTAAAATTACAGTACAAAGTTCAGTACATAGCATTGATAAATAATACTAAGAAATATTGCAATTTTCCTACATAAACGATTTAGAAAAATACCCAACATTGCGTAAAATATAGGTCACATTCATGTTGAGTCTGGGTTGAGCCAGCTCGGTGTGCGGGCGTGTGCTGCCGCTAGCCATTAAAACACACTCCCTTTTAAAAGTTTTAAAGTTTAATCCATATAACAAAAAAAAAACTAATTTTAACATTGTTGTGTCATGTTCTATTATCATCAAACTATTTATTTATTTATTTTATCGTTTTTACTCTAAAAATCCGTGTATTGTGTTCTACTAAGTGAAAGTGCACAACAAATAATAAAATCTGGGGTGGTAGCACGTAAGTTGTTTCAATCGACCTCTCCATACAAAAATTCAGAATTTTTGTATGAAGAGGTCGATTGAAACAACTTACGTGCTTCCACCCCAGATCATAATAATCTCCAAAAAAAATTAAAAATCAGTTCAGTGTAGTGATAGCAAAGCAAAAGTACCATCAACACCCGTAATAACAGTGGACTAGACGGACAGACGTCAAAAGTAAGTTTCTTGCTCCTTCCCCACACCCCGATCTCGGCACCGTCGGCGTCATAACCATTATCGGATAGTTGACGGGACTCTCCTTGCTTTAGGAGGCATAACACTCCAGCAAGAAGCTTCCCGTTAGCTCCGATGGTTATGTCAATGCCGTCGCCGGAGTTGACTGATGATTGCAACCTTGTGCATGCGAAGCCGCGATACAAAAACTTTTGCATCGACTTTGCCAACATCCGTGGGCTTCGAACAAATTTCGATTCTGTGTTGTACCATTTATCCACCTATTCTCCCCCAATTTTCGCACTAAGTGAAATCCAAATTTTACCTAATGATGACTTAGATCATTACCAGGTTTCCGGGTACACCTTAGTGCATAATCTCTCCCCCTATAGGAGAACTGTCATTTATGTTAGGAAAGACGTAGCTTTTCAGAAAGTGTACAACAGTACATCACCTGACTTTAACCACCTCGGTCTAAAAATTTTACTTCATAAGCACGTCATTTTCTTCTGTTTTCTATACAGGAGCCCTAATATCAGTAATGAAGCCTCTTCATTAGCTTTTGACGCTATTTCAGAACGTATCTCTGAATTCTTATCCTTACATCCGGAGTGTGAAATCATTGTTGCGGGTGATTTCAACGTTCACAACGCAAATTGGCTGAATTACTCGAATGGCACCAGTGTTTCTGGCAGGGAAGCCGAACTCTTTGCAGAAACTAACAACCTACATCAAATCGTTAATTGTCCCACACGAGTTCCTGACGCCTCTGACCAAGGGGCCCACCTCCTTGATCTTTTTCTTACTTCCCACCCAACGCGGTACTCCGTCGAAGTTGATTGGCCTCTAGGCAATTCAGACCACTGCCTGGTCAGCGCAAACTTCCCATACCAATCCTCCACCCCAACCACGCCAGTTCCTAGAAGAACTGTTTGGCATTATGGGAAAGCCATAATAATAAGCCAGGCTGGGGCTTATTCGATTTCTCCAAGCTGCTGACTGGGATCTATGTTTCCTGAATCGCAATGCCAACTTTGCCGCTCTCTGCATTACAAAAATTATATTGGCCGGAATGCGTTTATTCATTCCTCATTCTTACAAATCCACCAAGCCTAGGCCGCATGGATGGTTTAATCGGGAGTGTATGAACGCAATTAAATCCAAAGAAACCGCCTATAGAGAGTACAGGCATTCCCCAAGTGAATCATCTCGACGTGAGTACATTAAGTTGAGAAACGCCTGCAAATCCACCATCAGGGAAATCAAAGCGTCGTTTGATGACAGATTAAGAGGTAAACTTATAAACACCACTGCAGGCAGTAAAAGTTTCTGGTCTTTGGTAACCTCCATCAGGAAAAATTTCACTACATCGTCGACTCCTTCTTTCATTCACGATGGGAAGGTGTTAACAGAAAGCAAATCCAAGGCCGACTTACTCGCATCTCTGTTTGCCTCAAATTCTTCCTTGCCTGATACTGCATTGCAACCCCCCATTGTCGAGTGTTTATCTCACTCAATGGGCAGAGTTTTCTTCAGGACTCGTGAAGTGTACAGGTGCCTCAAAGAGCTCGACTCCAATAAATCCACTGGCCCCGATAATATTCCCCCTATGGTTCTTAAAAATTGTGCCTCACGCCCTTTCATACTCCTACGGAGTTTTCCCTGACTCCTGGAAACTGGCCCATGTTCAGCCTATACCTAAAAAAGGTGAATCTAGCGACCCCTCTAACTACCGCCCAATATCAAGCACTTCTATTCTCTCTAAAATCATGGAGACAATAATAAACAGGAAGCTTATGGAATATCTCGAATGCAATCAAATATTGGACGACAAGCAATACGGCTTTAGATCTAAAAGATCTACTGGCGACCTCCTTGTATGCCTAACTGAGCACCTCTACCAAAGCATTCATCGTTTTGGTGAATCCGGCCTGGTTGCTCTTGATATCTCCAAGGCGTTTGATAGAGTATGGCACCCCGCTCTATTGACTAAACTCCAAGCTATTGGTATTGAACCTTTTCTAAAGAACTGGATTGAGAGTTTCCTTTCTGACCGTTCGATCAAGGTAGTATTGGACGGCGTCGAATCTAATCCCCACGCCACCTCTGCAGGTGTCCCCCAGGGCTCTATTCTATCACCAGCTTTCTTCTTAATTTTTATAAATGACCTGCTCTCAATCCCATCCAACTCACTTCACCGCTTTGCTGACGACAGTACTCTGCGTTACTCATATAGCTTCGATAATGCAAGACAAGCACGTGCCAGACCTTGTCTGCATGACCGTGAACTTTTGTCCGCTTCAATCAACAGGGATATAACACTGATTCTAGATTGGGGCCTAAAGAATCGTGTAGAGTTCAACGCACGGAAAACGAAGTACTGTCTCTTTTCTAACAAAACCCGCTCCACAATTCCTTCCGTTTCAGTGGACGGTCTAGAACTGACGGCCGAACCATCTCTCAATATCCTAGGCTTAACATTAACCGAAGATCTGCGTTTGAATAACCATATATTCCAAATGGCTAAACAAGCATCACAATGCTTGGGATTTCTTAAAAGGTGCAATTTCCTCCTCCAGCCGTCGGCCAGGGCTTTAGTCTACAAATCCTACATTCGGCCCCGCCTCGAATACAACTCGTATATCTGGGCAGGGGCCCCGAGTACCACCTTAGCTTTTTTTTTTTTTATGTGGAAGACTAGAGCTCAGGGCAAGCCCTTTGTACTGTCGACAATCTATTTTCTTCGTATAGAGTGCAGCAAGCTTGGCTGGACAAGGTGCAAAACCGCCAACTTATCCAACTTATTGGTGATGACGCCATTTGCTCCTCAATTGATTCATTAAGTCACCGCAGGAATGTAGCGGCTCTGGTGAAATTCTACCGCATCTACCACAAGGACTGTTCCACCGAAATATACAACCTCCTGCCTGCACGCCAATTTTTTTCCCGCAACACAAGACTAGCTCTCTCGGCTCGCCCCCCTGTCTTCAGCCCTTATTTTCACGTACACATCAGTCTAGAAATTCGTTCTTCTCGAGAACAACTAGACTGTGGAACAACCTCCCACAGTCAGTATTCCCGAACTCATACAACATCCAGGAGTTCAAACGCAAGGTTCACCACCACATCCTCATGCACCCCCAGACTCCCCTTAACCTATCCTGTCCTTTCTCTATCTTTCGAGCTAAGCTTACTACCAGACATCTGACCATGACGTGAACGACATGACGGACTGGTAGTACAAAGAGTGGCACCTGAGCTTAGACTTACACATAAAAAAAAAAAATTAACATTTAGGTCATGCTGTATTGGAGATTCTCAATTTCATTATGTGAAATTACAAAATTTATAGTAAAATTACAATAATTGTGTAGTAATTAAGTACTTCATACCGTAATTTTACTATACATTTGGACTGTGAATTTACATATTTTTTTTACAGTGTATACCAACAGTACAATACGTTAACATGAAGTAACTCCTCTTCTATACGTGACAAATATATGGTTTATTTTTCTGGTATTAGGGGCAAGATTACCCAGTAGGAAAAAATACAAGTGCTTTGCTGCGGAGCAAATTTAAAGCAGTAAAAGGTTCCTTCTGCTTCCTACAACAGCGGTACCTCAGCACAATCTCAGCATATCACTTTAAAAGCTTTTTTACGGAACATAATAAAGTGCTGAGATCTGCGGACATGCAATGTTAAAATAACATGTCTTCTTACGGAGCGTAAGCGCTTTACTGCTTCAAAAAAGCGCTTTTAAAGGCTTTTCGAAGCGATTTTTTTCCTACTGGGTATTTACAAAATACGCTATAATATTTCCCCTAGTAGTGCAGTAAACGAAGCATTTTAATTTGCACAGTCCGGTAACAGCAAGATTACGATTTTATCCTGTTTGGGGTATCACCAGGAGTATATTCTTAAGTTTTGAACCTCGTGAGCCTTGTGCTACTTTTGTTATAAACAATTAAAGTTTTTTTACCGCGTTTTTCGAGCTTAAAATGTGAATTACTCCGGTTCTATAAGACGGATCGGGGCAAACTAAATACCAGTCTCTTCGTAATAAAAATGCCAATAAATTCTGGTTGGTTTCAAGTCTCTGAAGTACGTACATAACCTACAAAATTGAAAAAACGAGAAAAAAACAGTATTTTTTTCATTTTAGTGCCCAAGACCGTCAACTAGACCAATTTGTATCAAACTTTCAGAAAATATACTTTTTGATATTATAAAAAGACTCTGAAAAGTTGGTGTCAAAATATTGAACCCATCCGCCAAAATTGCATTTGTTATCTAAAATTTGAAATGCCCGCCATTTCATGCCATTAAGTCCAAAATGAAAATTTTTGTTTTCAAAATGTAGATATCGACGCCAGCTTTCGAAAGCAATTAAAAAGAAAAAATTTTATTGTAATTTTCGTTATTTTTTTTTCATATGTTTATAACTCAAATAACAACAATTGCATTTTTTCGGCCATTTTGAAAAATAAATTTAAAATGTTTTATCAGATCTGGTAGAGAGTTTTGGGACCTTTAATTTAAAAAAATAAATTGAATATTTGTTAACGTGAACTCGAGATATTTAACTTATTGCATTTTGTCCAATTGTTAATTAACAAATGCACATTGTGAGCTAAAATTTGGACTGCATCATTTTGAAACCTATTCATTTCATGTAATATATTCAAAAACAATTTAAGGTTTATAGAAACTTATTTACAAGCATCACAATGTAAGTATTGTTAATTAAATGAAGTGATTTTTTTGGTTTTTTCATAAATATTAGTTGCAAAATGCAATAACTTCCTTGTTTTTTACAAGCTTTATATTAACTTCGTTCTCTGTGGGGAACAAATATTGCGATCGATTTTTCCACCACTTCCCGATATCCGGGGATACTCAAATTTGGCACACACCTTTGGTTCTGAAGACAGTACAATTAGGGTGGAGCGAAAAATGTTTTTTTTTGAATTTCGATTAGCGTAGTGCGGAAAAGTTGCTACGAAAATCAAATTAAGTTTGAGGTGCCCCAACGCTCTCGACAGATCGAAGAAATGTATGATATAGGAAAATTATTTTTTTTGAATTTTGATTAGTAATAGTGTTGAAATGTTGCTACATGATGTAAACATAAAAGGTGTAAAATTATATGAAAATCAAGTTATATCTTGCGGTGCCCCAACGACCTTGAAAATTTGAGAAAAAGTTAAAAATGTAAATTCGTTGGGGCATCGCTAAATTTTCAGGAATTTTAAAGAAATAACAAAAGAAAAAAATCTCAGTTCCATTCATTCTCTTTAACATACAAACATTCTCCTTCAAACTGGTGTCAGCTTTCACCTCCATACTGAAGAAATAAAAATGAAAAAAAATATACGACATTAATTTCCTCAAAAAGGTGTTCAGGATATTTTTTTGTCAGTAGCAACCCTTCTCCGTCAAGATTGAGAAAAGGACATGTATCTATAAAAAGGGTTAGCGGCACCTGCAAAATATCACACCAATGTCTTTATTCATTAAATTTTGCTTAAAATAACGAATGAAACAAAAAAATATTTAAAGAAACACTTTCATTAAACCCTTCCAAGCGAAGGATGCTTTACTTAAAGGGTAGATGGAGGTCTCTTAAAGTTCTTAGATATTCATGTTGATGAGATATAAAAAGTTTTATTACTATTGTATTGCATTGTAACGAAAGCTTGAAATGACATTTCACGAAATCGATGTTGATATTAAAATTCGAAGACCACAATGTAAGCACAGTCGAATTTAATCTTTCTTCTGACACCATAAACTCTTGGGGCTGGGCATAATGGTAGCTATACAACGCAGATTCATAAACATTTCATAGCGCTATGAAATATATGATTAACATGAATTGCGAAACAAATGCAAAGTTGCCAACCGAAGGAAGTGAAATTAGTTTACAAACTATCACCGCTAGTTTTATGTGGAATGATTGTTTTCCTGCTGCATTCTGCAACGTATACGAGTATAATTATTTAGAAGTTGGGTCAACTGAAACTTGGGAGAGATAATAAAGTTGATAAACAAAATTCACTTATGGAACTAATATATGTTGGTTCTGCTTTTATCTTTAGCTTTATTATAAAAAAAATTATATAGGGTGTCCCAATAAGAATGTACGATTTGTGGTTGGCAACGCCTACAATTGCCACAATTGAAAATTAATAACTTTGCTGAGGAACAACGCGTTGTTATCGTGAGAACTTATTTAAAAAAAAATGGGGTAAGTCCCTTAGCCAAGATGTAAATGCATTGTGTCGAGGGCTGCATGGCAGTGGGTAGTTTTGCACTGTCATGAACGATCTCCTCTGGACACCGGGCGCACCCAGTTGTACATAGCCTTGTCCTGATATGGGGGCTCTGTCAGGATGGACCTCCTCTTTCCCGCCACACTCGTGGGATCAATTTATGAACCAAATTAAAAAAAAATCAGACGAAGAAGGAGATTGTGGGTCTGATGCAATAAGCATCAGCTCAGAGCTGGAGAGGGAACTCCTTGGAGGTACCTCGTCCAGCACTGAAGCTTCGGCTTCTCAATCGTCAACAACAATGCCCCAGACAGCCGGTGACAATGTTGTTGACGATATAACTGCCAAGGTTGTCGGTATGACCGTGCAGCCTAGCAAACGAAAATCTGGCGCTGCCAAAAGAAAGGGAGCCAAAGCTAGGAAGGCCGCAAGGGAATCGGGGAACTCCACGGAGCACACCCGAGTACCACATTTGCAACTTCCTTTGCAACGAACTGAAGGCGGGACAGCGGTCAGGACACAGGGGGGCTCCAAGGAGCGGATCCAGACTGCCGCTGCACTGCCAAAGGTTTCTGGACACTCTGGAAAATTGCCAGCACCAGATCATACATCTTCTGGGGGTCAATGCCACACGCCGGACCCAACTGGTCTACTGCCGAAACGGCAGCGATCGGAGGATTCTCCGGCTGGGCAGGGACCCCAGAGGAAAAAAAGGAGGGAGCCGCAGGAACCCTCATACCGGGATAAGTTGGCCGGGATCACCATGGCGGTGGTACTGGGCAACTATCCCGAGGGCAAATTGACGGAGGAGGAATCCTCCTCTATTTGCGATGCAATATTGACAGAGGTGGACAAAAGTCCTAAAGGCGACTGCCCACCTCAGTTCTTGGGTGTAAGGGCGACAGGGGGTCTCATCAAGATCACCTGCGCCAACGAAGCCACCAGCCGATGGCTGACGAATGCTGTCGCCAGGCTGCAGGCTTGGGAAGGGCGCAACCTCAAGGGAATTGAGGAGAAGGACCTTCCCAAATTTAAGCGGATCGCATTCTGGGTTCCTAACGATGTTAGGGAACCGGAACAGGTGCTCCGCAGAATGGAGATTCAAAATCAGCCAATTGAGGTAATCTTGGCAAGTGATGGGTAGGAAGGTTGACCAGAACGGTCAAACCCTTGCCCTCAGCATTGACGAGAGGTCGCTCATGCAGCTGAAGGAGAAGGGCATGTCCCTATTTTACGGCTTCGGCCGTATTAAAGTCAAGGAGATTGGCTCAAAAAAGGAGGCTCCCGCTGACTCACAACAGCAGGTGCAACCACAAGATGCGGGTGGTACAGTGCAACCTGCAACATAGTAGGGCTGCTGGCCACCCAAGGTGTTGACGTGGCTCTTGAATAACGGTGCTATACAGGGCTTGCGGGCAGCTGGCTACAACATTGCATGCAGTGATGTGGACGGTGACCTTCGGACCTGTATAGTCTACAACAAAAACACTAACTGCTTTCCTCTCACAGACAAGTCGCCGAGAGACCTGGCAGTGGTGAAGATACCTATTAGAAGGGAGGCAGCAAAAGCATAATCATATTATGCTCAGCATACCTCCCCTACGACTCCAGGGACCCACCACCATCCAAAGAACTCAAGGATATTGTGGGTCACTCTAACAGGAGCGGTCTGCAGATCATCATAGGATGTGACGCGAACGCCCATGATGATGCCTGGGGCAGTAGCGGAGTGAACAAAAGGGGCGAATACCTTTTTGATTACCTCTTAACTACTAACCTGGACATATTAAATCGCGGCACGGATCCTACCTTCGACAACGGTAGGAGACGTGAGGTTATAGACATCACGCTGCCCACTCAACACGTTGCCACTTACGTGAGTGACTGGCGGGTCTCAGATGAGCCATCGTGCTCAGACCACAGACACATTCACGTTATGGTGGGTGAGTCTTTGGAAAGAGTGAGTGCATATAGGAATCCCAGATATACAAACTGGGCAGGCTTTCGGGGCGAACTCAGTAGCGTACTGAAGGGTTCCATGCACTCAATCAAATCTACGATGGATGTGGAACTATCCGCTATTCCTTACGGAGGTGGTTACTGCTGCTTACAACAATAACTGCCCCCTTCTGATGAGGACGCGCAACAGGAAAACTCCATGGTGGAATAATGAGCTCTCTAAGTTGAGATCCGCCACTAGGAAGCTATTCAACGCAGCCAAGAAGAGCGGCAACTGGGAGAGTTATAAGGGCTCGCTAACCACCTATAACAGGGCGATCAGACGAGCAAAAAGAAACAGCTGGAGGAATTTCTGCGAGAGTATCGAAGACATTCGAGACTCAGCAAAGATCCACAAGGCTTTATTAAAGGGCACATCGGGAGATCTCGGATCTATTAGGAGAACCGATGGCTCTTTCACACAGTCTAGGGAAGAAACCTTGATAATATTGCTCCAGGCACACTTCCCAGGCACAATCATTTATTCAAATGGGAATACAGCTACTGCTGGGCAACTAAGAGGCTCACTTTCTAAAGCGACCAAAGCTGCCTGGACAGAAGCAAACGCCGTGTTTAATCACGAAGCAATTAGGGAGGCGATAGGATCGTTCAAACCATACAAGTCCCCTGGAGCAGACCGGATCTATCCCATTATGTTACGGAAGGGCTGCGACCTGGTCACTCCCTTATTATGCCAAATATTCAGGGCTTCCTTCGTACATGGTTATATCCCATCTGTCTGGAGGAATGTCAATATAACATTTATACCCAGGCCAGGGCGTTCGGATTACACCTCGGCTAAGGCTTTCAGGCCGATAAGTCTCTCGTCCTTTGCCTTGAAGACAATGGAGAAAATTGTCGACAGGGTGATAAGGGAAACTTATCTTCAACGCCAACCACTAAGCTCCTATCAGCATGCGTACCAGGCGGGCAAGTCCACTGAGACGGCACTGCACAATCTGGTGCTCAAGCTGGAAGGCGCAGCACTAAACAAAGGAGTTGCGGTGGCGGCCTTCCTCGATATCGAAGGAGCCTTCGACAACACATCCTTTGATACTATAGGTAAGGCTCTAAGTAGACGAAGTCTAAGTAGCACTTTCTGCGACTGGATCGACTCTATGCTGAGAACTCGCAAACTAATGGTTTCTCATGCATGAGGAGGGCACTATAGCAAAAGGTTGTCCGCAGGGAGGAGTTTTATCCCCACTTCTGTGGTGCCTTGTTGTAGATGAACTCCTGGAACTACTCAACGGCTGCAACTTTTTCGCCCAAGGCTACGCAGACGATGTCGTCATCGTAGTAACGAACGAAACTGAAGGAGCCATGTCAAGACGTCTGCAGCAGGCACTAGATCTAGTATCTAGTTGGTGAGACAGCGTAGGACTAAAAGTCAATCCCGACAAGACGATTCTCGTTCCCTTTACCAGGAAACGATCACTACCGGGGCTTTCGGAGCCGACACTCGCAGGTAGAACTATAGGCTTTTCACAACAAGCCAAATATTTAGGAGTGACGCTAGATGCCAAGCTCAACTGGAACCAGCACATGGATACTCTGATGAGCAGAACGCGCAGATCCCTGTGGGCTTGCCGCAGAGCTTGTGGCTCCATATGGGGTTTGCAGCCGAAAACCATGTACTGGATATACACCACCATCGTCAGGCCCATAGTAACTTATGGAGCTTTAGTTTGGTGGCACAGAACGGCGCTTAAGGGTTTCATAACCAATTTGTGCAAAATTCAAAGAATGGCCTGCCTTTCGATCACTGGAGCACTTCCCCGACGGCAGCACTGGAGACTCTCCTCAATCTGGTACCACTCCACCTTGAGGTAGAGAAATCTGCGATAAACGCGGCGCTGCGGCTGAAAGCGAATGGCTATCTGAGCTCTGGTCTCGAGCGAGGACATTCTACAATTATCAACATTATAGAAGGGATTTCGGAAGCGGGGATGCTCTCCGATTGCATGCCTTTCAAAATCTCAAAATTTAAGCAACCCTCTGTGCACATACAAGATAGGCTAACCTGGACCTTTCCTAAGGTATCGCCGGGTGGACTAGTATGGTACACGGACGGCTCCAAAACAGAGACAGGTGTGGGCGCCGGAATCTGGAGCGAAAGCCCCAGATTCAGTAGAGCGATGAGCTTAGGCACCCTAGCAACTGTCTTCCAAGCAGAGGTGTACGCTATACTGGCATGCACTCATGAGAACTTCAGAAGAGCCTCCCAAAACAAACGGATCTTTATCTTCTCTGACAGCCAAGCGGCGATTAGGGCGATAAGGTCCCGTAGGACCAAGTCTAAATTAGTTTGGGACTGCCAACGTGCTCTTGGTGAGCTGGGCGTTCTCAATCAAGTTACCCTTGTCTGGGTCCCGGGATATCGGGGCTTCAAAGGCAATGAAAAAGCGGATGCCCTAGCTAAGTATATTCATAGAAAATTGTCCAAGCTTTCCAATTTTGCAAAAAAAAAATATCAGTTAACTACGTATTTTTTGGAGAAAAAGGAGGTTTTAGTTGAAATTTTGTGAAAAAAAACCAAAGATTTGACTTTGACGACTCATTGCTCTGGAAGTTGATAGGGTAGAATCTTAAGTGTGACAGTTTTAGATAGGTGGGAGTATTCTGCGTACACTGATATCTTCTTCATGAAAATAAGTCATAGGGTTACAAAAATACAGAGTGATTTGTAAAACTCTAAAAAAAAACTCCACCCCCCCTTTTTGTGTTTTTTGTCGATCATTTTTTGTCTACTATCTAACATTAACCGCTTGGAAAGCCAAGACGGGACACCCTGTATAATATAAGCTAAAACTCGAAGTAAGTTTCAACAAGAACAGCCAAAACTTAACGACAAATGGGAAAAATGAAAGCAGTATAAAGAGGGCAGCAAAAGAGTATGGAACTAGTCTGGACCCCGAGACTATAGATCCGCAATTGGAGGCAGAAACCAGAGCCAACGCGAGTACATCGCAAGACTCACAGGAGCAAAAATGGAAGTTTAAAAGCTAAAAAGATGGACTGCCGACAAGCTGGGTAGAAAGAAGAAAAGACAATATCTAACCAGGAAAATCCTACAGATACAGGAAGACTTCAGTGAACGGAATCGTACAAAGGAACACGCCAGAAATAATAATAAGTTAAGTTTCCACCAAGAACTGACATCTGCAGATCAACTTCGGACCTGCTGATGTCCTTAAACCAAATTCTGGAGAAACCATGTGAAAGGAATGGAGTTATATACCAGATATTTATAGAGTTTCAACAGGCATAATGACTCTTTGAAAAGAGAGAGGCTATACAAGATCTTTTCGGAATCAGGAGTCCCTTCAAAGCTGGTACGACTGATCAAATGCGTAACAAAAGAGTTCGAGGTGCGATGGTCATAAACAAGGGTATAGACTGGGTCCAATGCCCAAGAATGGGTGATAAGGAAAACGTCAGTGCAGAGAAGTGCAATTCTGCATTCTGTACAATTACTTGGATAGGCAGATGACGTGAACCTCGTGGAAATGTCGTTTTGGCGGCAAAATAAGTCTTATGTCGAACTAAAAGAGGCGGCAAAGGACATGGGCCTGAACGACAACGAAGAAAGAACAAGGATGGTGCAACGAGGAAAAGGAAGAGATAACTAGACGAATACTACTGGCACACACACAAACACTGCACTCAAGATTTTTGCACAGAAAAAGAAAAAACTCACTCTACCAAATACTAATATACCTGAACTGTGCTATGGTAGCGAGATTTGTACTATGACCCAGGATATAGAGGAACGAGTTAACAGGTTTGAGAGAAACTTTCTCAGGTGCAAAATAGGATCAAAGAGAGGATGGAATATGGCGAAGAAGATATAACACTGAGTTGTATGAAATTGTTGACGATCTATAGTAGAACTCTCAATCTATAGTAGATCTATAGTAGAAATTAACTGACTTAGACTAGCCGGCCATGTACTCAGGATAGAGAAAAAGTATATCGCAAAACGGCTCATGGTATCAGAAATTTCGGGAAATAGACCAGTAGGCAGACCCAGGAGGAGATGGACGCATTCTGTGACGGCTGACACAGAGGCAATGCCAAACATCCGGAACTGAAATGCTGCAAGGGATCGTCAAACTTAGAGAAATGCCCTGGAGAAGGAAAGTGGCTGTGGCACCAGTGGAAGCATGATTTATGCAGTGATTTCTGACAAAAGATCAACCTTTAGAAAGCTCAACTGACGCAACAACTACTGCCAAGCGACCATGTGCAACGGTGTGGATTCACCGATTTGTTTCGCGCTGCACTGGTAAACTTTTAACATTTTAAAAGGGTTCAGCAATAATGAACCAGATACAGTCGCGAGATGAAAATGTTTAATATAACCGCAAACTTTGCACAAAACAAAACACGGAAGCATACAAGGAAGTAAACTTCTTCAAGAAAGGCTTCAAACATTCCTCCGCTATATGTAGAAGAAAAGAAGGCACTATAGTCACAGGCAGCGAAGATGTAAAGAAAAGGTGCAAAGATATTTTTAGCGAGCTGCTGAAGGAAAATGGAAGCATCACGTACCAGAACCCCGTCTACAACATAGCTATGACGCCAGAGAAACAAATGTACCCACCCTGAAGGAAGTACAAAGTGCCATACGATCCTTAAAAACCAACAAATCGCCAGGAATTGATAACATCCCAGCAGAGCTGATCAAACAAGGAGGCGAATCGCTTGTACGTGTTATGGAAGCTCTCTGGAAGCACACACTCTATACTCCCATTATTTGCTGTAAAAAATGAGCATAACATAGATTGCAATTTATTTTGCTTTTGTTATTAATAATTGTGCTGGAATAATTATTTTAATAAATGTATTTCTGCTATTAAATTGTGTAAAAATTAATTGTTGAAACTGAAAAGTTATTATGGGTGGGATTTCGGCAAAATATCTATGGGTCAGGAAAGCTTTCTGAGCTTCCCAAGAGTTTCAATTTACCAGCTTCAATTGCGCTTCTTCAACAACAAAATATAAGCGCTTCGCTCTGATGACATGCGTGTGTTAAAAGGAAAGCAATTGGGATAGGCCCGTTGGCACTCCGTTTCAACGCTTCAGAATCTGTTCAAGAGCGCTTCAGTTCCCGCTGGGACCCTTCAAATCAAGCTTAGTAGGTACTACCCATTGAACCATAACCTGAACGGAGAGTATAAAGCAGAGTACGGAAACGCACACTCGTGTGCGCACACGCTCGTGTGCGATAAATTTGGTGTGCGCCAAACGCACATACTCATGAGCTGTGTGCGCTTTACTGGTTCTTATTACTCACGCACGTGAGCTGTGAGTAATTGAATAATTTCGTGTGCGCACATGAGTCGAAAAATGAGTTTTGAGTCGTTCGTGTGCGCACATGAGTATTTCCAATTACTCAGGTGCGCACACGAACGACTCAAAACTCATTTTTCGACTCATGTGCGCACACGTAATTATTCAATTACTCACAGCTCACGTGCGTGAGTAATTGACAATTCTTTTTATTACTCACGCACGTGAGCTGTGTGCAATTGAATTTTTTCGTGTGCGCACATGAGTCGAAAAATGAGTTTTGAGTCGTTCGTGTGCGCACGCGAGTGTTAGTTTCCGAACTCTGGTATAAAGGTTGATCCTTTAAGCCAAAAATTTAATATTTAGTTTGATATCATTATTCTGTTCTTTGTCATTTTTAATCTGTAATCATTTTCTGACTTTTTTACTCGTAAGACTTTGTCCGGTTATTTTTGGGACCGTCCACAAGTAGCAAATAACCCTTTTAATTTATGTCACCTTCACAGCGAAATACCTGGACCAATTTGTATTTTAATAACTCCTTCCTTTGCTGAGGCTGTCAGACTAACACTTCTAAATTATCGCTACAAAATGGGAAATTTCCTCAGTCATTTTCTTCACTTTCTGGCAGCAATTTTACATAATTAGAAAATCGATGTCTTTTCATATTTGAAGTGATTAAAATAATTTATTTTTAATCTGACAGAAATGTAACATTTAGATTTTCCAAGAATGCCGAGAAGGGCGAATGCAGAAGGAATTTCGTTGGAGCCTAGCACGGCGAAATTGCTCGGAGACCAAAGCCCATAAATTAGAGGAAGCCGTAATTAAAATCAAACAAAGGCTGGCAAAATATAGATTGAATAAGAAAAAGGTGTTTGCGACTAATTTATGGGCGGCGGACGCCTTAGGACCAAGGAGACCCCTTTTCACTTTCTCATAAGAATCTAAATTGGACTAAGCCATCAACTTTGAACAACTGTAAATTCTTTACGGTGAAAGGTAGAGCAATTAATTATACACTTTTAAGGGCCGGCTTTAGAGTCGGTTGTTTTTAAATGAGCACCAGTAGAGTGGGTGTTCTCTAGGGCTAGAGAAGTGGGCATTTAAGGTATCAGCTATGCTGTTTGCAGGCCAGAGGATTTGCCATGTTGAAAGTTAAGGTGGATGCTTTGCTCTGCTTGGTATGTGTTTTTCGGTGGAATTCAAGTAACGATTAGATAAGGGATGTTTGTTTTGTACAGACTTGAAGTTTGTTATTTCTTAATTTTTTAGTTTTAGGAAACGCGTTTTTTAGTGTCGATTCTATTTTCACAAGTTTTCACTCCTTTAAAGTTCAATTACCATGTTTAAGTAGTTTTTGTTAGCTTATTTAATTGGAGGATAGTGAGAAGCTATCGAGTGAATATTTAAATATTAATGGCGTTTTCCCGGAGTCATAGGTAAAGTGAGAAAACCTTTTCTATTATTTTGTGAGATGAATTATGTTTTATAGAAATCTTGAATTTTGTTCAGACAAACAATTTTTTGCTACCGATGTTAATTTTGAATTTTCTCGAGAAAAAGCAACGACGTTAATTAAAGGTGCTGCAATGATTCAACACGATGATTTGGTTGAAGGTTCCATACGCGAATGACAAGGTAGGCCCCAGTGTGGTACCGCACGTGGCGGTAGAGGAAGTTTGACCTGCCTTGCTTCACTCTAATTACAATATGACGCATTATTTCTCCACCTACTAAGAAACTGGACAAGCTGGTAACCGCAAAGGGGAGGCTCGAATTTATGGATTGACTGTTGCAAAGACGGAAAATTTTTGTCGATACTAGGTAGATGAGGAGAAGTCATAGATGTAACTCTCTACATATAAAGGGTGCGCCATCTCCTGGTTTATTTTTGAAGTGCATGTTGTTTCGACCGTTGGCCGTAATGGCTGCTTTGAGTTGCCTGTGTAATCCCTCAACCATCCCATTCGGTTGCAGATGGTAGGCGGTTGTTCGTATTCGGTGAGTACCGAGAAGTCTGGCGACTTCATTGCATAATTTAGATTCAAATTGCGTACCTTGATCAAGAGGTGCGCCAAATCGTGGGACATATCCGGTGATCAAATGTTTCCCCACCATAAAAGCCGAGATATCCCGAATTGAGTTCGCTGGCCATCTCGTAAATTGCTCAACCATTGTTAGGATACTACATCCATATGGATGTGATTGAATCTGTTGTTGGGGAGTTTAAAAGTTTCATGACTTTGTGGGTCTCGATATTTTTGCCCTTTTGGCAACCGACGCTTCTTTCTTTTCTTCTTTGATCCGTTTGCTGGCGGTCCGAGCAGAACGTCCCCCGCAACGGATACGCTGCTGTCGGTGCCGATGGGTCCGGAACTCCATTCACTATTTAAGTCGCCCTCGATATTCTTTAGCCAGGTTTTCTTCGGGGCCGATCGCTGAATTCTCCAGTCTGCCGGACGGTCTCGCCAGAGAAGTTTACCTGGCAAGCGGTTATCATCCATTCGACAAACATCCTTATTCTGCCTATTCTGATATGGAGGCTATGTCAGGATGGACCTTACTTTTCCTACCATACACTTTTGTGGACCAATTAATCTGGAGAGGGCCAAGGCAAGGAGGCCGAAGTGGAATTGGCGAGCCCCACGGAGCACACCCGAGCCCAGCTTTCATGAACTCCTTCGCTACAGACCAAAGACAGGACGGTGCCCTGGAACCCGGGTAGCCAAGAAGCAGGCATAGACAGCCGCCGCTCTGCCCAAAGTTGTTGGACCCGACTGAAAATTGGCAGCACCAGCTCCCAAATAATCTAGAAATGGAAAATAATGAATAAATAAAAAGAAGCGGCTCGTACTGGGACAACAAGCAGACCCAGACCGCCGTCGATCTTTCCTAAAGTTCTGGTCTCACTTAAAGGGGCAAGGAGGGCCGAAGTGGAATTGGAGAGCCCACGGAGCATACCCGAGCCCGCTTTCGTGAACTCCTTCCGAGAACAGACCGGGCGTGAACCCGGGAAGCTTGAACAGTCAAGTGGAAACGACAAGCCACTATAGACCAGTGCCAAAATGCTTTTGAGAGGCCAAAAAACTAAAAAATTCTTAGCAGTATAGCGGCAGGATGGCGGCAAAATTTAGGAGAAATTGTACATAAACGGGTAAAAATCGGTAGCACCGCAATAGATGACCGAAAGGGGGTGGGGGTGCCAAAATGCTTGTTTTTAGGGGTGACACGCGGTTTTTTACGATTTCTGGCAAAAGCAGACCTCCTACCGAAAAGAGCTAAATGTAAAAGTTGTAGGTAATTAAAAAATCTATAACTTTCATTCAAACCATTTTTCGCCATAACTTCAAAAAAATGGAGAAAACCCATAAAAAACGATAAAAACCAATTTTTTCATTTATCATTTTTCTCTTTCACAAAAATGATTCGATTTAAATGAAATTTGGTGAAAATTTTCATTTTTATGTTTTGTAAAAGCTGCAATTTTTTTAAAGCGATGGATAATTTTGTTTCTTTTTTAACGAATTTAATTTATAAAAGGGTCCAATTTTCAATCAAAAAGTTGATGGACAAAATTTTGATTTTTACCTTTCAGGACGGCTTTTTTTCGAATTTTTATCGATGTTTTTCTATTGTGACACTATAATTTTTTTACACCATCACAAAGTAGAGTTTTCAAGCTACATAATTTTCTGAGGAAGCTTCCTTCCACACAATGTAGCAAATGGTGTGTCCCGGTTATAGTTAGCTTTCACAAAATCCGGCTTGGTCACATGTCTTCGAAATGTGCCTAAAATGCCTTCTTACTTAAACCCGAAATCCTCTGTTTATTTTGTAAAACCGAAAAATGCTTATTAATCAATTCGAACGTCAAATCCAAATGGAGGCCGCCATTTTCCATCGTCCTGGGTCACCAAATACTGTATTGACAACAAGCTCATGTAATGGACCTTCGGTTTTTGTACTGTCTTATTTTAGATTTGCAGTATTCATTAGCAGCATGATTAAGTTCAGTCGCCAGCTTGCTTTCACCATCAAGTCTTTCCGATCTCTGTCTGGCTAATTTGGTTTCAGTCAATTACTATGAGTGTAGTGGAACGATAACTCTACAATACCATCAGGTCCAGGTGATTTATAGGGTGAGAAATATTCGATTGCCCAGGAAATTTTTCCCGTGCTACCAGCGTGTTGAGCCGAATGCACTCCGCCAATTTGGTCGCCTTTGTCGGTGCTTTCTTAACCCGTTAACCGTCAGGTTGGAGTGCTCTTTACTTAATATCTTGCTTAGTCTGGCAGAATCTCTAGTTCTTTCGACAGACTCGTAATATTCCAACCAGGTCTTGTTTTTAGCTGCTCGGATTTAGTGTTGAGCCGGACTTACACGAGGCAATACATTTGTCCCTTATACGATGTTAATTGTACTGAGGCCTCAGTTTTTTTAAATGTCCCGGTTTAAAAATAAGGTCCTACTGGTATGTGAGCGTATATAGAGCTAATGAAGTGAGGTGTGATTGTTAATTACATAGTGGAGAGCCATTTCTTCCTTCTTTTGCGGCAGTAAAATTTCCAAGCGGCGAGGTGAGATTGTAAACACGAACTGGATGTAGAGACATTTCTTACATTTTTCGAGGGAGTGCATTTTTGTACTGAAGAGACATTCTTACATTTTTCGAGGGAGTGAGGTCTTGCACTGAAGAGACAATTCTTTCATTTTTTGATGGAGAGAAGTTTTACACTGAAGAGACAATTCTTACATTTTTCGAGGGAGTGAAATTTTTTACATTTTTTGCGGTAGTAAAATTTCCAACTAGAAATTAGGTGAGGTGGGATTGCAAAATATAAATAAACGGCCACGAACAACAAACAGTTTCATAAAAATTGCATTTATACAGTTTTTATGTAGGAATCAAATTAAAGAATTCCCACCACCTCCTCTTAATTTTTTTTTAATATTTAATGGTGGGCCTATTGAAGGAAATCAAGAACAATATCATAATAAATTCCTAACAGGAGTGCTACATAAAACCATAAAAAATGTATAAATGAAATTTTTATGAAACTGTTTCTAATTAGATGTCCGTGGCTGTGTACATTGTGGAGGCATAGATTTCTTACTTACTCTAAGGCTGTTTAATGCGTATTAGAATTAAACTTGTAAAAATGCTCTTCATTGGTATTTATTTTCTTTCTTTCTTTTAATTTGCTTGTTTTTATCATTTTGGCATTACAATAGCACCTCGCCTCATTTGAAGTATGACATTGTACTGGCTCAAAAGAAAAAAGAGGCACCTCTTACAAACTCATTTTATAATCGTGTCCTACCCAACACTACTCGGATTGTTTTGTTATATTCGGGAAAACTGTTACTTATAATCATGGTAAATTTTTTATTTCAAAATTTTTACCTGTTTTTATTCTAAAATATTTTGTTATTTATAGATCTCTAAATATAACTTCAACTAAATTTTCCAATGTTTAAATTCCTTTTGAATTTTTAAAATACGATCAGCATAGGATTTCTGCCCCATAAAGTCATTTTTTTTATTAAGCGCTAGTTCACTTCTAACTAAAGTAAATGGATGTAAATAGTCGCTGAAAGTACGTGTCAAAAATCTTAAACACTTCTGGGTAATAGTCGTACAATTCAGCTTTTACTCTGCTGTAGACAATCACGAAGATCGTTAGGCAGGAAGCTCCTTAATGAGCAAAACTTTGCATAATACGTGAAGTGCTAACTCTTTCATTAAGCCGACAAATACAAGGGTATTAACCAGCTTTAGTACAATTCAGTATAGGTGCTTTTTGAAACATTTCTTAAGTAATATCCATTTTTGTTTTAACCGAACCGAGGCCATTCTTAGCTGTTATTCGTATTATTTGGCTTAAAACCACACAATAGTTGTTTGAATTGTTATAAAAACGACAAAGCATACTTTCTTGAAGTACAATCCATGTAAAAGTATTATTCCTTTAATATAGAAGTATCTTTTTAAGTGTTCAGCATCAACCTAATGAAGCATGACGCCGCACAAACCCACAGATAATTCAAGAAAATCTGTACACCTTTTTGGGCTAATCTCGAGAGCTTCCGGTCTCTTACCCAAGAACATGATTTAACTCAAAATACACGACCAAATCGAAGAAGAAGAAAAAAGGTAATTTTAGCTATAGCAGTGATTAGCAGGTTAGTGTACGAAAAAGGAGATAATAAATCTCCCGCCCCCGTTCACCCCGGCTGAAGAGTAAAAGGAACCCAGAGCGACAGGAAGAGAGATTTATTTAGAGAGAAAATTTTATGTCACGTTTCCTGACTCCATTAAATTTTTCTTGATTCAAGGATAAAGCGTAAAATATATCCTGGAAAATCCCCAGAAAGAAACAGTTATAAATAATCAAAAAGAATAAATCTGTCTACAATTTTAATAATAAATCAAAAAATTCTCATTTCATAGTCATAAAAATTCTCATTTTTATTTTTCTTTTTGTACTGTGCAGAATCAAAAAAAAAAGTAATTGAATGGCAAATCTCTGAAAATTTTAATAAAGCCTCTCCCCTGTACCCTTGAGCACCGAAAAAGCAGAAAAGTTTACAAATTAGCGATTTTAGCTATGAAGAAGGTTCGTGAATGCACCTGTCACGACCGTTAATGTCATTTGCTGAAATAGCAAAAAGCTGTTTTATGTCATTTTCCCTGGACAAGAATGAAAACTTAATTAAATATCCGCAAATGGCAGGAAGCTAATGAAATTTCAAAGGCATTTCAACAACGATTATATTTCTACAACAAGCCACGGTACTGGGGCTGCTGTTGGCTGTTAGCACAGAAGAAGTATACAGTTCTCAATTTTCCCCAACACACTTTACCAAGCAAGATTCTAGATAGTGGTAATTACGAACGAAGAAGAAGGCAGATTCCTGTGCCCGATTAAAGAGCTCACCATGATAGAGCAGCTGGGGAGGGTAGGTAAGGTATTGATTTAGTCCCCTCTGGCCAGTACTTTACTTTGCTTCAAAGGTGGGCTAAAGCTATAAGGACTTTGCAGGTGTGCGATTGAGGGCGACCAAGTCACTTTATTCTTGTAGCTGAAACGACTTTAACAAACGCCTTGATTCCTTCAGTTTCCGAATTTAATAGGCGACTTATGAGCTTACTTCAATGGCCAAAGAAAAGCTCCCCGGAGAAAATTATTTCAATATCATCGATTTCGGAAACAATTAAATTATGGTAATTTCGTGCCGCCCATTGAAATGGGGCGCCAAAAGCGAGAACGAACAGAATTTTGCGCGTTTTGTGAGCACTTAAAAAAAACGTCTGTAGAAATATACCGAAGGGGAAATTGTATTCTATTTCAAGATCTTGTAACACCGACCCATTGGGTACCGATTCAACTTTAAATAATGAAAAATTTACAACACGAAAAAAATCGCTCGGAAAAGGTCACCTTTCTTTCATAAAATTATTCATTTATGCTGCGACCGTAATATTCACGCACGTAAATAACCCCTACGAAGGGGGCCCAGGAATATTGCTTCGAAGGCGGCGTACTCAGGGTGTACTGGCAAGGTTGAGAATGACATTTATCCGGGGGCACAAAAAGACACTTCCTCTGGGTTAATTGGGCAATCACCAGCCTACAAATAAGCAGGACAGAGAATATCTAACATTAGACAGAAGTAGGCCCAAATTGTTGTTATTTTTTCGGGAGGGTTCAATGAATTCTCATAATCCCAAACATTATGGCTCAACTTGGGGGTGCAAGGGGATGTTTTTTTTTCTAAAAGAGATGAAAAAATATAAAATTTCCCCATACCCCCCCGGTTTTTTGTGCTGTAAAAACTCCATAAAAAATGAAATTTATGAAAAAGAAGGTTGCAGAAGAAATCCTCAAATAAGCCGTTCCTTTTTTCTTACATAAATAATGCGAACAAATGGGAATAAACATTATTAATGTAAGAATATTTACGATTTTTAAGTCTATTTTATATTCATGGAAAATATCAAGGGTGCTTAATTTAAGTTTTAACTTCTGTGAAAAATGTCGCAATATTTTCCAGATAAAAAGAATTAATGACTATAATTAGTCTCAATTCAAAATTAAGCAATTATCATTGCAGAGCAACATTAGAGCTCTGTTCAACATTCAACACAAAGGAAAATAACATTGCGCCGAACAATGCTGCACTGTAGATAATAACTTCGAGAATTATCCACAGAGTTCAGGGAACTGACACGATACTGCAGGACTAAAATAAATTTCTAGTTTTAGGTGACTTTTGGTATTCGAAGTGATGCACGTACGATGGGTATTGCATGGTCCTGGTCGCGGTATACTGACTGACGAATCTTTATACGAGGTTTTAGTCCTTATCAGTTTTCAAATGTTCAGGTATTTTGTTTTGGTGAACAACAGGTGCCTAGAAATTTTTTATAAACAAACTAAGGAAAAAGTGCTGAACTCAAAACGTCATAAATTTCAATTTGAAAAATCATCGTCATCAAATTAGTTCACGGATAAGTTTCATTTCAAATAAACAGTTGTAGAGCCGTCAAAGAAGAAGAAGGATGATTAATATCATAAAAGAGAACCATTTTTTCCATTTATTTTTTAAAGAAGATTTTCTCTTTCAAATGTTGACCGACGTTGCGGCTAGCAGGGTCCTTTCTGAAATTCCAATTTTCGATGACGCGTTCGAGCATTTCAAGTGGTATTTGGCCAATGACGCGAGTAATGTTTTTTTTATGTGAAAATTTAAGTACTACTGGTCTCCCTTTGTACTACTAGTCTGTTATCGTTCAGGTCATGGCGCAATGTCTAGTACTAAGCTTATAGCCTGGCCTACAAATATGAGGTAAGTAGGTGTTGGGGCGGTTGGGCATGAGAACAAGGTCACGGGGGCGTGTGGATTTGGATTAAATTATATCCACAACCGTGACGCGACAACAGTCAAGGTGATGGAAAACAAAAAAAATCACGGCCCGCTTTGAGAGCAACTTTTACTAGGAAGTTAAGAATATTAGAGGAAAGTTTGTTGATGCGGAAATAATTACATATGAAATTAGAGTCTTACAAAAATATGTAGAAAAAAAATACGAAGAAATTGCTAATCTCGATAGCAAAATTTATGATAATCCGGCGAAGCAAGACAAGAAGATCTTGAGAATGAGTGTATGCATATGACAGAAAAATGAATGAAATACGCTCAAAGATAGAGGCGCTTTAGTTATGCCGCAGGAAATTGAGAGAAAAATTTCCTTTAGAGGTACGGTAAAAAGTACCAGATCTACGTTTAGTTGCACGTACAAACTTCCTCAGTTGGGATTGAAGAAATTTAATGCAGACCTAAATGGCTTCCATTTTGAAACCAATTCCGGAAAATAGACGAAGATGACACATTACATGATAGTGACAAGTTTCAGAATATGCATTAGTGCAAGCCACTATTTCGAATTCATGTGGAAGTTTTCCTGCAACAAGGGCAAACCATCCAAAAGCTATACAAAGTTTAAAGACACGTTTTGCAAGAGAATATACGCTGGTCGAAGTATATGTTAGGGCAGTTTGAGTTGAGTTGAATTGAGTTTAGTGTCGCGTTGTTCTCTTCATAAAGGAATTCCTAGGCCGTATTGTGCGCGAAACGGGGGTGTATGGTGTGAAGGTGGGCCCTGGGCCTAGCGGGCTAGTCGTGTGCGACGGGAAAAATATTGCCGTGCAATAAACAGGCTCTTAATTTCGATGGAACAGTCGCTATGGTAACAGCTATAAAGTATAGAGAGGGATGCTACATTCCTACGGTAGCTGAAAAGGTCTATGGAGGCGCAAAAGGTGGAATCACGAATGAATTTGATGGCACGGCTTTGCACCTTGTCCAGACATGCCAAGTCGGATTTTGGTTCGTCTGCCCAGGTATAAGAGTTTTATTCAAGGCGGGGCCGAATGTGTAGATTGTAGCCAGGGCAACTGGCTGGAAGAGGAACTTACATCTCTTAAGTAATCCAAGGAATTGGGTGGTTTGTTTGGCGATTTAGAATATTTGATCAGTCTATCGCAGATCCTCAGTTAACATTGCCTTTAGTGTGTTAAGAGTTGGACCAGCCGTTAGATTCACATTGTCCACTGAGATAGAAGCAAAGTCCATGCAAGGAGGGGGTCGACCTAAATCTCACGATGTCTTACCAACGGCGGTGGGGGACGAAAATTTGCCAAAATCGCCTCACGTAATTAAGAGATGCCCCTAATAGTATAAATATTAATACACTTACCAGAAAAATTCATACCCGGCCATTACACGTGTCAGTTCTACTGACACTGCCGCTGACACTGACTCGTGTAAATACTCACTGACGCACCTTTTTTACTGACAAGTCAGCACTGATGAGACAGTTTTCGAGTCAGTGAAATGTCAAATACACGTCAAATTTTGAAATGGCGGAATACGGATGCTATGGATATGTCTTTAGAAAATATAATTAAAAAATCTCAAAATTCGTTTATTTTAGGAAAAAGTGGCTGAAAAAAATTTAATCGTCTGCAAATCATCAACCTAACTGAAAAATACGAGGAAAATCCTTGTTTATGGGATTTAACAAAGGATTGACCCAATATTTTCCTTTTATAGACTTCCTTTTCTCTTCCCTTTTCATGTCTTCAATAATTTCTGTTAATAATAATGCAGTCAAGGAAGCATGTACACTAGTCGACGACATTTTAGAAATGAACTGACTTATCAGTTGACCGAACGTAATCAACGCAGTCAGTGGATTACTGGCAGTCAGCAGAACTGACTCGTGTAATATCCGGGTTAGTCTACCGAAGAAATATCTTTAATGCCTAATACGTTTCAATAATTACCCAAAAGTACGGAAGGTTTCTATGGTAATCGCTGTCCTGAAACCAGAGAAAAATGCTTCTAAACCATCATCATATAGGCCAATAAGTCTTCTACCGATCATCTCCAAGTTATTCCAGAAACTCCTACTTGACCGAATTAACGTGACATTGAAACTAAACAATCTGATCCCAGATTACTAATTTGGTTTCCGACAAGATCACTCTACTATACGAATACAGCGGTGCACCGAGTAACAAATAAGATCCTAAATGATTTGAACGAGGAAAAATATTCTGTCGCAGTTTACCTTGACGTTACAAAAGCTTTTGGAAGTGTATGGTATGAAGGACTCTTTTTCAAACTTAGTGCATTGACTATTACCAACTCATCATAAACTACCTGGATGACCGGTACTTCTACGTACGTTATAATGACAAATGTTTGGACTTATGGTGCTGTTACACGAATGACACACTTGCCATTTTTTCTGTCATAATTTGTCATTATCGTCATACACGGTCATAATTTGTGTCATTATTTCTGTCATAAAAAATAAACAACAACAATGCCATTAATTATGACCAGAGATTATGACAATTGTCATTTTTTGTCATTCGTGTAACTGGGGCATTACGAGGAATAGAAGCAGGAAGCGTCCTAGAACCTACCGTATACGTACTCTATACAGCATAACCGAAACCAGTATCTCGAGATACCATAATAGAAGCGTTTGCAGATTACTCAGTGATTCTTTTTTCACATAACCGCCTAGAACGAGCTACAAATCGAATAGCAAAAATACTGAACAAAACATCAGACTGGTTCCACAAATTGGGAATAAAAATCAACAAGCGTACAATAATATACAGCAAAAAGGAGCTCTATAAATCAAACTATCATTTTAAACAACAAAAGCATGATCCCTGTCACCTCAGCCGAAATACCTGGGAATATTGAACGAAACAAATTGTCATTCTCAGGGACCAGAGAAGAACATACGTCGAGAACACAGCCCCATTTACAGTTACTTTCCGGCCGGCCTTTTTTTAAGAAGTATGGACCGATAATTCCACCATACCAAACCGTTGTTTTGTATGGATGTAATGGTAGTTCTTGGATTGCCACTTATTCCAAAGTGGCAATGTGGATTGCCTGTTATTCCAAATTTTAAGAGGTTAGCAATCTGCTTTATCAAAGGTGTTACTGTATTCAGTATAAACGGTATCGATTTGATGGCTGATCTCCATAACCCCAGCAGTTCGGAAATTAGGACCAAGAAGTTAGAACACCCTTTTCTGAAACCTTGTTGTTGTTCGTTTAGGTATTGGTCGATTAGAGCGGAAATCTTATGGTAGATGAATTTTTCAAATTAGTTTAAGGATTGCACCTCTCTGTTCACCTGGTAGCCTGGTACTGCCTGCGCCACAGCCTTTGTCGGTTGGTTAGCAGGATTCTCTTAATTCAGGAGGCATAACACTCCGACGAGGCAGTTTCCTGCTGACCAAGACTGTTGTGGCTCAGCCGGCTGCTTAAAACATGAGCTCATACAACATCCAAGAGTTCCAACGTGATGTTCACTGCCTCCTACTCATGCATCCTCCATCCTACACCCTTTAACCTATCATATCCTTTTTCTATTTTCGAGCTAAGCTTACTACTAGACTGGTCCTGGTTTGCCTTGTGCTTGTCTACCGGTGGAGTCAGGTTTGTAGTGTATCTAAGCAAGAAAGAGCCTTCATTATCGAAAACGTTACTTTCTCCTAAAACGAGATAGCAAATATCGATTCTCGGTCGAGTCTGCCGAAATTAAAATGTTTTTTAAAACCGGTGTGCGGATGATATATCTGCGGTTCGCAGAAGTGTCCGTTAGGTTCGGTGTGTTATTCACTGAAGTTGTGACGTATTTAAAAGAGGTGGTTTGTTTCTGGCAATCTCTTTGTATGAACGACCGCCGCCGCCGAAAATATGACTACGGGAAAACTTTGGTTGTGAGGTCACTTTTGTTTTATTGAAGGTAGAGTGTATAAGCTAAGGTAGTAGCAGGCCCGGCTCTAGCTGTGCTGGCGCTCTGATGCAACTTTCTGCTAAGCGCCTCGGGGTTAGGGATCATTTTGTCAAACAAATATTTTAATGGGCAAATTAAATATTGCAGCAAAGATAGCATGCAAAAATGGGATAGCATGTGTATAAAAAGGTTCGCGTATAGAAAACTTCATAAAATCGATCAAAATTGCGATTTTTCAAAAATTCCACTGTGATTTCATTTTCAATTGTTTCTTAAGTTTCCTAAATGAGCTTCCCAATTATAAACCGTTTTTTTTGTAAAAATGGCACAATTGTTTATTAAGGTTAAAAAACTAGATTGTTAATTACTCAAACAATAACGAACCGATCTTGTTGAAGTTGTTTGTACATTGCCGGGACTACATAAGCGCAATCTTCAAGAATTTTCAGCCTTCTATGTGCAGTTGTTTTGTTTCGGGCTTATTTTTTAGAGAATTTCATAACGAAGAGCTTTCCCAGTGCATGTGTTATACTAAAAGTTAGCAGGAACGGAGATATTGAAATAAATATAGAAAAAGTGCCAATTTTATTCACAATAACTTTATTAAAAAGTTATGCGGTCAACTAAATTGTGGGCAAACTTAGGGAGTTCAACTACACCCTAAAACGAAGCGATTCCAACAATGGCCTTTATTCTGGTTGTCACTTATGGTGACAAATGAAATGAAATGGCGAAGTGAGACAAAAATTCTATTATGGTTTATAAAAAAGTAACATTTCAGTGAGGTAAGGCGAATTACAGTTGTCACTGATATCGAGAAACGGCGAATTCAGTGACAATTGTTCTCACTTGATGTTTGTTTGTGAGATTTTTCTCATTTGATATTTAGAGGTGACATTTCTCACCAAGGGCGTCGCCAAGGGGGGCAGGGAGGGGCAGCTGCCCCACCTAGAAATTGGAAAAGAACTAGGGAGGGGCAGCTGTCCCACCTAGAAATTGGAAAAAGTCAAATGACATCAAAAATACGTGGTTTATAGAGAAGATGGTGAGAGTTAACGATTAAAAACAGAATTAATTTGGCAATTTTGCGCCAAAAATACACCAAAGCTTTGTTCTTACATTGCTCTTCGCGGAAACTGAATTATTTCCAAACTCTGCGAAACAAGGTTGAGCGAAAAACACAAAACTATCCGAGAGAGAATTTTCCTGTTAACCTTAGAAACCTTATCGTGTGAAGGAAATAGTGCGACTCAAAAAAATGGCTTGCAGTTCCATGCGGCCGCCTCCAGACTTTCGTTTAAGGCTGAAACAGATTACAGGTAATAACGCGGCGCGACAACGCGGCAAAATTTAGGCAACGCTGATTTGCATTGTACAAAACGAATTGCGAACGGCACAGCAACGCGTCAAAACATTTTGCGGCGTAGTCATCTCTAATCCTAATTTTGCTGCACAACTTCAATGCCTCCAACCAAAAAGTTTATTTCGCGGTTAACTTTAAAATCAGGGGTACCAACGAAATATGTTTATTTTGATTGAGCTGTCATTTCTGGTAGTAGAGTTGAATTTATTGGAAGCTGTTGAACAGAAATAAACAAATTGGCAGTATACTAAATAAACATTATATAACTATTAAAAGTTTCTCCATATATTGATACGGTGTTAACATTTTTATGAAAATTAAAATTTATTAAAAACCATTTAAATTTGCGGCGCTTTTCAATTTCATTCACCGAAGTGTCAAATATAATGCCGCTTCCTTGTGCATTCTGGGTCACACCGCAGCCCTGCGGTCGTGTCGCCCAATTTTCCGCGTTGCCGCGCCGCGTTGTTACATGTAATCTGTTTCAGCCTTTATTCTTAGCCTTACTTTCATAGCCACCGTGACGATCCCGAAAAAGCCAAAGACGAAATTATAAAAGATGCTATTCTCATTGCGGAAAAAATCGAACTTGAGGAAGACATGCATCAGTGCCACGTATCGTTTGGAAACAACGTCATCGAAGCAATCACCCAGCAGAAAGCCCTTCAGAATTCTGGAAGAGGTCTTTAATAATACTGTACATTGAGGTAAGCGTTCACAGAAAGCTTATTTTTGACAACCTAGACTATTTTAATAATGAAGTGGTCGAGAACTTCGCCAGAAACCCGCGAAGATTAGTTTTTTATTTTATATTTTAATTATCTAGTAATAAAAATATTTCTTCACCAATTTTATTTATTGTTCATTCATATTTCTCCCAACCTCTATCATCTTGCCCCTCTGGCCGATTGGCTGGCGACGCCATTGTTTCTCACTATGGTGAAGTGACAACCAGAATAAGGACCAATAATCTCGCCTATGGGTCAAAAATTTATTTTTTTCGCCGACTAGTCTATGTGCAAAAAATTTAAATTGACCTGATTTTCATTTCCATTTTGGATTTTAGCGCCCTTTGTTCGTGTGGTGCCCCGATAATTTGCATCTTCTTCTTCATCGATTAAGCCGGGCCTGGCGTAGTAGCATAAGCGGGCGACCTAGTGATAAGGGGGCAAATGTCTCAGAATTTGTATTTGAAGCATGCCACACGCACACCCGAGTATAAAATAAGCTATTTTCTGGTCTATTAAAACATATGCTTCATTATTCCTATTTTCCAAATTTCTTGTCCTAGTTATTACAGTGAATAGAAAAGTTTCTATAATCCCTTCTAACTTGTTGAGCGATTTTGTTTGCCACATTGAAAAAAGAGACTTGAACGTCAACCAGTTAAAGGAACCGCAAAAAGAAATCCAATCAACTTCTTATAGGTTTTTTGCTTATCAACTAATGTCTCTATTCTCGACAATCATTTATCTTCTAAAGTCAATATAAGTACCTGTAGCCTAAGTCAATTGATTTATTATAGCCCACTGTTGATTTTATTTCCTTTCAAGCAGGAACTTCCCTTCCATACCAAAAGTCCTAAGCAATGTTTACCGATATCAAACAGATTTTCGGTGAATGGAGTAAACACCAATAAAAACGAATTACTTTTTGAGATAATTCTAAAATTTTCTGGAATTGATTCTTCTTCAATTCTTATATCTTTCAAATTCTTTTATCCTCTACTCTCCTTATCCAGAGCTTTCCGGTATTTTCACGGGGGAAAGTTGAGCCCACCAACAAGAAAAAAAAGGAACAGGAAAACAACTGAAAACCATTATTGAAGGAAAATTCAAACTTTTCTCCTGATGTATTCAACTGCTCCGTCGTAAAAAGGCAGCCAAGTCAAAATTTGTTTTTATATCCTTAAAGGATAATAAATAAAGGGAGGGAAGACAGGAAATGGCACAAAACACGTTTTCTGCATTTTCCAAATATACGACTCGGTATTGGCCAGAATTTCTTAATTCTTTTGTGATCGTAAATTTTTATATTTATTGTTGTTTGTGTTCTGCCCAGACTGACGTCATATTTTTTGACAGGAAATCTAATAAAATAATTTTTCGTAATAATTTGCAGGGATACTGATAGGCAGTATCACGAAATAAAAGTTTGGGAAGACTCAGTAAAGACGCAGTTTTCAGGTGCCCAAATTTATTGTTCTGTGGAAAGTTTTTGAATGGCATCTTTGATAGCGGAGAGGGCGGTGCTCGACAAATTCCTTCTACAGTCAAGTCTTAGAAATTTAGGCGAATCCTTTTAACGCATACCTTTAATGTGGGTAGAATAATTCAAGGCTCTTAGTTGTAAAAGCAATGTGGGAGTATTCATATGGATTTTTAAGTGCTTTCTTACAAATAAAGATGGGAAATGTAAGTGAACAAAAATGTGGGTTGATAAAATATTGATTTTTAAATTCATAAATATATCAACACTCCTTATATTGCAGTCAATGGGGTTATGCCTTACAAAAGGTGTGGTAGTAATGATTTTAAAATATGTTATTTAACCATTATGTTACTACACGCTATGTTTTTCCTGTAGTTACTACCCGGGTACACACGTAGACGACTGCAGGAAGGCGAAAAAGCATGGGCTACCATGTCAGAGGTCCGCGTCTCGAATCCACTCCGTGGCATGGTCATTTGTCTTTCCATTTCTCCCAAATAGACAACTTTCCTTTTTTCTAGTCTTCCTCAATACAAAAAATTCCCTGCTCTTTCTCCTCTCTGTTGTATTGAATGGGAGCCAGTGGCACCACATAATGGCGTTGAAAGTTTTTTTCTGCTCTTCCTACTAGAGCTTTGCGGTTCGACATTGCATTTTTTTTAATGATAGAACCATCGATAGCACAAATGGGCATTAACTCTATGAGGTTGTCTTGTCTTCGGGTGGCGTTGTCGAAAGTAGAGCACCTTCTTTCAAAACATCTGCACTTGTCGCGATATGTACAACCATTTGATTAAATTCAATGCAATTTCTGAGACTTAGTTGCTAAAGTAGCTTATCAAGGAAAAGTTTTTATGCTAATGACTTCTGACATAACATTTCCACAGAAATTCTGAAGTGATAAAAGGGATACTTGCGAAACTACTTATTTATTAACAAGATGATTTCTAAACTAATGTGGTAAACTATTCAATGTGTAGTATTTAACCTGTAAAGCGAAATTGTAAGAGAAAAATACTCGTCGACGTCAATAGGCTTAGAAAACATGCTCGACCCTGAAGTCGTTGGCTTTACAGAACACCCTTTTTGAAAATATCTATATGTACATATGGAGTTTTGACATTGACATTTCTATGTCATAAGTTCCAGCCCTTTACAAGCACCCATTCAGATTAATGCAAAACGTAAAAAACTGATTTAGTTGGATATGCAACATTTAAGACATTCACTTTAACCTCTTTTAAAATGAAACAAGAAGAGGTCATTGAATTGATTTAATCATCAGTCAGATACCGTCCTAGTCCAGTCATTTTAGACTTAAAAATGGCTTCTGATCTAAAAAAATATATCCTTCATTTTTTTTTCTGGAATCGGTTTATTTTGGTGTTTTAAAAGAAATGTTAATAATCGAGAACGACATCACCAAGGCATAAAAAATTCTTCAAGGTCAAAGGTTACGAAAATTAGTTTTTCTCAAATAGCTCGTAAATTATCGGTTTTAAGTAAATTTTGGCTAGGTAAACTTTGTTCGTGAGATAAATCTGCATAAAAATGTCATATACAAAATTTATGTAGAACCAATGGTTTTCGAGAAATTGGGGTGACAAGCTGCGGAGCAACGCATACGCCACTACATTGAAAAAAATATTTCCTTCACTATGTTTGCAACAAATACAAATCTTTTTGTCACAAATATAATATTATGCAGCATATTTTATATTGACATGGGCTATATTTCTTAGATCTCTGCAACACTTGAAAATTATCTATTGGAGATATAAATGTAGATTTAAGAGAAAACTTGATTATATTAAAATCTTCACGTATATACATTGTAAGTAAACTTAGTTCTCGTGTTAATAAAATTTGTCAGATAGATAAAAGATATATGCCAAATGTATTATTATAATCACTGTAGAAATATGACTGTGGTATAAGTTTTCCTAATTAAAGGCATTTAGAGGAATAATAAATGTGTAAACCAGATATAATATATTTTTAACATATACTATTATATTTTTTTCCACATATTTGATGCAGTTATATTTTGTTCTGAAGATATTTCATCATCCCGGTTAATATTAATAATCAAGTAAGCATGGTAGAAGGTCCGCGTGCGCCGTTTATTTTTCCAAGTGAACTCTGTCAAATGAAGAAATTATAAAGTGTGCAGAGATTCGAATTTATTTATTTTTTGTATTATGTAGCTATACAATATATATTTTTAACATGTGTCTTTAAGGGTATAGATAAAATTGAAGATTTGGATTTAAAAATAATAGATACGACGAGAAGCAATACTTGGATGCGGCTGACAGAACCGCAAATCAAAGCGCATTATCAAATTTCATTTTGAAGGATAATTACGAAAGAACGTAAGAAATATAAATATCTTCTGTAATATGTACATATTTTTTACTATTCTTCTACAGTAATTATGTTTTTTTACATAAATCCAACGCAATTAAGCACAGATTAACGTATTTACACTACAAATACGCATAATAGTGTAAATACTAGACATTTTTTTAAAATTTGAAATATCTCACGTTAGATTTATTGGGGGGGGGGCGCGGTCGAGCCAAATATGACGACATCGCACCAAGGGGGGAGGGGGGCTTGAAAAATCGCCAAAATCACCTCACGTAATTAATGGAAGAGCCCTATCTCTACTATCTTTACGACTTGAGCTTTGCTGTTCGACTTCGCAGTCAGGGATTGAAGCGTCTATAGTAAAAACAGACTTTACAACTACATCTGAGCAAGTGTGCGTTTCCGAACTCTGTCAAATTAAATGTAAAATCTGGTGGTTGGGATGCTGAGTGCCGAAGCTAATAGAGATATTCGGAACATTCTGCCCCAGAAAATAATGAGAATTTTGAAGATAAAACCTGTCAACTATGCCTAGAGAAATCAGAGACACCCAAAAAAATGCGAAGAAAAAGGGTTGCATCCAGGTTGTCTCCAAAAGATTGCTCGCGATAACTAGTCAAAATAAGAGAGTAGTAAGGCAATGAAGGCTACAATTGGGTGGGAAATTGCAACAAACCTTAAACCAGAAAAAAGTTACTGACGTAACAAATATTAAAGAACTGTGGAGTACAACAAAGGACGCTATATTGGCAGAAGAGGAAGTGAGCATCGGTTACATCCAAAGAAATCGTCAGCATTAATTTTGGACATAACCTGGTAAAAAATAGAACGGAGAAGGGACCTAAAAAATTATGTGAACTCTACAAGAGACTGTAACAAAACCGCCCACCACCCACCGTTGTAAACAAAAGACGAAACAGAACGATATCGCTGTAAAAAGATACCAAACATAACAGAAAGGCTCAGATATAAAAAGCCTGCGAAGAACAGTTGTAATCAGACAGTGGAAGCGTTGATTCCTTTGCTTGATGACTTGACAGGACAGAGCCCCATAGACTTGATCCAGTGATACCGACCGAAAGATAAACTGACAACCCACGGAAAGTTGATCCAGTTGTATACCGAAAACCAACAGAACACCGGCGAGTTGATCCGGTGGTAAAGCGACCACGGCAACCGACAAGCCACGGAGAGTTGATCCAGTGGTAGACCGACAAAGTAAGACAAAGACTACCACTAACTCGCTAAACCTGATTTCCTCTCCTTTCCCTCCCTCGATAATAGTACGCGAATGATATATAATTGCTGGTATTAAAAATAATAAAAACATAGTACGGAGTTTTATTTAAACCTTGGGCATTTCTAAGTTACAAGGCCCGGAAAAGTGTCATCAACTTGAACGGGAACACTCTTAATCAGAGAAGGAGCAACTCCAAAGATGGAGAGATTATTTCTTCACTGCCATTATATGGTTGCCAAGAAAGGATTGACGACGAAATCAGGCGAAGGAAATGGATGGATTGGCCACACCTTGTGACGCGAGAACGAGAACCTAGCCAAACACGCCATTGATTAGCTCCGCAAGGTAGCAGTCTAGTTGGAAGATCTAAAACCACATGGAGGAGAACCTTATTAGCTGAGGCCACAACAACAGAGTTCGGTGTTTCCGCCTTATGTCTCACGAGGAAGCATAAGAAGAAGAAGGCGATACAAAAAAGAAACCAGTACAAAGGGGTCCGGTTCGGCATCTCTTGAACAATCTATGACTATTATATTTATACTAGCTGCGACCCGGTGCGCCTATGCTGCACCCATAAGCCAATAGTAGTAATCAGGTGATATGAATTTTATTATACAGTAGGAGAGTTTGAAAAAGGCAATTTTTTGGTATTTTTGATTCCAAATAACAAAATGTGAAACTATTAGGGATCTGACATTTTTATCGAGACAATAAAAACCATCCCCTGAAAATGACGTCACGCAGCTTTCTATACTATACTCGTCATACACTTTCATTTGATACCCATACCGGATGGCTTGCATAGAAAAAGGTAATCCGCCATTTTGTGTAAGCGGACATTTTGAATTTGGAGTGACGCCACACAGCTAATAATATTCTATTTGTCATACCCTTTCATTTGATACCCATGCCGGGGGTCGGGGAACACAATTGCAAAATTCGGCCGCCATATTGGAACCGCCATCTTTGCGAAAGTAATGGACATCACCAATCGCTTTCTCGTACCCATAAACCTCTATGTATACATTTTCACCCTCGTAGAACGTATATTATTATGCTTTTTAAAGCTCTCTAAGACAGCGCCCCCTAGGAGTGATTTTTGAAAGTAGGCACCGATGCTAAAACCACCCCCTTGATGTAAGTAATATGTGGTTAAATTTTTGTGGCGATCGGTTGAATGGTTTAGGAGTTATTAGGGAACATACATACATACACACATACATTATATACATATATAGATACATATATGACAATTACATTTTTGGCGAATAAACGAAATTATTCTTCACCAAAATAATGTCTTGGCACAAATCTTTTATATTTGTTGTGGCAACTACTAAAATTAATTAATTTTACTTCCCTAAACAATCTTTTTCACGCAACTGAGCGCTTCGACTTGTTTGGAATATGCAAAACTTTCATGCTAATCATCGGATGGTAAAAGGATTCTCGGCATATCGTTGAAATTTTGTATTAGACTAGAGGAAAATGAGTTTTAATAAAAATAAAATCACTTTTCATTCAGTATTTTCATGTTTTCCTTCCTAATTCCACAACTTTGCTCCATTCTCTAACAAACTTTTATAACACTAACCGAACTAACTTTTATGCCCGTCTAACCCACAGCTTATGTTTAAAAACAACCGATGTTCTGACCCATCCCTGTATTACGAAAAGACTCAATAAACTGGAAATAATTGAAATAAATGCAGCATGTCTAAAATTTAATAATTTCCAAAATGGGAGAAATGATAAATAATTGTTGAATCTTATTGTAAGAACTTTCCGTAAACTTTCAGCATAAATAAATCCAATTAAAAATTTCTTTTTTTGAAAATTCCGCATTCTAATCTATACTTGCCTTCAAAACTCAATTAGTTCGTTTCAAGTTCAATTTGTTCCTCTTCTGGTAAAAGTATTTTTACAACCCTCCAGGACGATGAGAATTAATATTCTATCGCGTAACTTCCACTTGGGATCACAAGGAAACGGCCTCGAAAAGTCAAAATAAAGTCACTCATTACAATGTTTCGCACCCTCTCGTTGCCATTCTATGGAAGAACAAGAAATTCCTTTTCTCTCCTTTATTTTATCATTAATTTAGCAAATTCTATACTGTCAGGACGAAGAAAAAGGAAGCGAGACTTCCAACGAATGAAAAACGAGTTATGTGTATCCTGGGGAACTTGAAAAGGGCTGATGTGTACGAATTCCAATTTTGTCAACGATACGAAACTTTCTAGAATTTGCGAAACGCTTTATGTTCCACAGAATGCCGGGTTGCGAGGGATATCATGTACGGCCGTATTCGAATTTAAACTTGAATAGAGTTTTACATGATCCTGTTTCGTAAGTATCTATATCTACGCCACACGACAGGACGCGGATATACGCTGAAAGTTAAATTAAAACTAGAAAACGCCAGGAGCGACACGACAGGATTTTCCACTAGCATACACATATCCTTGGGGCATTTGTGCATAGACAGCACAGACAGAGATATTTAGTATAGTTATGAAATCTTAAAGGTGACCACTTCCGGCACGAGGAGCATAAAGTATAAATAATAATAAAATTTTATGGCAGGACTTATTCTTTATGAAAATGCCAAGCACCTGGGTTGCACTTAATTGTGGGCAATTGTCTGGTTGTGAATACTTGTAGCATTTTGAAGGATGATCCTATTCGTGTTGGTCGCCAGGACGTGCATTCAAATTTAATTAAAAAGGACTTTATGTAACGACACTGCGTTTTAGTAATGTATTTCGCGTTATGTGTGAAATAACTGGACTGAATAGAAAACGTTTCAATTTTAATTGAAAGAAGTTTTTATAGAAAGGTTTTTATTTAACAACAACTAAATTTTGTAACTAAACATATCTAAAGAATTTTATATTGTGATTATTTATGCAGTAACGTTGCGCCATCTATTAGAACAAATTGAAAATTGGGAAAAACTGTAAAACCTTTCAAATGTCCGCGAAGCTTACAGTGTGGAAAAGCTTTGAAATTTCCAGATAGTGTTTTAACGAATGTTCGACAAAAGTAATAGTCTAGAAATATGAAGAAAGATCTAGAAATTGGGGAGGAAAGAAGTTTTAGAGACATAAATACAGGCGCAGAGATGAAGGAAGCGCAGGAACGGTCAACCGCAGTACAAGAACAGTCATAGGCAGAGATAAAGAAACTCAAGGTGCAAGTCTTGGCTTTAAAAGATGAACAGAAATTGTCAACAGTAGTTCTTGTACGATGGTTAGCAGAGCTCAAAGAGTCTATTAGTCCAAGAGCTAGTGACAGAATTGCAAAGTGATTTTGTAGAGGATGGGCCTTTGATATAAGGTAGATTAGGTAAAGCACAACCGATTAAAAATATTCGCCAGTTCGAGTCTACTTAAGTTTTAATTTTATGAATTTTTGAACTTGTCGATTTTTTGACCATGAAAAAAGTGATATTGTAGAGGATGGGACTTGGTATATAGGTTAATTGGGTTGCCCCCAACACATATTCCGATTCCCATCTCGTTTGGAGGTTAGGTTTGACTTTTGGGAATTTTTGAACATGTCGGTCTGATCAAGATGGACAAAGTGATATTGGAGAGGATGGGGTTTGGTATAATGGTGAGATAGGCCACCAAGAACCCTAATTCAGCTGCCCATCTCATATGCAATCACGGTTGCGATTTTGGCGGCTTTTAATTTTGTGGCCATTTTCGGTATGACCCAAGTGATTTTGTAGGAGATGGGATTTGAATATTAGGGTTCGTTACAACGTCT
Source organism: Thereva nobilitata (assembly GCA_963855945.1). Lineage (NCBI taxonomy): Eukaryota > Metazoa > Arthropoda > Insecta > Diptera > Therevidae > Thereva > Thereva nobilitata. Next base: position 118,962,259 of record OY979695.1, on the reverse strand, counting down.
ACAATACATATCCACTTGCCCATCTCTTTCCCAGTTGTAGAAACCCTTGCCATCTCCAGTTGAAGTTGAAAAATCGTAAAATCTAGTTTTATATAGCAAATTGAGTTAAAATGGATGTATATACCCCTCTAGTGGCATATTTATGTTATATATTTCAGATATTATGAGTAGTTGTGTATTGTATATACAAACATACATTATAACCTGGCCCGCTGGGTGCGGGCGTGCAGAGTGTGCACCGCACGCGGGCGGCACTTTCAGGGGGCGGCAAACACAACAATCTCGTGATCGAACTCATTTTCATCATTTGCACCTAGGTTCTTTTTAGAATGCCATAACAATTACATGTATTGATCTCCTTTAAAAATAAACCGATAAACCGAAAACGTTCAAACCACTTAAGAAGGATCGATCTCTGAAAATAGTATAATATAAGGACAGAGAATGTAAAATTAAATTCCCATGATAGAAGTCAAATTTATTCTGTAAATAAAAGTTGACATTCTAATCTGATTATAATTATTGACAAAATTTTAAAGCAGTTTGACGTCTAGTTATGGAGAATTATCCATTTTTATGTGCAATAAATTCCCACGTTTAATATCATTTTTACTCGACCTTTACTTGAATATTGAATACTAATTACTCGAATGCAAGACGTCCAATGTTTTTTAAAAAATTTTATTGAATGTATGAGATATCAATAAATAACGTATTCAAATTTCAGATTTTTAATTTGGAATATGCTCCTTCAATCGATCTTCCTTAAGATAATTTTAAAGAGAATTCCCCGTTGTTCCATGTAGAGGAAAAGCCAAATAAAAAGAAAACGAGTTTCCCATTCGCTCTGGTTGTTTAAAAGCGCAGCTTTTTCACTCATGCTGCGGGCTCCGTTTGCTTCTTAAAGCCCGGGACACACATATCCGAACCGTGTCTGCACCGCATGACAGCCGTGTGTTGGACAACACACGGAGAGAAAATAAACAAGTAAAATTTGATGCGGTGCGGACATGGAGACGCGGAAATGTGGGGACTGACTGGTAAGATTTTACTTGTTTACTTTTTCTCCGTGTGTTTTCCAACACACGGCCGTCACGCTGTGCGCAAATGTGTGTCCCGGGCTTAAGCCGGCTCTTCACGATGCGGTGAACGTTTCATTCGAATATTGGCTTCCAACGTTGGAGTGATACCCATCACAGCCTGAACGTGTCCAAATACGAACGTTGGACGCTACGACATTGGACACTCGTAGTTCGAGCATCTGCCACACGATGCATCCTACCATCAAGCGTCCAACGGTGGAGAGTGTTCATAGCATCGTGTAGAGCCGGATTTAGTTAACTTTTCCTCTAGCCGGGCGATAGTCCGACGTACAGCGTACAGGGTAATAGTACAGGATCCGTAGAAGAACGACCTTCACCGATCGAGTAACCGAATGAAATGTTTTTTTATGATAAAAAATATGCTAACAAAGTAACGATGATGGGTTGCCTTACGAAATATGTTCAAGGCTATATTTAATAGGCGTTTTCCCCATTCTGGAGAGTCTGGACTGGGCCAGCGTTGAGTGCGGGCGTGTGCTGTCGCCGGTCCTCTAAAAACGCAACCACCACCAATAATAATACAATAAAAACAGTGGCAATAAAATAACAAAAAAAAAACTAACAAAACAAAATCAAATTAACCAAATTAAACCAAAAACCAATAAATAAACAAACTAATTGATAAATTAAATCCAAATAAAATCAAAATATTCACTTAAGTGCAAGAAAACCAAAGAATCTAATTTTCACATAAAACAAACAGTTCTGTGCGCGTTCTGTGTGACCCAGGCATGAATCACCCGACTTCATAACAACTAGAACGGGAAATATACAGACGGCAAGTACAAACTTCTTTCATCCTTCCCGCGCTCTCAGCTCGGCTGCGCCGGCGTCACAGCCTTAAAGCTACTGACAGAATCAGGCGCAAACGCCGTGCGGACATTGGCTTCGCGGTATGTGGCGACTTTTCACTGACATGATGTTGCGGTGTCGGCGGCGCGCTCCGACTTTGAACACAACAACGAAATCAAAGTGACAAGTGGACGTGATTGGGAAAAAAATTGAAAAACCTGAATGATTTACATATCATTTTTCTATCCTACAGGGTTTGTCTTTTTTTTAGGTGCTAATTTAATTATTCCAATTTGGAAAAATAAAGAATTTCATTAAAAAATATAAAAATCAACAAATTTGCTATCACAGCCAACACCAACACACGACTCCAAACATATGCCCACCACCACCAAAACACGACTCAAAACACAAACATCTCTTGACACACGCGGCGGCAACGCGCAGAAAGTAGAAAGTAAAGCAACTTGCGCGGTGTGTGCGTAGCGTAAATCAGCATTTCGTTAGTGCGCATTTGAATACACTACTTCTATTCTCTCTGTCATTGCCCGCACGGCGTTTGCGCCTGTTTCTGTCAGCAGCTTTACTTTCTACTTTCTGCGCGTTGCCGCCGCGTGTGTCAAGAGATGTTTGTGTTTTGAGTCGTGTTTTGGTGGTAGTGGGCATATGTTTGGAGTCGTGTGTTGGTGTTGGCTGTGATAGCAAATTTGTTCATTTTTATATTTTTTAATGAAAATCTTTATTTTTCCAAATTCGTGTAATTAAATTAGCACCTAAAAAAAAGACAAACCCTGTAGGATAGAAAAATTATATGTATATCATTCAGGTTTTTCAATTTTTTTTCTAATCACGTCCACTTGTCACTTTGATTTCGTTGTTGTGTTCAAAGTCGGAGCGCGCCGCCGACACCGCAACATCATGTCAGTGAAAAGTCGCCAAATACCGCGAAGCCAATGTCCGCACGGCGTTTGCGCCTGATTCTGTCAGTAGCTTAATCGGTCGGTTGACGGGACTCGCTTTGTTTCAGGAGGCATAACACTCCAACAGGGCGATTCCCGTCAGCTCCGATGGCTGAGTCACCGGCGACGCCAGCTGTAACAGCTGTAACAGCGGCTATTAACCTTACGTCAACAAAGTCTCGATATGGAAATTTCTGTTTTGACTTTGCAAATATTCGAGGACTTCAAACGAACTTTTTTTCCGTGGTGTGCCATCTATTTGTACACGCTCCCCCCATTCTTGCATTGAGCGAAACCCAAGTCTTACCCGATTTCGATTTAGATCGTTTTCAGGTGGCAGGATATAGCTTAGTACACAACTTCTCTGCCCATAGGGGAATAGCCATTTATATTAGGAATGACGTGGCATTTCAGAGGGTGTACAGTAGTACATCTCCCGATTTTAATTATCTCTGGATTAAATTAATCCTTCAAGGCCACGTCATATTCTTCTGCTTTCTCTACAGAAGTCCTAATATTAGTAATGAAGCCTCCCTTATTACACTCGACGCTATCTCTGAGCGGATCTCCGGTTTTTTATCTTCACACCCGGAGTGCGAAATCATCGTTGCGGGTGATTTCAATGTCCACAATTCAAATTGGCTTACTTACTCAAATGGCACCAGTGTTTCTGGCAAGGACGCTGAGCTCTTCGCAGACATCAACAACTTACATCAGATTGTTCATCGCCCAACTAGAGTCCCAGAAGTTGCATTCATTCATAAAGATGAGGTGATAACAGATAGCAATTCCAAGGCCGACCTTTTAGCATCTCTGTTCGCCTCAAATTCTTCTTTACCCGATGCTGCTATGCAACCTCCCTCCCTCGAGCGAACTGCTCATTCAATGGACGGAGTTTTCTTCAAGACTCGAGATGTATATCGATGTCTCAAAGAGCTTGACGTTAATAAATCCACTGGCCCTGATAAAATACCCCCTATGGTTCTCAATAAATGTGCTTCACCTTTAGCTAAACCTCTGCGCAAACTTTTTGCCCTGTCATACTTCTCCGGAGTCTATCCTGACTCCTGGAAACTGGCTCACGTTCAGCCTATACCGAAAAAAGGTGACTCTAGCGATCCCCTCAACTACCGACCAATAGCAATTACCTCTGTTCTCTCCAAAGTCATGGAGATATTAATCAACAAAAAACTAATGGAATATCTGGAAACCAACAAAATCCTACATGACAGACAGTACGGCTTTAGATCCAAAAGATCTACTGGCGACCTCCTTGTATGTCTAACAGAGCACCTCCACAAAAGCATCCATTGCTTTGGTGAGTCTGCTCTGGTTGCTCTAGATATGTCCAAAGCTTTTGACCGAGTATGGCACCCTGCTCTGTTGTCAAAACTCCAAGCTATTGGTATTCACTCAGTCCTAAGGAAATGGATTAAGAGCTTTCTTTCTGGCCGTTCAATAAAGGTAGTATTGGATGGCGTCGAATCTAATCCCCACACCATCTCGGCCGGGGTTCCTCAAGGATCAATTCTTTCACCCGCTCTTTTCCTAATATTCATAAATGATCTGCTCTCAATCCCCTCCAACCAAATTCTCAGTTTCGCTGATGACAGTACTCTACGATATTCCTACGCCTTCGACAATATAAGACAAGCACGTGCCAGACCTTGTCTTCACCATCGTGAACTCATGTCCAACTCTATCAACAGGGACATCAAACACATTCTTGATTGGGGCCGCATGAATCGTGTTGAGTTCAACCCCTCCAAAACGAAGTACTGTCTCATTACTTATAAAACCTGCACCGACCTTCCTTCTGTTTCAGTGGGCAAAACAATCCTTACAGCTGATCCTTCTCTTAACATCTTGGGTGTAACTCTATCTGAGGACTTGCGATGGAATGATCACATATTCCAAATCGCTAAACAAGCATCCCAATGCCTAGGATTTCTTAAGAGATGCAAATTCCTTCTTCCACCAGCAGCCAGAGCTACAATCTACAAATCCTACATTCGGCCCCGCCTCGAGTATAACTCATTCATCTGGGCTGGCGCCTCGAAAACCGCCTTAGCGTGGCTGGACAAGGTGCAAAGCCGCGCCATCCAAATCATCGGAGATGACAGCCATTGCATCTCCATAGACTCTCTGAGCCACCGTAGGAATGTAGCAGCCCTGTCAAAGTTGTATCGCTATTACCATAGGGATTGCTCCACTGAAATCTCTACCCTCCTGCCTGCACGGCAATATTTCTCCCGCAACACAAGACTAGCCCACTCGGCTCACTCACATACCCTGCAATCCCCTTTTTCGCGCACACAAACGTCTAATAGTTCGTTTATAAATAGAACAACCCTGCAAACAATTTCTCGGAGGCTCGCTTTCTCGGACCATTCTCGATTCGAAAAATTCTTGCGAATGGTACGAGAAAAAGATTCAAAACGCAAAATGAAAGCTTTCCTGGTTGATTTGTTTCTCCCAAAGCTTTCATGCTGAAGAAAAATATTGAGAGCCGATTTCCCCTGAATGGGACTTCAAATCTCCAAATTACACTAACAACATAACGTCATTTCACCGATTTGAAGTCCTATTGAGAGGAAATTTTGAGAGCCTTTGGTTTCTCTTCAACGATTTGTTTGGAAAGTTTGAGCTTTTGACTTGTTTTGCTCGGCGGAGTGTTTTTCGGCGCAGAAGCGATTTGCTATCGATACGAGCATGCGATTCGTTATCAGCACGAGAAAGCGATTCGATCTCTTGCTCCGCTTTTATTGCCTTCGAATTCGTTTACGAGTCGTTAACGAGTCCGAGATCGAAGCAAGCTTTCGCTTTTGGCAAATCGTTCTCGAATCGTTTCCGAATCGAAATGTTTGCAGGGAACTTGGCTGTGGAATAATCTCCCACAATCAGTTTTCCCGAACTCATACAACACCCAAGAGTTCAAACGTAAGGTTCATCGTCACCTACTCCTGTACCCCCCAGACCTTCCCTAATCTATCATATTCTCTTCTATTTTTCAAACCAAGCTTGCTACTAGACATTGCACCATGACCTAAACGACATGACAGACTGGTAGTACAAAGGGTGATTCCTAAGCTTGGTTTTCCCACATATAAAAAAAAAAAAAATTTTCCGCCCTTTTCTCTATTTTGAGGAGAAACTATGCATTTTTGGTGAAAATATCAAAAGAGCAAAGTTGTAGAGCATAAAAATTCCTACAAATTTTGTTTTCACTGTTTTTTCGAACTACGCATAGTTTCGCCGCTAGCGGCCGTTTTGCGCCTTTTTCAGATTCTGTTGATAAATCAAAGCGTCCAAAGAAAAGCCGTTGAAAAACTGCAACTACTACTTTGATCACACTTATCGCGAGAGTCGATCCGAATAGAATAGACTCGACTTTTTCTAGTCTACTGCAGAAAGAAATGGTATCGGGTAAATCAGTAGACTTTTAAAAATAGGATTGCCATTTAAAGCAAAAATTTTCTATTGAATATCTTTCAAAATATTACATATTATAATAAACACAAAGGAAAATAAACACACAAAATTTACGCAAGCTTTAAGTCGTGTAAATATTTATCATAGATTTGACAGTTCTAAATTGTAGAAATATTTCTATTGTAGTCGACATTCATGATACCAACTATCGACTTTAAGTCGATTCGACTGTAAGTCTATAGGGAATAGACTCTCGCGATAAGCCCCCTTCTTATTTCATTTCTCATACAAAAGCATAATTTTGGCACAAAATCTAAAAAAGGCGCAAAACGGCCGCTTGGAATATAATCCCTGACAATAAATTGCTTGACTATAATAGTTGTTTTTTTTATCCACTCCATTCAAAGCTTGGACAATTTCTTATCAATAATGTCCGGACAATTTGTATCCTACGGCTTTTATTTTTGGAGTTATAAGCAATTTTAACGCTAAAATTGGCTCTTTTTTTGTGCCTTTTCACCTAAGCTTTGCCAAAAAGTACCAAATAAGCACCAAATAAGGCAAATTTTAACATCAAACTTGCTAATAACTTCAAAAGTAAAGGCCGTAGCGTAAAAATTGTCCAGACAATATTGATAGGAATTGTCCAAGCTTTCCAATTTTGCAAAAAAAATATCAGTTAACTAGGTATTTTTTGGAGAAAAAGTTGTTTTTAGTTGAAATTTTAGTTAAAAAAAACGAAATTTTGAATTTGACGACTCATTGCTCTGGAAGTTGGCTAGCTGGATCCTTGATTTTGACAGTTTTAGATAGGTGGGAGTATTCTACGTACACTGGTATCCTATTCATGAAAATAGCTCAAAGGGTTACATAAATACAGGGTGATATGTAAACCTCTACAAAAAAAATTCAAAACGCCCTAGCTGCTAAACCGTTAAGATTTACCCCCCCCCCCATACAATTTTTTCTTCGTCTATCCAAAACCTATCTACAGCCGGCCGCTTTGTAAGCTTAAAGGTATACACCCTGTATAATCGTCAAAATGTTTTTTTTTTCCATCAACCAATTTTCTCAATTAAACGGAAAATATTGATGGAACGGAGATGGGATTGAAAATGTAACATTTGGCAGATGCCACGAGCCTATGGTCCAAATCTTGGGTTCTACAAAATCACTTGGGTCATACCGAAAATGGCCACAAAATTAAAAGCCGCCAAAATCGCAACCGTGATTGCATATGAGATGGGCAGCTGAATTAGGGTTCTTGGTGGCCTATCTCACCATTATACCAAACCCCATCCTCTCCAATATCACTTTGTCCATCTTGATCAGACCGACATGTTCAAAAATTCCCAAAAGTCAAACCTAACCTCCAAACGAGATGGGAATCGGAATATGTGTTGGGGGCAACCCAATTAACCTATATACCAAGTCCCATCCTCTACAATATCACTTTTTTCATGGTCAAAAAATCGACAAGTTCAAAAATTCATAAAATTAAAACTTAAGTAGACTCGAACTGGCGAATATTTTTAATCGGTTGTGCTTTACCTAATCTACCTTATATCAAAGGCCCATCCTCTACAAAATCACTTTGCAATTCTGTCACTAGCTCTTGGACAATATGAAAGGACAGAGAAAAAAGTGCGAGTTCGTAAACGCTGGACTGCAGTCATTCTGCAGAATTCAGCAATTGGAAATCAGAATGCAGAATGACTGCAGTCCTGCGCTTACGAACTCGCACGAACTAGATACAGCACAAAATTGGAAATAGCTGGACAGTGCCGTAGCTACTCTGTTTCGCGTGGGGGGCAAAGAAATTTTACTAAATGTAACGTCTATTTTAAAAAATTTTCACATTCGACAGTACAGTCGGTAGTAACAGATAATTATGGGTGCGTTCACGGACAAAGCTGGCAACAAGCGCCTTGTGACATGCAGCTTGCTCCAAGTGCCTACAAGAACTTATCTATTACACGGTAAACGCTGGAAAAAATTACAGACATCTCGTCAAGTGACGATGTGTTATTTTTAGTTGAAAATGTAGTGTTGAAACTATTACGAAAAAGGCAACGTGTGCATGAAATTAACCTCGAAAGAAGGAGATTAGATGAATCCCATCATCTATTTCCTCCATTGAAATCCAATGGAGTTGAACACGTTTAACTACGTTCTCTCAAAAGTCAAAGGATTATTAACGAAGAACTGGGGAAATTTTTACAAACAACCAATATATGGGCGATTCTCCGGAACTTTTAACCTGCTTGTCGCTTCGATTTTTAAGAATAACAATTTTTAAAAAAAGATTAAAAATAAAAGAAGCTATCAATAATGTTAAGAAATTATTAATGAACAATAAGATATAAGTACGAAGTCATTTAAAACGATATTTTGCAATGAAATCATATGTAACGTTTACTTCGCTTGAATTGTTTCATAAATCGTAAAAAAAAATTATTTAAGCAAATGTCAAAATTGTAGCCATGTCAAACTTGATGGCGAATTTGAAAAATGTTCAATTTATTGTTTTAAAATTATATACACATGTTCGTTAGTGTGTGAACAATAATTGCGTTTACAACATTTTATGATAAAATGAGACGATTCGGAGTAATTAGACTTACCATGTGAGTTACAACTTTGACGTCAAAACCGAGGGACAAACTTCAAAGTTGTTTTTGGAAAATGTAGCGATTTGACACTGCAACGAACAAAACTGCTTTATTCCTTAAGAGTTAAACTACGACTTTTCACTTTTCAATATTTGTTTCAACGTTTCCTGTCAGAAATATTAATAGCTTTTCATTCGGGTTAGCGCTAAAAACAGGCCGAAAAGTGACAGGTAACGGAACATTTTTTCAAATTTCATTGCAAAATATCGTTTTAAATGACTTCGTACTTATATCTTATTGTTCATTAATAATTTCTTAACATTATTGATAGCTTCTTTTATTTTTAATCTTTTTTTAAAAATTGTTATTCTTAAAAATCGAAGCGACAAGCAGGTTGAAAGTTCCGGAGGATTGCCCATATCCGGAAGAGTGCAATTTATTTTAATTGTAATTTTAATCTTGTCCCATATGGCTCTTCTTTGAAATACAGGTACAACTAATTAATTCTTCGGCATCTACCATTTCTTAATAGAAACAAAACTTTTCCATGCAAATAAAAAAACGTAGAAATACACTACTAGACATATACACATTGGAGTCCGCCAGCTTAATAAGCGCTGGAAATAATAAGCGTGTTTCTTTTTCCTGGTGTAGCTACACCGGTGTACTTTGGAGTAGTTCCAATTACGCCGGCTCATGTATTGGAGTAGATGAATAGAGTAGTTCGATTTTTTTTGCAAAAGATGGCGCCTTCAAAATTTTAAGTTTTGTTATTCATCTCTTCGGTTATATTAATCATTTACGCGCGTTTTTTGAAGTTGTCATTTAATGACACCATTGATAAAACCTTGATTAACCTAAATAAATTAAATATGACCAAGGAAATGGTGTTTAAAAAAATATGGAAATTCCCATTTATATGCAATTGATTATTACTTTGAGGTTATAAACTACACTGAAATAAAAAAAGGCGTTTCATTTTCCATCTACTCTAGAGTACACTGGTGTAGCTACCCCAGGAAAAAGAAACACGCCTAATATTTAACTCATTCTTGTTTGCCGGTCGAAACTTGCAGCAATCGCTTGCATGTCGGCAAAAGCTATTTCTGTGAACGCACGCACTTGAAACAATGGAGACTTTTACTCGCGCCTGTAAGCGCTTGTCGGCGATTGCTTCCCAGCGCGGAAACAAGCTTTGTACGTGAACGCACCCTATTAGAATAGGATGAAGTACAAGCTCTCAACAATACAGGGTGTCCCATAAGGAGGGTCAAAGCGGCCGGCTGTGGATAGGTTATGGATAGACGAACAAAAATCGTATGGGTGGGGGAGGGGAAATCGTAACGGTTTAGCCGCTAGTGTGTTTTGAAGTTTTTTTGGTAGTTTTACATATCACCCTGTATTTTTGTAACCCTATGACCTATTTTCATGAATAACTTATCAGCGTACGCAGAATACTTCCACCTATCTGAAACAGTCAAAATCAAGGTTCTACCCTATCAACTTCCAGAGCCATGAGTCGTCAAAGTTGAAATTTTGTCTTTTTTAACTAAAGTTTCAATTAAAACCACCTTTTTCTCCAAAAAAATGCCTAGTTAACTAATATTTTGGAAAGCTTGAACAATTTCCTATTAATAATGTTTGGACAATTTTTACGCTAGAGGCTTTAGTTTTGAAGTAATTAGCAATTCTAATGCTGAAATTGGCTCTTTTTTAGTACTTTTTATACGCTTTATATTAGCTTCACTTGTAACTATGTAATTATACGCTTTATATTAGCTTAACTTGTAACTATGTAAAAAAATCTTGGAAGTTAAATTTGACTCACTTCCCGGTTTCCGATTGGGCTGAAATTTTGCATACACGTTTAGTTTGGATGACAATGCAATCTAACCATTTCGTAAAAAAATCAAGATGACGGTTCCAATATGGCGGCCGATTTGTGCTATTGGGTTCTACGACCCCCCGAGATGGATATCAAGTGAAACGGTATGACAGGTAAAATACAAATAGCTGTGTGACGTCATTCAAAATTCAAAATGGCGGCTACACAAAATGGCGGAAGACATATAATAAACTAAAAATTAGAAAATATACTTATCAACTTCAAATTTTGCACATATGCATAGTTCGCAATGCAACCTGACTTTTTTATAAAAAAATCAAGATGGCGGTTTCAAGATGGCGAGAGAATTTTGCAATTGTGTTGCCCGACGCCGCGACATGGGTATCAACTAAAAGGGTATGACAAGTAGAATACAATTAGCTGTGTGGCTCCATTCCAAATTCAAAATTGCGGCCAACACAAAATGGCGGATTACCTTTTTCTTTACAAACCCCTCGCTATGGGTATCAAATGAAAGGGTAGCCTGTGTGACGTCATTCTAAATCTAATAGGGCGGCCGCCACACAATAGACATATAATAGACTAAAAAGTAGAAAATAAAAATAGTTTAAAAAATCTAAAAAATACGCTTTTATTTTAAAATGAACAAAAAAGTAAAAAATAATTTTGAATGTCAAGTCTTTATTGCTTCAGCCAGTATATGGGAAGAGCCTACGTTTAGAAATCAAGCTCAGAATAAAATTAATGAGATTATCGATAAAAATTATAAATATAACTTACTTAAATGTAAAAAAGCGTGAGGCGCTAACTAAAAGTTCCTGTATTAATAAAATAAGAATATTAGTAAAGAATATTCTACGTACACTGATACCTTATTCATGAAAATAGGTCATAGGGTTACAAAAATACAGGGTGATATGTAAAACTCTACCAAAAAAACTTCAAAACGCCCTAGCGGCTAAACCGTTGCGATTTCCCCTCCCCCACCCATACGATTTTCTGTTCGTCTATCCATAACCTATCGTAGACCCTGCTCATGGGACACCCTGTATACACACTCACACATCATCTGCTTTGCGTACGATATCCTTAATGGCCCATCCACACTACACAATCTTTGATGCGCACTCATTTTATTTTTTTCACAGAATTTCAGAGAATTGTAAAAAATCCTTTGGAAAAAGGGTCATTCTACTTTTTTATGGACTATTTAAAGCGCCGCTTTCTAGTGTACTATCAAAATTGCGTCATCTTTCTAAGAAAATGGCAAAAAATATATGGGAAAAAAGAATGCGCATTCCAGGATTGTGTAATGGCGGTGTGCAAAGATTGATTTAAGACGATTTGAAGCGAAAGGCTCCGTATTTTCACTGTCTGAGCCATCAATTTTATTTAGTCATAATCAAGGCCAATTTTTTGACCAGGTTCGATATTTATAGCTGTCAACCATCTTTGATTATGAATGTCTACAGTGCTTAATGCAAAATATTTCCGTCGCTACAAACAATTGAACCAGTAACAAAAGCATTGCAAGGTCGAGCGATGGGATACAAAAATTCGATGGCACTCATTGGAGTTGTTTATCGAAAAAATGAGCACAGAAGTAAAATATTTTCGAGAAATACTACTCTGAAGCAACAAAAGTTTTGAAGAAATTACACCCTAGAGAATCGGCTCTCGCTGTAAGACGCCCTCGCCCAATTCGAAATCGACGCCAATCAACAATGCTAAAGGATTGTGTTGTCGAAGAAACTCTGCGAGAACGAAACGAATCGTCCGTCAGCCTGAAATTGGCATTTTACGAAACGATCAACATTGTGTTAATCGAAATGACAAAACGTTTCGTAAGAGACAATACCTATCTCACAGCTATCGATACAGTAGAAGAAATGGATTTGAAAAAGCTGCAGTCTTTGTCCGAGTTGGGCATCGAATTGCTAAATTGAGCTAAAAACGAAAATTCGTCCAAAGAATGAGAAATTGAACGATCTGAAAAGGCCAGGGGTTAAACAATTCAAAACTGTGGTACTGGCAGAGCTGTATAAGGTGCGCCAGGGAATGGAAAACGTGTACAACTTTCCCGCCCGGAACGGCAGTACGCGTATCATTTTGTTCGGCCTTGACACGAATCATACGGCTTCAACGTATTACTACATGTCGACTGATAGAACAACACTAGATAGAACACCGTTCTTTTAAGATGCGACGCACTAAAAAATCACAAAGCGCAATTATTTCAAAAAAATGATTAAATGTTATTGTTTAAAAAAAAAACTACAGATATGAAGTATGATAAAAACGCGTGGGAGCTAAGCCCCGCCAGTCATAAAACTCTATATGAAAAAAAGGCAAAAGCGCGTACGACCCAAGACCGCGTAGTGTGGTCCCACCATAAAAAGGTACATTGTACGTCCACACAATATGAGCTTTTCAAAAGCGCGTTCGGCGTTTCAAATGAGAATTGATTGTTTTCTCACTCATGATTCAGAAAATTAAAACATCACGCGCGCTTTTGGCTGGCCGTACGGTCAAAAGCGCGTGGAATCTAAGTCCGCGTAGTGAGGACGGGACTTTACAAATTTCAAAAAGTTCAACTGTTGACGGATGTTAACAAGCGCGTGCGACCACAGAGATGTCGTCAGTTCCTTCGTCGCGCCCCTCCTCTGCCGAGGAATCGGATTTTGTTCACAGATGAGAAGATTTTCACCATCGAGCAAGCGCACAACCATCAAAACGATATGATTTGGGCTGTTAATGCTCCAGGTAGTTCTGCTGTAGTAGAGCACCGACAAAATCCACAGTCTGTGATGGTTTGGGCCGGAATTTGCTCAACTGGGAAAACGCCCTTGGTTTTTGTGGATCAGGGGGTGAAAATCAATCAAGAAGTTTACCGACGCGACATTCTTGAAGCCGTCGTTCTTCCTTGGTCTCAGCAACATTTCGGCGATGCGAATTGGACGTTTCAGCAAGATTCTGCTCCAGCGCATAGGGCAAACGCGACTCAAGATTGGTGCGAAGCTCATTTTCCGGATTTCATAACATCCGCGGAATGGCCTCCCTACTCGCCGGATCTCAATCCGATGGATTACAGCATGTGGTCAATTTTGAAGGCCAGAGCCTGTGCGAAACCCCACAAAAGTGTGGGGGCGTTAAAGCAGTCATTGCGCCGTAAATGGGATCGGATATCGGTGGAAGAGCTTCGGCGCGTGTCTTTAAATTTTCGGAAGCGTTTGAGGTTATGTATAGAAGCAGAAGGAGGCCATTTCGAAGCTTGTTAATTATTTTTGTTAGGAATAATGTTATTTATTATTATTTGTAGTGAACAATTGTTTCTTTCGCTTAATAAAGTTCTTAGGACAATATTTCTTGTTATCATTTTTTTGGGTCACCCTGTAAAAAAATTTTTTGTTGTATTTTTTTTCTTCATAGAGCCCCAATATGGCTGCCTGAAGGTGACCCCTTTTTAATCTGGCTGACATGATATCTCAACTCTGGATCGTCTGAAACAAAAAATTCAAAGGGCATGCTAAAATATAGATCAGTCTCTATCGTCCCTACCACGATAAAAAATTTTGGTCCAACAAAAACAAAATAGCGGACTTTTTAAATGTTGGGCAATTTTTTTTTGCAAAAAATTGTTTAAGAAAAGTTTTAAATATTAACCGATTTCCACAATCGTGGTAGGGACGAGAACTACACATGTATAGAGTATCTCATAAAAATTTGAGCCCGATCGGACCAATAGTTTTTTCAAAATCATGTCAGCCAGGTCAAAAAACGTGATTTCGAGAAAAACGCGTTTTAAGTTTTTTTCTTAAAATTTATATAAAAATACGAAAAAAAGTATCTTACGCTCAATCAGCAATACCAGGTCCATACATTATGCCTTCTTCCTCTTCGAAAAACTCGTTTTCTGCCACTTTGGCCCTTCAAAGTTGTAACGAGTTTTAACTTCGCGCGCTGCGTGAAAAAGGCACCTGTACGCGCTCGGCTACTTGGTATTGTATCTCGATTTACATATACTTCTCGGTCTTTCCGACCTATATAATATAATTTTTACTATTTCTGGAAGTATTAGTATACCATAAAGAAACAATTTCCTCCCGTTTATATTCTTAATCAGAGCTGGAAGAGCACCAGAGCTGGAATAGGAGATTTCAATTTTTTGTTATGTGAAAGTCTAATTTCTCAGAATATTTAAAACATTAATCCGCCCAGTCCTATGCTACGGGTCTGAGGCTTGGAACCCAACAAACAGAAAATCAGCTCAAAATCTTCCAAAGGAAAATCTTACGAAGATTATTTGGTCCTGCAAGAGTTAACCAGAACGAATGGCGCATTAGAACGAACGAAGAGCTTCAAGAACTTGGTCCACTGAAACGGGAGGAATGCTGGAACACGTTTTATTAGAAATAAGAAAGTACGTCGTTTTCGATGCGTTAAATTCAACATAATTTTTCTGCCCAATTAAAAAATTAATTCGATGTCCTTGTTGATAGAAGGTCTGCCACGTGCTTGTCTTATATTTTCGAGGCCGAAGGAGTAACGCAGAGTAACCTCGTCAGCAGAGCTGTGAAGGGAGCTGGAGGACAATGAGAGTGGGTCATTTATAAAGCTAGTAAGAGAGCTGGTGATAGAATTAGGCTCTGCCGAGCACATGCAGAGATGGTGTGGATTAGATTCGACGCCATCTAATAATATCTTAATTGAACGGCTAGAAATAAAATTCTCAATCCAGTCCTTTAGAACAGAGTGGATACCAATAACTTGGAATGGATGCCATAACTCTATCAAACTACCAAAGGCCTTGGAAAATTCTAGAGCAATCAGGCCGGACTCACCAATCGACCAATATTTGGTTGCATTCAAGATATTCTATAAGCTTCTGTTTTTTGCTTGTTATTTTCATATCTCACATGCGCGGACAGAATTTTCTTTTTTGGTATTAAGACTACTTCCGGTGGTCAGTCACCAGCGAGATGGGGGGAGCAAAATGTACTGTATTTAAATATTTAAAAACACAGGTGCCGTAACTATCTTGGCCTGGTGGAAATGCGTTCATAACCTGCTTGTGGTGGCCACTGGGAGCTGTCCTGAAAGAGATGGTCTAATATGATCGGGCCTACAAAGCTAAGTGGTAAAGTTATCGTGTCGAGGGCTGCATGGCAGTGAGTAGGTTTTGCACTGTCATTTAACGATCTCCTCTGGGCACCGGGGGCACCCAGTTGTATAATGCCTTTTTCTGATGTGGAGGCTCTGTCAGGATGGACCTTACTTTTCCTAACATACTCATAGGACTTTTGTGGACCAGTTTATCTGCAGAGCGCCAATGGAAGGAGGGCCGAAGTGGAATTGGGGAGCCCCTCGGAGCACACCCGAGCCCCGCTTTCGTGAACTCCTTCCCTACAGACCAAGGACAGGACGGTGGCCTGGAACCCAGGTAGCCAAGAAGCAGATCTGTCGCTCTGCCCAAAGTTTTTGGACCGACCAGAAAATTTTCAGCACCAGGTCCCATATAATCAAGGGGAACACTCCCATCATCATAAATTAATAAATTAAAAAATAACCGTAGAATCGCAATTAGCCTCCTACTGGGACAACTAGAAGACCCAGACCGCCGTTGTTCTGCCCCAAGGTTCTGGTCTCACTGAAAGTATTGGGGAGTCCACGGAGCATACCCGAGCCCGCCTTGGTGAACTCCTTCCGAGAACAACAGACCGAAGGTAGAACTGCGGACGGGAAAACTTTTTTCTTGTTTTCCCTCTTTACAAAAAATGCTTTGCTCTATTTCCTGCCATAGCTTTCAATTTATTTGAGAAATATTTGATATATTTCGGTTTCTATAGGTCGTACAACTCCAAGGTAAAAGTTATCAAAAGTCGTATTCAAGGTCAAAGTTATCAAAAATCACTTTTTGGCCAAAACATCACTCAAAAACTGGTTTTTACGAAAAAGTCAGTCAATACGAGGGCTTTTTGTAGGCAATAACGTTTCGTATTGAATGATAAAAAATTTTTCCCGAAAAAACCAGTTTTTGAGTGATGTTTTGGCCAAAAAGTGATTTTTGGAAACTATGACCTTGAATACGACTTGAATAACTTTGAAAGGGATAATCGGGTCAACATCTTTGTAAGAACTAAAGTTGTAGAGTGTTTCATTGTCAACATTTAGGGCCTTTGTACGGGGTTGTACGACCTACAGAAACCGAGATACAAGGAAAACACCGGAAAACCGCTATATTTCCGGCGGCCATGTTTTTTTTGTGATTCCGAAATTGTCCCAAGGAAGCTGTGGACCAATTTTTTAGCCATTTCCGAATTTTGTCTCCTTTCGAGCGTTTTTTTGCTAATTTCCCCGGACTAAAATGTAAATATCCAACTTCTAAAATTGCTTGTCTTGGTTGGGACAAAGTTTACATCGGTCAAACAGGCCAATGGATCAAAAATAGATTATACCAACATAAACAGCATTAAAGTAGATTCTGATAACACAACATCTTTAGATAAACATTTCATCTTGTTTTCAAAGTTTGCGAGTTTCATATTTAATACTAACTTTTCAAGTCATAACAGTTGGATCCTGCAATAATTTTTATTAGGCAATAAAAAGACAATAGACAACATTTTTATTGATAAAATCGATTGTCAGCAATGGGAAAAAAATGGTACATTCGCTGAACATTTTATGTAAACAGCAATTTTTTTTGATGTTTGTCCCTTTTCGTCCATATCTTTTTTATTATTAATATTACGGCAAAATATTATCTGCGAAAGTTGTAGAAAATTTGATTATCTAAAAAAATATTTTTACAAAAATTCTGTAGGACTCACGGTTTCCGAGAAATAAGGAAAACCATTTTTCACCACTCAAAACAAGATGGCGGTCGAACGTCACGCCTCCGGATCCCGAAAACTCGGTTTTATACTCCCAGCCAAGCTCCTACACATTAATAAAAAAAATTGCTGTTTACATAAAATGTTCAGATGGCCCTTTTTTTGCACCATTTTACTGGACTAATGTGGCTTTTCTAAGTTGATATAACACTTTTCTGCTCTTCGTTCCTTGTGTTTTGGATGTAATTTTTTTAATACGTAAATTTTTTAAAATGTAATTTTTTTTAGTGATCACTAACTCTCACTCACTATTGATTGAAATTTCAGCCGTTGCCAAAAGTTCTACAGGGGAGTTACCTTGTAAGGCTGTATAACCTTTATTGTTTTGTTTGTCGTTTATAGTAATAAATTAGTTGTTTTTTATTTTCTATTTAAAAATTGTTATTTAATTTCCATTTGAAGTTATTATTATTATTATTTATTTTAAAAGTATGTACAAAGATGTGATCTTATTATAGTGCATTCATTAAACGTGATGGAACATGAAGAAATGGTTACAAAATTATTAAAAAATTAAAAAAAAAATTATTAAAAATATTGAAGTATATATAATTACAAAAATAAAATATAAGTGAGAAAAACTAAAAAACAAGTGAGATACCTCCGGTTCAATGAATTAGAGCCACTCAATTCTGAGAAGAAAAAGTAAATTTCCAGCCAGTGTGTGTGAGAGAGAAAAAATTTTGAAATAGAGCTAGAAGTGCTGAATGCAAAAGCCAAAAGCAAAAGGCGCAGCTTTCAAGATAACTGTGGTTTTTGTTTTGGTTTGAAAAGTTAGTCAGAAATTAGTGACTTTTTTACGGTTCATTTGATTATAGCCACCTGAAAAATTACATGAAATAATAGCATTATGTGTGATTTCTTACCACAATTTTATTTTTTATTTGAAATGCAATATGAAAATATAATTCCTAGTATTTAGTGCAACTTCCATTTTCCAGAATAACTTCAAAAATACGATCCTTAAGGGAGTCGTACATTGATTTCAAATGATTTAGTGAGATTTCTGCCCAGGCCGCTTTAATCCCTAGAATCAGCTCTTCCTTAGTATCATACTGCTTCCCTCCTTCGTATACTTGGGGTGTGAGCCAGCCCCAAATTTTTTCGATTATGCTTAAGTCCGACGAATATGGTGGCCACGGCAATAGCTGGACATTTTGGCTTGTGTTGTACGACTTTACAACGATGCACTTCCTCTTTCCTAACGTCATGAAAATAACAATTATACCCATCTTTTCCATCCAGGTTAATTTTTTTTCATCTAAAAATACGGCTTTTCGCCAGTCATTAACAATTTGACCTTTTATGACATTCCAAGCCATGTGTTCCTTTGCGAATTCCAATCGATTCTGCTTCCGTTCATCATTCAGTGGTGGTTTTTTCTTTAACTTCAGCCGCTTCAGATGGTTTGCACTTATAATAGCATGGCGGATAGTCGATTTACTGGCATTAACACTAGCTTGAAGGCCAATTTTTGTTACAGAAAGAGCCGAATTGGAAGCTAATTTACAAAATTTTCTTTTATCCTGGGGTGTAAGTGCCGTTAAAACCCTTCCTTTAAAACTACGTCCATAAGATTTTGTATCCTTCAAATAGTTTAGTATGGCTTTGTTACCTCGTCCGATCTTACGAGCTATAGCACGACCTGAAAGTCCTTCGTGATAATACACATCTATTTTGGCCCTTTCTGATGAAGTTAAACACCTTACCTATTGATTAAAAAGTGAACGACAATCTGCTGGCTCTAATCAAATGAACCGTAAAAAAGTTATGAATTTCATACTAATTTTTCAAACCAAAACAAAAACCACAGTTTTTTTGTTTTTGTTCTTGCATTCAGCACTAAATAGTCTTTCTCGCTCTATTTCAAAATTTTTTCTCTCACACACACTGGCTGGAAATTTACTTTTTCTTCTCAGAATTGAGTGGCTCTAATGCATTGAGCCGCAGTGTATATACAAGAAAAAGAGATAGAGAAAAGAATTAAAATAAAATTGTACAATATAAAAAAAAGAAAGTTATATAAAAAAAGAAAGTTATATAAAAAAAACAAAAGAAATAACTTTAACTATAAAAAAAGAAAGTTAAAAAAAAAGTTATATATTCATGCTTTAAACGGTTCTATTAGAAATTAACTCGAAAAGACGCTTGTATGTTTATTGAATCAATACGTTGAAAATCTACTGGGAGTGAGTTCCATAACAGAGCTGCGAAGACGAAGAAAGAACGCTGTCCAATTACAGTGCGGAAACGCGGAATAATCAAATTATTATTTCTAAGCGATTGTGAGAACTGAACGAACTCATTAAGATATGCAGGTTTGCGCTGGTGCAGAATATCATGGAATAGACGCAAAAGCCTAAACTTGCGATAATCATTAAGGGAGCAGCCCAAAACGGAATTCAAATAGGGTGAAATATGGTCAAAGCGGCGTAAAACAAAACGAACGCAGTCGTTAAAGGCTACTTCGAGCTTTCGAGCGCAAGAAGAATCTGAGTTTGGACAGGAGCCCATATGTTTTTTCCAATAATGAAATTGATGTGGTCGCAGCAGGTCATACTACTATTCAGCACAATCCCTAGATTTCTTACTTTACAAACGCGAACGAGAGGAACTCCATTTAAAGAAATTACTGGGAGATCAGTTTGAGAGATGGAAGAGTCTGCTCTCTAAATCTGAACCAGTGAATAGCCTTTAATTGAATAAGTGAAATGTAAACTGTAAATCAGTGGATATCATATAATTGAATCAGTGACTTTGGCCGTCACTGAAACAACCAGTGATTCTTAAGTCACTGCCTGAATCAGTGATTTTGGTTTCACTGATGTAACCAGTGATTTTGATTTTTAACTGATCAATCCAGTGATTTGTTTTCTACAATACTGTCACGTGACTTTAAGCGAGAAATTTGATATTTTTATGAAAAAATGTGGCAGGTCGAGAAATAAAATTAAATGCATTATTTAAGTGACAAATTAATTACAAAACAAATGTTTTATTGAATAACGATTAGAATAGAACTCAAAACATATACTTAAAATTGCAAAAAATTGCAAAGAAACATTAGTTTATGTGCCACTATCGATGTAATAAAATATTAAAGAATAGAAATACAACGTTTGCTTCCTTAGGAAAAGAAACTTAACATCTCGTGAAAATTTTCATTTTTAATCTAAAAATTTAATCATTTAATCATGATTACGGTTACAATTGATCAATCATCAATCGCCTAAAATGATTAGTTTTCTGATTAATAATGTCAATCTCTAATCATGATTGCAGACTACAGATTTTAATCGTAATCGTTAGTCATCAATCTGATTGAATTTTGCCCAACACTGCCACAGACTGTTCTCACTGGAGCACTCAGCATCTTACATTGAAAACCCAGTTCAATCTTCAATCACGGGATGATCAGTTTTTTCAACTGAATGAACAAGTGTGTATCACTGGAACCCAGTGAAATTCTTAATCGCTGGGCAAATCAGTGAAAATTTCACTGATTCAGATTTAGAGAGTGAGAAGAAAATACAATGTGACTTCGATGGGTTAAGTTGTAGTAAGTTCTGTGCAGACCAACTTGAGACACTGTGCAAGTCAGCCGCAATCTTCTCCACACAATTATGGATTTGATCTGTAAAGGCGTAAAGAAATAAAGCTGCACATCATCTGCATACATATGAACCTTACCTTTATTACTAGCGGAAGGTCATTAATAAAAACGCTAAACAAAAGTGGCCCAAGGATAGAACCTTGAGGAACTCCAGAGTTAAGTAAAGAATTGGTGGAACTAGAGTCGCCCAGTTTAACTTTTTGTGAGCGGTTCGCTAAAAAGCTATGCAAAAGTTTGAGAGCAGTTAAGGAAAAAGAGACTTGGCAGGAGAGTTTTTGCAAGAGCAAAGAGTGATTGACACTATCAAAAGCATTCGAAAAATCAAGTAGCAACAGACAACAAATGTGACGTTTATCAAGAGAATTGCGAATATCATTTGTGACTTTGAAGATTCACTTGCAGATCGTGGTTATTGAAACCGAAACCTTGTGTGTTAATAATAAATGAATACGGATTGGGAAAAGGCCCCACAATTAAGTCAAATTTTATTTATTGATCTACACCAATCTTACGAACCATCTATAATTATCTTTTACCATAGATATTCAGAATTTTTAAATGCACAATTATCGAAAGTGGTTTAAAAATCACCTGTATTGTCAAATATAACATCCATCAGAACATTCGTGCTACAACTTGGTTATTACTTTTAGTTGGCATTGTCGCATGCTCTAAATCGTTTCGAAAGCATAAAGAAATCCCCTCCCTTCCACAGACACCTCAAGCCAATGGAAACATGCAATTGAACGAGCCAAAACTGTTTAATAATTCACTATCTCAAAAATTTATAAGGAAATTAAAAGCTTCTTCGGACTTTAAGGTTGTAAACACAAATTCATTAAGGATTTTAACTTAAGTCACTTGCCGAATGTTTTTCTTGTAGGTAAGGAGTGAATTTGATGCTGAAGTTGTCTGCATGTTTTAAGGTTTAAAAACGACGTTTATTGTGCTTTGTTAATGGATATCGACTGTAAATTCACCAATTTCAAATATTCGCATTACTTTTAGATATAAGTTGTAGCATTTGTAAATGAATTCAACTTATTCATTTGCTCCAGGAATAATGTTCTCGCCCAGCATAAAATCGGGATCAGTACCATGAACTCTTGTAACTTGGGGCCGGTTTCGGATCATAAGGTTCTCCCTATGCGGAAGCTCTCTTATACGGAAGTATTTTATTAATATCTTACCAACTCTTTTGATAAAGTTTTGAAAAGTTCTGCAAGAGTTGTTTTGGAGTATTTTGATTCAGACTTTGAAGGAAATTGGCGAAAAAAATCCATTAACTTTATCGTTTTAAATTCGGATGAGCTTTAGGGCCAGTTTTGAAATTTTGTTAAATATTTTGTAAATTTTGAGATGATGTTTATGGTTGATCAAAAAATTGTACGGTTGTTAGATAATATAATATTAGGAAATTTTTTTTTACACAAGATTTCAGCCAATCAGCCAGCGGCTAAATATAGCTATAGTCATTTATCACCGCCTATGAGAAGCAACAGGGGCCTTGAGAATATATCATACGAACGCTCTCGATGTGCTCTCGCACCTGTTTCCTGCCGACCTTCATACCACACATCTGGTATTGTGGAAGATCTTAAAGGATGCGGGAGTGAAGCTAGCTAGCTAGTGAAAAAAACGCGTCTAATTTGGCCTAGAATGCATAAACACCTTCCAGTTGATGTTTGGGAACAGGTGCAGTGCAGTTATCAGTCTTACATAATTTTTTATAACCACATCTGTAAAATTAGACAAAACTGATGCTTCAGTCACCAGCGAGATAGGGGGAGTAACATGTAGTTTATGTAAATACAGAAGTGCCGTAACTATGTCGGACTGGTGGAAGTGCGATCATAACCTCTTCGTGGTGCCTGCAGTACGTTGTCCTGTAAGGGATGGTCTAATATGCTCCAAGATGTAAAGTTATCGTGTCAAGCGCTGCATGACAGTGGGAGCCCACCCGAGCTCCGCTTTCACAAACTCCTTCCCAACAAACCGAGGGCTAGACGGGCGGTCAGGAACCCGGGAAACGAGCAAACCCACACATCCGCCGCACTAGCCAAAGTTCCTGCACCCACCAGGGAGAACAGTCCCATGCCGGGCTTATCTGCTGTGCTGTCTAAAATGCAGTGGTTAGAGGAATCTCCATAGGAGCAAGTTTGCATCTCTAGCTCAGCAGGCCGCTTAAACAAATGAACTTATACAACATCCAAGAGCGCAATCGCGGGATTCACGTGCAGCCTCTAGACTTCCCATCTAGTCCATGGAAATGGTACTTTAACATTGCAAATATGCACGACAAAATTTTTTTTCTGGGTTGTGTTGGGGGGTCGGTGTTAGTTTAAATTTGAGTTCGTCAGCCCCCCATTTGGCCGCCATCTTGGAAAAGGCGTGTAAATGGTTTTTCCACTATATCTCCGTAACAGTACATCACAGGAAATTTGTAAAGAGGTTTTTTGTTTAGAATTGATTATTTCAATTTATTATATAAGGTTTTTTGTCTTAAATTGAATAGTTAAGAAGTTATAAGCCTTAGAACACAAAAATTAGTCACAATATTTTCTTTTAAAGGCTATAACTTTTTTTCCTTCAATTCTGCCGTGGAAACGGCAAAAGACCTATCTGCGAAAAGCTCGTTTCGAAAAAAACGCGATCAAAGTTTTTAAAATACATGAAACCGAAGCAAATAAAGTTCAATGTGTTCAACTGTTCAATGTGATAACTTTTAATTAAAAAGTACAATCAGTCTGAAATTTTTTTTATGGATAAATATGAATATTTCATATCAAAAAATGCATACAAAGCCATTTTGACCTATAATGCATATAGGTCATTTGTCCTTTGCACGGCAGAATTTTAACAAAAAAAAATAAGTTGTTTTTAGAAGGTTTCATATCGAATAATTTTCATTCATCCATTTTTTAATTTCATTCACTACGAACTGTTTTACAGCCCCGTGAAACTATCAAAGTGACAAATTATCTGAATAATTTTTTTACGATTTTACCTCCTCCTCTCCCTAGAAATTCTTCAATAACAGGTAGCAAGTAATAATACTGAATGAATGAATTTACGTTCTAAGTAATACCGATGTTTGAGTAATGAAATCAAATTCTTTAGCAATTTATTGCGGTTTTTTATTATTTTTATGGTATGTTTTACAAGGTACGATGGTTTAAAATGAAATTCTTTGAATAATAACATCGTTATTCAATTACGTTACTTCAATTTTTTAAATTTTTTGCATTTTTGCAATGTCAAGGGGGTCACTACCGAGGGCCATATACATTGAAAAGTAAGACCCATTTTCTCGGCAACCGTTAGTACGATTTCAATGAAATTTTGCACACTTATTATTTAGTATTAAATAAATTAATGAGACTAAGAGTTTAAAAAAACAAACTAAAATAAAAGCCGTAGCAGCTTTCAAATTTTGAAATTTTTTTCCTCTGTTTGAAAAAAGGCGGTAAATAAACATCTGTTTTGTTCGTCATTTGGTTAGTCAGGATTGTAGTCAGTGATGCAAAGAACATTTTAAAAAAAATACTCTAATATCTTTTGTGGTTTCCAAAATAATGGAACTAATGTACAAAAAATTTCACTTTTCAAAACGTTCCATTTAGAACACTTTTTTTTCATTTTTATTCTTGTTTTACGGAGTTTAACTGATTTTCTTTTATTGGTATCACAACTTTGTGGCAACACTGACTGATCTGTCTAATCTTTATTTATGTTATTGTGTTGTGTTTGGGTTCCCAAGTTTTATTATTTTGTACGTTTTATGAGTTTTATTTTATCCTTCTTACGTTTCAGAGCTTATTACAAATTTTTTACTGTTTTCTGTTATTAATTTTGTTATCATTGTAGATAGTTTTATATTGATATTTTATTGTGTTGGTGATGTATAAAAAATGACTAAACCAAAGACAAGTTTCAAGAGCAAAAAAAGGAACAAGCCTTTCTGTGGAACACACATTTCTGGTTTCCGTAAATTGGCTACGACTTTACAGCCCACAACTCCTGGTTCAACGCCGTCCAGCTCAACTACAATTACTACACCGCCCTCTTCCTCATCAAAAAAATAGGTACTGAAAATAAATTTGAGCCTTTTATTAGCAATCATGCCTATGATTTGGTAGATGTTGAACAGTTCAGTAAAACTCTGAGTTCCATGGTGGAGTGCAAGAATTGTGGTGGTGATATTGCTCTTAGTGTTGTTTTGCGTAGCGGTTTAGCATCAAGCATAAAAATTGTTTTTCAAAAATGTCAAGATACAAAACAAGTAAGAAACTCTGAGAAGTTGGACTATGACATTGAAGGTACAACTTTCAAATTTGAAACAATAAACCTGCGATTTACGTATACACTTAGATGCATTGGAAACGGATTTGCCAGTGCCAAACTTTTATGTGCAATGATGAACATTACCCCACCACACAGTAGGCACTTTTTACATCAAAAAGCCATAAGATCAGCAGCTAAAACAGTGTGCAACGAAATAATGGTGGCTGCCGGAGACGAGGCTTCTGAAGAAAATAGCGGTATCAGAGACTTGTCCATCTCACTTGATGGCACTTGGCAAAAAAGAGGCCATACTTCCTTGAACGGTGTGGTTTCTGCGGCGAGCACTGATACGGGAAAAATAGTGGACATTGCAGTACTTTCAAAACACTGCCGTTGTCCACAAAAATTTCAAAATAACCACATTGAAAATTGTATTGCCAATCACACTGGTACAAGTGGTGCCATGAAGGCATCCGGCGCAGAGCAAATTTTCCTTAGATCTCGGGAGAAGTACAATGTGAGATATTCTCACTATTTGGGGGATGGTGATTCTAAGGGGTTTTTGAAAGTAATTGAACAAAAACCTTATGGAGTGTATAGGCTACATCCAGAAGAGGATGGGATCCAGGTTGAGGAAGTTAAAAGCTTCATACACTTCAAAAAAACTCCAAGACGGAAAGCCAATAGGAGGTAAAGGCCGCCTCACTGATGTGGCAATAAACGACAATAAATACTACGGATTGACAATAAGAAGGAATGTTGGTAGCATACCCCCTATGGTTCTCAATAAATGTGCTTCACCTTTAGCTAAACCTCTGCGCAAACTTTTTGCCCTGTCATACTTCTCCGGAGTCTATCCTGACTCCTGGAAACTGGCTCACGTTCAGCCTATACCGAAAAAAGGTGACTCTAGCGATCCCCTCAACTACCGCCCAATAGCAATTACCTCTGTTCTCTCCAAAGTCATGGAGATATTAATCAACAAAAAACTAATGGAATATCTGGAAACCAACAAAATCCTACATGACAGACAGTACGGCTTTAGATCCAAAAGATCTACTGGCGACCTCCTTGTATGTCTAACAGAGCACCTCCACAAAAGCATCCATTGCTTTGGTGAGTCTGCTCTGGTTGCTCTAGATATGTCCAAAGCTTTTGACCGAGTATGGCACCCCGCTCTGTTGTCAAAACTCCAAGCTATTGGTATTCACTCAGTCCTAAGGAAATGGATTAAGAGCTTTCTTTCTGGCCGTTCAATAAAGGTAGTATTGGATGGCGTCGAATCTAATCCCCACACCATCTCGGCCGGGGTTCCTCAAGGATCAATTCTTTCACCCGCTCTTTTCCTAATATTCATAAATGATCTGCTCTCAATCCCCTCCAACCAAATTCTCAGTTTCGCTGATGACAGTACTCTACGATATTCCTACGCTTTCGACAATATAAGACAAGCACGTGCCAGACCTTGTCTTCACCATCGTGAACTCATGTCCAACTCTATCAACAGGGACATCAAACACATTCTTGATTGGGGCCGCATGAACCGTGTTGAGTTCAACCCCTCCAAAACGAAGTACTGTCTCATTACTTATAAAACCTGCACCGACCTTCCTTCTGTTTCAGTGGGCAAAACAACCCTTACAGCTGACCCTTCTCTAAACATCTTGGGTGTAACTCTATCTGAGGACTTGCGATGGAATGATCACATATTCCAAATCGCTAAACAAGCATCCCAATGCCTAGGATTTCTTAAGAGATGCAAATTCCTTCTTCCACCAGCAGCCAGAGCCACAATCTACAAATCCTACATTCGGCCCCGCCTCGAGTATAACTCATTCATCTGGGCTGGCGCCTCGAAAACCGCCTTAGCGTGGCTGGACAAGGTGCAAAGCCGCGCCATCCAAATCATCGGAGATGACAGCCATTGCATCTCCATAGACTCTCTGAGCCACCGTAGGAATGTAGCAGCCCTGTCAAAGTTGTATCGCTATTACCATAGGGATTGCTCCACTGAAATCTCTACCCTCCTGCCTGCACGGCAATATTTCTCCCGCAACACAAGACTAGCCCACTCGGCTCACTCACATACCCTGCAATCCCCTTTTTCGCGCACACAAACGTCTAATAGTTCGTTTATAAATAGAACAACTTGGCTGTGGAATAATCTCCCACAATCAGTTTTCCCGAACTCATACAACACCCAAGAGTTCAAACGTAAGGTTCATCGTCACCTACTCCTGTACCCCCCAGACCTTCCCTAATCTATCATATTCTCTTCTATTTTTCAAACCAAGCTTGCTACTAGACATTGCACCATGACCTAAACGACATGACAGACTGGTAGTACAAAGGGTGATTCCTAAGCTTGGTTTTCCCACATATAAAAAAAAAAAAAAAAATGGCTGACATGAAAAAAGCAGTATGGGCAGAATTTTTTCATCTCAGCTCAAATGATACACACCCGACTCACTCTTTGTGCAGTATTGATTGGTGCAAATACTTGAAGGCAGAGGCTGAAGACACACAGTATTCACACAAAAACCATTTTCACCTTCCAAAAGTAATTATGGATATTCTGAAGCCTGTGTTCAGAGATCTTGCCAATCCAGCTCATGTGAGTGCGAGGACCACCTTTCGCAACCCATTTAAACTTTAAAATCTTAAAAAGCAAGGGTTAAAGACAGACCAACTTTGCAGGCCTAGTAGCGATTGAAAATCCCTACAAATTGGATTTCGTAGCGATTAGATATACTCAAAATTGAGGAAGTTATCGTTAAAAAACCAAACGCGGTTTTCGATGAAATTCTCGAAGCATGTAAATTGTATTAATCTCGACAATTTTACAGAATTCAGAAATTCATCTAAAATAAATTTGTTGTTAAAATAAATTTGTTTTTACAAATTTGGTAATAAGGGATAGCTTTTAAAGGCTCAGACGTTGCAATTAATTAGAAATAATAGTGTAAACCAAGAGGGGATTTTAATTTATCATAAATGCACCATTAAAAACGTAAACACCCTGTATTTTAGTGGATCGTGGGGTAGCCTCCCTCTATAGAACAATTTTTTTCTCCAAACACATCCAGGAATCCCCCCTGAAAATATTAGCCGCGTAGAACGGCTGATGACCTTTGCAAGTCGCGAATGCGTGCATATGAGTAGGTACTTTAAATCTTTAAAACGGCGATATCTCATGAATGGCAATTCGTACCGGAAAATGTATAATATCTTATTGTGTAGATCGCTTAATCTACAAACTTTGTGAACCCTATTTTATGATAAGACTTGCGTTTTAAGAGATATTTGCAAGAAACTGACATTTTGACCTTTTGACCTTGAATAAAAAAAATTCCTCCCTCTCGCATGCAAGTCTCGATATTTTATGTATAATGATGTTTTTAAGGTGTGTACCAATTTTCAGCAACTTTCCAATTAACAATCAATTTCTGCTATTTTTCGTCTATTTTGACTGGACTATTGCTGAGCAGCGATAGAACCATACCATCTTCTATTCGATGAAGGAGCTCCGATTTGCATTCGGGATGTAAATGTCTCTTATAGCTCATCTGCTAGATCATGCGAACGTTGAGGACTGTCAACTGGTATATTCTCCTAGTTTCGCTACGAGGCTTACAATAATAAAGCCTCTTGAATTAGTGTGACATTACGGCCGCACTTCTACTAAAAAGCTGTGAACTTTTCCAGATCAACGTTAGCTTAAAATTAATGGTTGGGTCTGCTGACCAGTATTAATTTTTAAAACCGGGTTGGTGTTTTCGTGGATTAAAGTCGCGCACTACTGTGTGTAAAAGCTCGCAGTTTCTTTTGATGGTATCCTTACTTCAAAACAAAAAAAAAGAATAAGTTTTTTAAAAGAAGAAGATTTTATGTCACAGACCTGATTTGGAGAAAGACAACACGAGATAGAATTAAAAAGATTGTATTAAGTTAACGTCGTTCGGTGTGTTTGATTAAAATTATTTAAATTCAGGAATCCATACAAAAGTCTAGTAAAAATTTCTTTTGTGGCATGGGTAGACTACACGCCAGACATCCTAGCTTAGTCGTGGGTACAATTCCCATCCAAAGCCATGCTGTTCTTGGGGTATGTAACTTTCACCACTCAACATTATTTCTTCACGTAATTGCGTTACCATTTCACGGAAATGATTACTTTATCCAGAGTCGATCACTTTTTTGTTAGTCTTTATTTTTTATGTCCAGATATATTATTGAGCTTATCAGGTGTACTAAATAAAACCTTGTCAGCCCAAATTTATCATGGATATTTTAAAAGAATACAAAGGAGTTGATAGGTCGATTTTTAGGAATCAATTTCCAACGTTACAACTGCATCTGGATTGTATTTCGTTGGGGTTTCTGGTGTAAACAGTATGTGTAATGTAAATCAATAGTACACATTTGTTTATAGAATATGCATATGCCATCGATAAATTGTCCAGAAAGGTATCCACCAGAGGTAAATTGGTATTATTGCTTCGTATTAGATTGTGAGTCGAACTACTTAGAATTACTTTGTTGTGTGCTCCTACAGGAAATATAATCAATGTCAGAATTGATGGAAACTAAATCTCTTAAATCTGAGCTACAAGAGCTACAAGTGTTCAACAACATCACCCTTTGCAAAATTAATTTTGAAAACAAGTTACGTTTGAGATATCATGGATGAAATTAAACTCGAAGCAGACTTAATTTTGGCATAACTAACAAAGTGTAAAATAAAATTGCTACAATTTTATGATGTTGAATCTTGACTGGAGTTATAAATAAATATAGACAAATTTGTTTTCTTAAATATTTGACAAGCCCAAGTACTTAGCTTAGTAAGGTGGAATAGACAAAATATTTAATAATAAGTATGGGAAAATGTATTTTTTATTGTGAAATTTTTTCAATTAAAATTATATAGGGTGCTTCGTAAGATTCTACAAAAGCTCATTGAAATTCTCCATTTCAACTTTTTACTATTTTTTACCCTTACGCTCAGTCGAGATTTCAATTTAATTTGTTCTTCAAATACTTGAATAGTACAGCAATCCCCTCTGCCGGACATTGATCACAAATACCCTGCAGAGAAGTTAATAATAATAAAAAAAATCAAGAAGATGTAGAAAAGAGAATCTCCATTAACTCCAATAACAGTGAAATTCTATTGTATTTTTTACCGTATTCAATAAAATAAGGGCTTTTAGTTTGTTGATGAAATTACTTTTTCCATTAACAAAAATTTCTAGGTATGCACGGAATTTTTGCAAATATCTTTCAATAGAAGGTATTCTCGTTATTTGGGAATAATTTTCAAATATGTATAATAAATACAAGGAATTTGTTTGTCTGCAAATTTCGGAAACAAAACTTGTAAAAAATAAAAAAAATATGATCATATGAAGATTAAATTGTTTGCATTCTGCGATAGTATCCACATTATGAAAACTTTATAATAAACCTATTTTATTTAAACATTTCATATACATATCACAAATGTATTAATTAATGCATCTTTTATTAACAGTTCTTAGATACATTACAACTTCAAATATTCATAACAAAAATATAAAATCATTCGTTCAGTCCTAAGTAAAAAAGGACTATATCCTATTAGATACAAAAGTAATAAATCATCAAAGGGTTGAGAAGTTCCCAAACGCTTATATCGAAACCATAATGTGACATGTAACGAAGGTACAAGAAGATAAGAAACGAGTTAACCTAAATATTCCCAAAAAAAACTGTCAACTCGCAAAACCCATATTTTGGCAATATGAATTTTAAATAAACGCACATAAGAAAAAGTGTAATAAATATATTTTTCCTTGCTTGTAAATCCTTTTTCATACAAAAAAAGAGGGGGTGTTAGAGTTTTAAATCCTTTAATCCTTTAATAAACGGGCGGCGATATTTACACATCACGTACGAGCACTGAAACCACTTAACACGCACATTAGGTGGCTTTTAAGTTTCCCAAACAAACTACAACACAACTGAATGACAGGAAAAGCTTTTTTAAAAGAATTCCTAGAAAGAAGGAGTGCCACCTCACAAAGATCCCGACAAGTAGCGCTATCAGATAAAAAAAAATCTTTTTTTTTGTTTGTTGTTGTTCTTAAGTTAAACAAAAAAAAATCTCAAAAAGAATCAACAGCACAAACACAAAACAACCGAACACACGAACGCGGTTTCCTCTTGTCCTTTTTTTGTAACAAATGTTCAGGATGTTTAGATACAACAGGACTAAAAGTTTTCCACTAAAAAGGTGAGAAAATGTGAAGAAGTCAAGTCCACAAGAGCAGTTATAAAATCTTTTGCAGAGTTTCCATGGAAGAAAAAAAAACTGTGGTCCTCTACAGGACTTGACTAAAGGATAAGATCACCTTTGCTTGTTTACGAAGCAATTTTCACGGAATACGGTAGCAGACTAACTGGTAAAAAGCTTTGAGGATGCTTTTCTACTTTTGTACACTTGTGGCAAATACCGGCATATCGGCATGTGCAAAACGTGAGAACCGCAGGAGAAATTGTGAGAACTTTCTTTTGCGCACGTTATGCGAAATTTAGCAGCCTGGGACAGAGTTACCAACATGGTCGAATCTTAGCTCCATTGAATTCAGGCCCTAACCCTTAGCTGACATTAACGATTTCTTCAAAAATATATCCTTGTATATCCACTTTCAATCTGACTTTCATTTTGGGTCCGTGGGACTCATTTCTAAATTAAATTTGAAAATACAAATGAACTGATTGAGATTTTACATACAAGACTATTCATATTATGGACGTTCCTAAAGTAACAACTCATCATTGCTATTTTAATACGCTTTTATTAACTTCACTTGTAACTATGTAACAAATCTTGGAAGTTAAATTTGAGCCATTTCCCGGTTTCTGATTGAGCTGAAATTTTGCATACACGTTTAGTTTTGATGACAATGCAATCTGACCATTTTGTAAAAAAATCAAGATGACGGTGCCAAGATGGCGGCCGAATTTTGCAATTGTGTTCCCCGACCCCCGACATGGGCATCAAATGAACCGGTATGACAAATAGAATACACTTAGCTGTGTGGCGTCACCCCAAATTCAAAATGGCGGCCAACACAAAATGCCGAATTACCTTTTTCGTTACAACTCACTCGGTATTGGTATCAAATGAAAGGGTATGACAAGTAGAATACTATTAGCTCCGTGGCGTCATTCCAAATTCAAAATGGCGGATTACCTTTCTTTTGAATGAAGTGTAAGAAGGAGTCTGATGATGAAGGAGAAAGTGCTAGAATTCATTTAATTCTGTGGACTATGAGATTCTACCCAAGCCAAGGCAAGAAGGGTGATGACGGCTGAATGGTATGAGGATGATAAAAAATGTCATACCGCAAGCGTCACCTCAGGACACCGGGCGCACCCCTGTTGTAGTTTAAGAGAAACGAAGGTGTAATGCCGGAACAAGCCATGCCAAATGAATAGTTAGAGTCAGAACGTTAGGCTATAAATATGGACCAAAGACAATTATTCATTTACATAACGATAATCATACAAGCTCAACAAAATGAAGACCAACGGCGAGAGAACCTCTTCGTAACCGGTGGTGCAAGTACAGGGAAAGCCTTCCTATTTAACTTGCTTAAGCAACAAGTTAATCGATGCTACGGAATCCAGGTTGTGAAGGTGGGTGCCCTAACCGGAGTTGCAGGACGTTTAGTAGGTGGTTCTACGTTACATAGCTTACTAAAGTTGCCAGTGCAGAAAGACTTTATCATTGTAAACGTGCCTCTCCTCACAGGTAATTACTTAAGAGTCATGCGTCAGGAAAGGCAACACGTGGAGTTCTTGTTTGTTGACGAAATTTCAATGGTACCTTATGAGATGTTATGCATGCTTGACGCCCGTTTCCGTCAGCTGAATAACTGTAACGAACTGTTCGAAGGCATAAACGTGATACTTTTTGGTGATCTGATGCAGCTGCCTCCAGTGAGAGGACAACAAGTGTTTCAACAATTAGAACACATGAGGCCAGCTTCTCATTTATGGCGACTATTCACATTACTAGAACTCAAAGAAAACGTGCGGCAACAGGGAGACACTACATTTGCTGACATTTTAAATACTTTGAGAGTGGGAAATATAAAAAGCGAACACCTTGCAGTTCTTCTTGGTAAAATATCGACGAACATTACTGTTGACTTCGCGATACATAAAGCACTACCAATATATCCTACAAACAAAGTACTTAAATATTTCGAACTGAAAGGTACTCAAATGTATGACATCAAGGCCCAGGATCAAATTATTGATGCAATTCGAAACCTGGGGAGCAATAGTTTAGAATCTGTCATACCTAGGGACATTAATAAAACTGGTGGACTCCCAAGCAATCTAAAAATGTTTGTAGGTCCCAAAATAATGTTGCGATCTAACATTGATGTGGAGAAAGGCCTCGTTAATGGAAACATTGGTTTCATCTCGGAAATCATCTGGCCTCATTTCCGTCGTGACCAAATGTGTATGACACCGACATTACGTCAATTAGAGTAAACTTTGCCAAGGATGGCCAACATGTAATTAAGCCCATAGAAAAACAATTCCCCGCCAAGTACAGTTATGGCACTGTTGAAAGGCGCATGTTGCCAGTAATTCTGAGTTGGGCGTCGACAGTACATAAGATGCAACGTTGTACGGTGGATCATGCAGAAGTCTATTTGGGACTTCGTACCTTTGCCCTTGGGCAAGCTTACGTTACGTTAAGTCGCGTAAAATCGCTAATTGGACTTCAGATTGAGGAACTGGACTGCTCAAAGCACATGGGCAAGACTCCTTGCAACACTGACGCATTGGCGGAAATAGAGAGAATGCGCACTCAAAGATTAAAGTTCAATGCGTGAAAGTAACACAAGGGAACAGTGAAACACCTACTTTCTGCCATGTGAATAATCACGTTGAGACATATTATGTGTATCTTATTTGTAAATATGTAAATATTGTAATGTACTTAATATTATAAAACTGTTAAAAATGCTA
This sequence comes from Thereva nobilitata, assembly GCA_963855945.1. Taxonomy (NCBI): domain Eukaryota; kingdom Metazoa; phylum Arthropoda; class Insecta; order Diptera; family Therevidae; genus Thereva; species Thereva nobilitata. Next base: position 118,927,692 of record OY979695.1, on the reverse strand, counting down.
ACTAAGCGAACTTTAAATGTTTTCTGAATCAGTAGTAAACATGCCAAAGTTATTTTAAGACTGAAAAGTCGGTATGGGTATCAAATGAAAGTAGAATACTATTAGCTGTGTGCGGTCATTCGAAATTCAAAATGGCGGCCGACACAAAACGGCGGCCAAACCAAAATGGCGGATTATCTTTTTCTTTACAACGCCCTCGGTATGGGAATCAAATGAAAGTGTATGACGAGTATAGTACAGCAAGCTGTGTGACGTCATTTTAAATCTAATATGGTGGTGATCACAAAACGGCGGAAGACATATAATAGACTGAAAAGTAAAAAAGACATGTAAATAGACTAAAAAGTAGAAAATAATATATATAGTTTAAAAAACTAAAAAATACGCTTTTACTTAAAAATGAACTAAAAGTAAAAAATAATGTTGAATGTAGTTTTTTTTGCTCTAGCCAGTACTATATGCCAGTACTATATGGGAACAACAAAGGAATCAAGGTTTGTACTATTAGTCCGTTTAAGGCGCGGCCGAATGTAGGACTTGTAGATTGTAGCCAGGGCTGCTGGTTGGACCTTTTACAAGCCCATATAGCCCTAGTAACTTTACTGATGTCGTAGTCCTGCTGACCGTTCCAGTTTAGTCACGTGTGTAGCATTATTCCCAGATATTTGATTGAGTCTAAGTACTTAACAGCCGTACTCAGCTTGGATGCAAATAGGATCTAGGTCCAATTTGAAACTTTTGAAAAAGGTACCAGGACGGCCTTATTTGGGTTGATTGATAGCCCCTCCGTGGTACTCCAATTTTTATCTTTTTGGAGTGCCTTTCTCATGACTTCTTTAATGATGAATTCAAACTTCCACGAGACAATGATTACAAGATCATCTGCATAGCCGATGCCATCGAGACCAGAAACGTTTTAGTTTATCCAAAACGCGCGTTTGGGTGTCAGAACATAACAAGGAACCATTTGTTATGTTCTGACACCCAAACTATGTTTTTTGGGTTGCTTAAAACTACCCCTACCGCTTTTTGCTTGAAATTTGGTTGAATAGATAGTATAAGCCAAAAGAAATTATTTTCAACCCTTAAAGGCGTAAAATTACCCCTAGATTAAAGTTGAATTTGAAAAAGATTAATATTTTTTTTGCATTTAAATTTTATTTGCATCTACGAAAAAAAAATTTTTTTTATGAATTTTTTATTCTTGTTGCCTCTGGTAGAGTCTGCAGGTTCTCACGATGCTTCCTCCAGGCAATCTTATTGGAACGTCTCAACTCCTTGTTGCAGGCTGTTGGGTTGAAACAGGGCACTTCACGCGACGACTGGGAGGAAGAGACAGTGTTGTGGTCATGGGAGGAGGAGGTCAATACTAGCCTTCATCGCCAGTTCACTCACTGAACTCATAGAGGCGGAAAGCAGATTTCGAGGCCACAAGCCCCTGAAACCAATTGGTTTTCTTACGTACCAGGGAATAGGCGCGGATATATGGGAGGCCCACAATGTCAAACATGTGCTGCAAATGATTCGACAGTGGGGACGCGTTCAGAGCACGCCAGTTTTCACGTCTCACAAGTAGTACTAGGTGAAAATTTCATTATAAAACTTATAGGCTAGTGCCGATAGTTTTTTGGAAAAAAAAATTAATAGCAGGGAAGGACCAGCAATGAAATGTCGTTAAGGTTATAACTAAAGGAAAAAAAAATTTTAAACTCGAAAAAAAGGGAAATGGTAAAATGGGGATGCTATTTAGGGGTTGAAAACGATTTTTTGCGATTTGCGATGAAACATGACCTCCTAGTAAAAAATGTTTAATACAAAAGTTGTAGATAATAAAAATATCTAAAACTTTTTTATTCAACATATTTTGACATAGCCTCAAATTTTCCAAGAAAATGGCGGAAAATCAATTTTTCAGTTTTTAATTTTTTTCTCCCGCAAAAATAATTCAATTTACATGAAAATTTGTAAGAGTATACCTTGTGTTGCGTTAAATAAGCGTGATTTTTTGTTTGTTTGGAAAACGGATAGTTTCCCAAAAATTAACATTTTTCGAAAAAAATACCCTTATCTTGCATGGACAACTTTATTGATGTTTTTTTTCGAATTTTGATATTTAATAAGTGCTCATTTGACCATTGAAATGTCTAGTTTCAAATGGTCTATAAATTTTGATACTTTATTTTCATTAAACCGCGAAAAAGCGAACACCTGATTTTACGAATCACGTACATATTTCACGATTTTTTCAATTTTTTTCAAATTTTTTAATTTTTTCTGTTAATGAGGGATTAACTAATTAACTAATTAATTAACAGAACTTAAATAAATTTAATTACATAAGGGTGGCAAAACACTCCTGAAAATTTTAAATAAATAAGAAATAAAATAACAATTTCGTTTGAATTGAATTACGCAGTGACTAGGTAAATGTTTCCAGTTTCGTAATAAAATTTTTACAGCATCATACTCAATATGGTTTTGGGAGATTTTTTATACATTATTTATTTTAATTAATTTAAAAATTATAGATTGACAATATGAACGGACCGTATTATTTCCAAAAAATATGATCCAAATGATTTGTATGAAATCAAAGCATTTTGGTTCGGTCGAGCAAACAAAGATTTGACCACAAATACAAAATAATGGAAAAACTAACAGCCGCTCACATTTATCGAAAATGTCAAGCTAGTTATAATAGACAAAGTTCAATCGACGAATCTATTTTTTATTTATTTACAATTTTCAGGATGGCTTTTCCACACTTTCTATAATTAAATATATTTAATGTAAGTAATATTATATGACACTAAGTTCTGATTTTGATTTACACTGACACCACCATTGACACTGTAAAAAATTTCTGTGGTAATTTCACAAAAAAAAAATACTGGAAGTTTTATTTACAAGCAGTTTTGTAAATTTGCAATTGGTAGATATATATTATTAGGGATATTCCTAATCTACTTTACGTATTTTTACCAACTGTGTAGTAAACACATAATATCTCTGGGATATAAAAATACAATCAGTATTGGAGCTTCCACTTCATAGTTTTGTAAATTTCCAAAACTTTTGTGTATGCCCTCTCCCTATACATAAAAATAGCATTTTGCTCACCATGCCTTGTTAAGGACCGATTCGCAAGGAAAGCTTCAAGCTTCAAGCTGCAAGCGTCGAACTACAAGCTTCAAGCTTCATCTGGGTTTTGCTTTATTTTAGCACTGTTGCTTGAAGCTGTGAATGTGAATCATTGTACATAAACCCTATTATCCTAATTTTTGGAGCTTCCAGTTTGCAGCTTGAAGCTTTCATTGTGTATCGGCCCTAAGCATATACATACATATATGTGAGGCAACGTCTATCAAAAATTTCTTGGCTGTTACAAGAAATGCCCAGACCCTGATCAAAGTCAAAGGTCTGGCCTTAACTTAAGAACAATCGGGTATACATATATGCTTAGTATTCCATTGTTGCCTGTGAATTAAATCCATGAGAGGAAAAATTTAAACCTTACATTCCAATAACAAAATTGTAATTTTACTGAAACTGTTATGTTCTTTATGTTATGTGTTATGTAAAATTACAGTATAAAGTGTATAAAGTATAAAGATTTTTCTAGTACAGAACATTGATAAATATACTAAGAAATATTGTAATTTTCCTAAATAAAGGATTTAGAAAAATACACAACATTGTGTAAAATATACGTCACATTCATGTAATCAACATTTACGTTATGCAGTATTGGAGATTCTCAATTTCATTATGTGAAGTTACAAAATTTATAGTAAAATTACAATAATTGTGTAGTAAATTAGTATTTCACACCGCGATTTGTAATTATACTATACATTTGCACTGTGAATTTACATATTTTTTTACAGTGTAGGAGAGAGTTTTATTTTCCAATGAACTTAGCTCAAATGGTAAAGTTCTTCTTTTAAATATTTGCAGATGTTGGCAACACCGACAACTACCTTACTTCAAAAGGATGTTTTCCACTTGAATCCTTGCGGATACACACTTGTTGTAGGATATTTTGGCTCCCGTCTCTCGATTTCCCTAAAAACGCCTGTTGACAATAAAATTTGCAAGGAGTTTCCCCATGTCTGTTATAAGAACGGATACGCCCGGCTTTAAAAAAGGATCTTATACAATATTCGTTCAGAGAGTGAAAAAGGTTTCGTTCAGTTCTCCTTTGCAAAAAGCTATATTTAGATTAAAAAAAATCCTTTCTCAGTACATAGGATGAATTCCGGAGCAATATAAACATAATCTCCGGTTGCTGTTAGTAACCACATCATTATCACCATTTTCTCCGAAATTTTTCTGGTTTTGCGCTAGAAATTCACAAATTCTATTTGTAGACGAACATTACCGAACAGAACGCTGAGCTAAATATTTTCGTTCAATATAGTTTTAAATGTACAAGTATACTCTTCGCAGCGCTTAACTGTAGACAACGCCAGGACTTCCAAGGATGAAATATGTCTGATTTTGGTATGTGCGTAAAGTTTAATAAACACAACGCCCTTTACTGTCTAGCAGCCAAGGACTGGTAGGGAAAATCTTATTAGACAACAAAAGGTTCGCCGACGTCTGTGTAAGCACTTTTCCAAATTCGTCCTTCGAAGGCAGCTGTATAGCTGCATCAATACAAGCTTACATATACTCGTCGAATACTCGTAGATCCAGACCTAGTTACCATGGGTGGCAGATGTGAAAAGAGCAAAAATTATAGAGACCAAGAAGCATCGCCGTCTGCGGACGGGACGTGGAAGTGTGAGATTTAGACTGACTGAAACGTTAATGATTTTAAAATTCGTTAGGAGAAGGACTCGTGTCTTGTGCAGGGATCATTTAAGGCAAAACTGATTTTATCCCGGCCTTTTCTTTTCGCTTTCCTTTTTTTTGATGATGACGCACTTTATGATGAGCTCAGGACTCAATTATGCCTAAGAGTTTTAATTCCAGCTGGCATCTTCGAAAAGTTGTATCCTTTTAACTATTACGGATTTGGAAGGATTTCGCATGATACGCTCTTATGATGTAAATTCTGAACTTTGGGCACAATGCCTCTCTCTCTCGTCTTTCCTTTTTTGGTCTTCCTTTGATCACATGTAAGATGGGTATAAGTCATTAGTTTGAAGATGCTTGAGGACTTTATGACAAAAGGAATTTAAATTGAGAAAATTTTATTAGAAAGACTGTCGTAAAATGTTTAGTTGGTTTTTATGGCGGTATTAGGGCGAAATTAGAAAATGTTTGTGCATGTAAAACTTGATACTTTATTTATATACGCTTTTAGATTTGACACTTTCTGATTACAAGTTGAAGATTTTTGGATTTTCGTTTTATGTCTTTCTTTGTAAGGCACTTTGTTGTATATCTCGGTTTTTCCAATGGACCTGACTACCCAAATTTATACTTAGCGAACCTATTTTTAGTATGCTACTGATCTGTGGGCTTTGCCAGTAAAACAGCGTAAAAATACATACTAGGCTAAATATTTGAAGAAATATAAGCTGTTCAAGGGCAAAAACATTCATTATATTTTGCTTTTCACAACGGCTAAATTCCTTATTTGTTTATTTCTCAGACTTACTCCTACAATAATTTTAAGTAGATGAAGGTTGAAAGCGTATAGACAACGTTTAGGGCAAAAATAAAATATTTTTGTGTTTGCTTGAGAAAAACATTTTTGTTTAATAATGTGTCAATATAAATGTCGCAGTAATCAATTTATGTGAAAATGGGCATAGATGTTCAAATTGTTGAAAGATTCTAGATTTGATGGCTTTCACCTACCACTCCCACTCCCGTTCTATGACCTTGACACGTAGTGACGCTATTGAGTTCAAAGGCTTCGTGTTGGTGGTTATGAGATAAGGGATGTCTCTTCTGGACACCAGATATACCCAGTTGTATAAATGCCTTTGTATGAAAAGTTATATCTGAATTTCCAGCCATACTCGTGGACTATTGTGGACCAAATTAAGTCACTTCTTAAAGACTGTCTTAAGTCTAATGCTGGATTGGAATATTTTGGGTTTTATAATCCACAGCTGCCGAAAAGAAAGTTTCCATAACAAGGATGCCGGTATGACCGTCCACCCTACCAAGCTATCTGGGGTTGCCAACGAAATGGGTTCTAAGCAAGCAAGGTCGAACGGAAATCATGGAATAACACGCAGCATACCCGAGTTACGCTATCGCAAAATCCTCCTCAACAGACCAAATACAGAAAGCTCCAAGGAGCATATCTGCCGTGCTTCCTCCTTGCCCACGTTTTCTGGGCTTACCAAGCAAATGGCAGCACAAGATTCTGTACCCTCCAGAGGTAACAATCCTGTGGCGGGCGGTAACTCGTAGAAAGAGAACTGGCAAAACGCAGATTTGACTGAAAGATTAGACTTGAAGAGGACCGAACTCTATAAAATCTGCAGCACCATTTGAAATGAACAATTTATAAAAACAGATTAAACCCGGTTAATAGACCTAATCTTGGAAAGTTTACCATTCGTCGTCCTGACGACAGGTATTGGTCGACATTACGAATGGGTGCAAGCAGGTTTCCCACTTCCCGGTAGTCGGCGCCGATGCGCGCTTATAAGCATTCAGCGCCGGCTGTCGGAGCTGATGAATTTACCAGAATGAAAATTTAGCTTTTTTTTGTCGGTTGCCTGCTTCGATCAGGCTCGAAATGGATACTGAAAGTAATTGACTAATTGTGGACAGATATTAGTACAGGAATACCCCGATTTACGTCAGATAGCGTTCCGAGAAAACACGACGTAAATCGGGGTAAGAGAAATTATAACACCAACGTAGTAGGTACTTATATATGTTTTTTAATGGTTTTTTCTCAGAAATAGAACCTTAATTTTTTTATTAAAAATCAAATATAAACTTAAATTATAAAATTTACATCTATTTTAACATAAATTATAAAATTTACATCTATTTTAACATTTTTCTTGTATGTACTGTACATACTTTCAATCATCTGAACTATCATCGGATTCTAACGTTATATATACGTTTGATGATCTTCCTTATAGACGATTTCGGAGATATCCATTCACAAGATACCGGCTTGAAAAACGACTCGATTCTCCTTTCGGGTAACTTTCGACATTTCTCCGTGTATAAATCCCTGGAGTATCATACACTATTGAAAACAGCCGTTCTTGTTGCTTCGTATCTCTCTGTGCCGCAGACAATTTTTTTTAAAATCTCCATTGATTTTTATAAATACTGAAATGCTTCGGAAAGCTTTTGTGTAATGTGAAACCTGGGTTGGTTGCCCGAAGAAGCCAACCTCAAATCCACATACAAAAAACAAAAATTTGAACAAAAATCCTCAACAAATAAAAATTCCAAAAAAACTGAATATTAAAGCGGGCCTCCAAAGTAGGGCTGGCTCGCCAGGGGGTCGTGGAGGGTTGAGACACCAGAGGTACCACCTATTTATGTGCATCATCACCACTTACCTGTCTGTGAGTGCCTCCATCAGGGACGCGGAGTACTTATCTGCGCTAGGCGGGTGCCTGAAAAAGAAAGTTCGGAAAGAGATCCATCGCCGCCGCTATGCGATTTACCGCCCATCATCCTGAAAAACTCAATCCGACAGAAACAAAACCAAAACAACTCTGAATTGCCAATCTAAATTACTAGTTTAATGAAACTGTTACTTATCACAAACAAACATGTGCTACAAAAATCGTACCATACAGCTAAAATACTGGGGATGAAAATTGTATTTCCCCTTCATACATATTAAATGAAAAAAAAATCGCCCTGGTACCACGACGCTTTTTGTTTTTACAAACAGTTAACATAGACAGGAAAAAATATAATGGATTTCGTCAAGAAAAAAATATACAAAACTAGATTAGCTTGGAATACATGATTTGGTTCTGTATGATGGTATAAAGATGACAGTGTAAAATAATGGTGAAACAAAAAAAAATTAGTAACGTATGGTGACCTATAAAAATTGTCAAATTATAGTATAATGTCTAATAAATTACAACAATGTATAGTAAAAGTAAGAAAAAAATTAATAGTTATTATAATATAAAAAAACAAAGTTAAGCAAGTACTGGGATATTTGACATCCACAATACAATATTTTCTTCTCGTGTTGGGTTATGCTTGGTTTTTTTCTTTCCACAGAATCTTAGATGAATAGGATCGGGTAAGAACAAATATACCTCTTGGTATAAAGAACGATTTTATACAAGTGTTGTGAATTAACAGAGGTATGTAAAACGTAATATAACCCCAATTATTAAGGATGGTGTAGTTGCACACCTAGGTAAACAGTTAAAAACATTCAAAGAATCTTCTCCTCCTTAATGGCTCCACAACCGGATTCCGATCCTGGCCTCTTCATATAATAAAGATTATTAAGTTACGGGGTAGAGAACCTTAGCACACTCATGGATGCCTCAAAACAGAGATGTACTATTAAAAAACTTCATTAATTATTTTGCTTATTTTGTTTGCTTTTTTTTGTTATTTTTCTCCGTTTTGGTAAGCCGAATCAACCGCCATAAACTTTCGGTAAGGTTCGTTCTCCTCCCGGCTCGTTTGTGTCTCCTCTGTTCACCGCTATCAATATAACTAAAATACAACCACCTCGATTACCTTGTTTATTGTTGCACTGCTGGCACCTTTATCTCAAAAAACTGAGTTGATGTTCCATCGAATGGCTTTTACCTAACTCTCCACCAGGTCTGCTTCAAACTTTTCGCTGGCTTTTCTAGCAACCTAGCCAATCCTCCTTCACTCACTAAATTTCCTGTTTTGGTCCTTTTGTTTTTCTCCTAGGTTTTGATCTCACCAAATTCTTGTTTTTCGGTACAACAGCACTATTATTTCTTTTCTTTAAAAAAAACTGCCTTGCAATTCTCTTAGTTAACAATTTTGCTGTTCCTGTTTTCGTTAACGCAGCATTATTAGTTACTAACATTTATTGTTCAAACAAATAGTGTTATATCCTCAATTATTTAAAAAAAATTTCCGTTCCACATCCAACCTCAAAACTGAAAACCAAAAACTATTATCTTTATTTTTTTTGCTTGCTTTTTTTCCCCAACTGTTTTTTTTTTCTCTGGCCTCCTTACCCCAAAAAATGTTTCCCAATTTTTCCCAAAACTAAGTACTTTTTCCCTACCTGAAATTTTTCACAATTAATTTAAAGTGATGGATTTCGACACGGCCATAGGCCCGCCGTTACATTTGTAAAGGACATCCAAATCTTTCTTGTCATTTTCGTTTTGATATGTGTGTTTTTACACTAATGGTTGATATACCGGTCGATGTACATGTACCCTAAAAACTGGTTATAGCGTAGCCTTTGCTTCGCAGCACTGTAAATCTCAGCCTTTGGAAGTGTGTTATTTCAACACGATTTAAATGTGTTATAGTGACTTCACCAATCTGATTAACATTTTAAAGTGACTACAATGCTAATCAAATGGGAGACGTCACAATAACCCACTTTAGGCGTGCTAAAATAACACACGTCCACAAAAGCTGAGACTTGCAGTCAAATCTGGACAGAATAACTAAGGCTACTTACCTAACGACGGCTCTGATCGTTACCAGGTTTGCGGGTACACTTTAGTGCATTTTCTCTCCCCTTATAGGGAGCATTTATATTAGGATAGACGTAGCCTTCCATAACGTGTACATCATCTGATTTTAAGCACTTCGGTCTTAAAACTTTACTTCCTAAGCACTACATTATCTTCTGTTTTGTATACATGGGTCAGTAATGAAGCCTCCTCATTATTATTTGACGTTAACTCCAAACGTATCTCCGAATTCTTTTCCTTCTAATTGGAATGGGAAATAATTATTGCCTTCACACTGTAAATCAGCTGAATTACTCAAATGGCACTAGTGCTTCTAGCTTTTGGTCTTAGAGACTAATAACCTGGTCAATCGTCCTATGCGTGTTCCTGACGCTGCAGTTCAAGGGGAAACTATATAATGTGGAATTAGTTTTCTCATCAGCCATTCCTCCAAATCCCTTGATGACATCGGCTCAGAAACGGGACCGGTGGAGAAAATAGTTACGGTAGGCAAGGACATCTTGAACGAACGCAATTAAAAGCGAAGAAATCGCCTATAGAGAGTACAGATATTCTCTGAGTGTCAACTCGACATGAGTACATCAAGTTGAGAAACTCTTGGAAACTGGCTCATGTTCAGCCTATACCGAAAAAATATGACTCTAATGACCCCTCTAACTACCGCCCAATAGCAATTACTTCTATTTCTTCAAAATCATGGAGACAATAATGAAGCTACACAAGTTTCGGCATATACTGAATGCAACCAAATATTGGACGACAAACAGTACGCTTTAGATCGAAAAGATGTACTCGCGACGTCCTTTTATGCCTAATGGAGCATCACAACCAAAGTATACACCGATATCGTGAAGATGGCCTGGTTGCTCTAGATATCGCCAAGGGTTTTGATAGTTTATGGCACCCCGACCTGTTGTCTAGAACTAACCGCTGAAGCTTCTCTTATTGTGCTAGATATCACATTAATCGAAGATCTGCGTTGGAACAATAACATAGGTATTCCAAATTGCTAAACAAGCAGTTCAGGATTCACCCTCTGCACGTTCAGTCTGTCATGTCGTTCAGGTCAAGGTGAATGACTATAGTAGTAACCGTGATTTGACTTATAGAAGAAAATAGTATTGGTCTATGGGGTGCTCGAGCTAGTGTCCGTGTACCTAACGTTTAAAGTTTGCGATGTTATACGACTTCGGAAATATTGACTGCGGAAGGTTATTCCAAAATTGAGTGATTCTGCTTATAAACAAAGTTCTAGACCATAGTGGGCGCAAAAGGAGGACTGCATTGTGTGGGAGTGAGGCCAGTGGGCCTTCTATGGCAAGAAAAATGTGGCCGTTCTTAACTTCAGTGGAACAGTCGTTATGGTAATAGAGGTAAAATTTTGAAAAGGGCTGCTTCATTACTACGGTGGCTCAATGAGTCTATGTAGGCGCAAAATTACCAATGAATTTGATGGCAGTCACGCTAAAGAAATTTTTGAGACGCCAGCACACATAAACGAATTCTACTCTACGCGGCAGCGAAAGTAAGATTGGTAGATTGTAGCCCGAGTTGTTGGTTGAAGAAGGAACTTGCATCTCTTAAGAAATCGTAGGCTGAGATGCTGTTTTTAGCGATTTGGATAATGTCACCATTCCATCACAGATCCTCGGTTATAGTTAGGATGTTAACTAATTTAGCTTTGGCTGTGATTGTCTTATATGGTAGAAGGCGTACGACACAGGATCATTGTCGAATCCTGCTCATTGTTTTTTTACAACACATTATTTTTGTTATTATACTTCTCTTCATCACCCAACCATCAATGTAATAACTCATGATTAATTTAACTAGACGTCTCTATATTAAACAAAAAGGGAAGATTTTCTGGATTAGCTACGTACAAGCGATTATTGAATGAACAACAAGACGAAAATCCACACCTCAAACCATAGCCAAACATAAACTCAAGAAAAATTTCTAGATAAGCTCCTCTTTTCCGTTTAGTTTCTACAACAATATTTTCTTGTTTTAAGATAAGCTGTGAATTTTCACCACGCCATAAAACGCATCGCAGTCCCTAAAAGTTGCCCAGGAACCTCAGGCTAAGTTATGCCTGGCTGCGCTAGAGTTGAGAAAATATTCGCGAAAATCGATAACGACGGATTAAAACTTTTCCGGTCTACTTAATCCTGGGTTAAGACTTTCTACACGATAAGATTGAACGGGGAACACCCAAAAAAACGAACTGAATTTTCAGATAATTAAAAACATCTTTTTCAGAAGCAAAATTGTTGAAAGTTTCCCGCAGGAAAAAAGGGGAGAAAATGTTTCGTGAATAATTTTTTGTTTTTTGGTTTTCTTGACGAATTCTACCTTGTGGAAGGTTCCTTTGTTTTTCTATTGGAGTTTCCGTTTCCAACGTTGACACATGAACGCTAATTAGCGGTATGAAGTGATCTAATTAATATATTTTTGGTGGACGCTTTTCCTTTGATTAAATTTTGTTTACAATGGATGGCAACAGCCGCAGGGCTTAATATCCCAATTAGATAATCCGTTCTCCATTCGCTTCTCTGTAGGGCAACCTTTCTTGTTACGGTCTGTGCTCGTTCCAGCTGCCTCCTTTATTTAGACTTGAAACAGTAATCAAATCACATCTTCAACCCTCAGAGTCAGTCTAATCTATTTTCCGATATAAACAAGCCCAGGTAAACTGAATCGAATTTATTAGGTTATTTATGTAAACATGGGCTTCCTTTCATTTTGACTTTTTCTTGGCAATATTTGAGGCCGATTTTTCTATATAGATATTTATTATTGAATTTTGGTAAGAAACTGTTTACGTCTGATATTGCCAAACTGAAGGGAAATGGCTTTACCTTGTTCTGGGCTTTGCTTCTGTTTGTTCCCTTGACTTATGAATGTTTTGTTTGTTAGTTTTAGCTGGAATATTTCTCAATTTTAATATGCTTTTCGACTTACCATGTATCTCATCCTGTTTCATCAAGTTTTAAATGTAAGCAAATTATTCTTGTGAACAAACTTTTGCGAAAAAAATCATGGAAAATTCAATGAACCTTGAATTTAAGAAATTTTCTGCTCCCAACAGGGTAAAAGTTTCCATCTGAAATCAAGTGGAAGAAGTTCATATCCCCAACTTTGTCGACCAAAAAACTATCCACAACTATATTACTCAAGAATAATATGACGGCTATGAACTTTCTTCTTCCTTTTATGTTATTGGCTGTGTAGTTTGATCAAAATAAAAACTCATACTTGAGTTCTGGGAAGAAGTTCGCGGCGTTTTTTAGTAAAATTCAATTGGTTTTCTTATAGTGTGAAAATGAATTTATTTATGGCAAATATTCTCTATTATTATCGACAATTTTTTGCCATTTTTCGGATAAATTCATGATAGCATTGACGAAATGACTTCTAGTTTCTGGTTAAAAAACTGAATCAAGTAGTAACTTAATTCGATTGAGGGAGTTCTGCAGGGATCATAAAAAGTGATAGTCTGAGGTTGCTACGGTAGATTCATCAAAACTTCTCAACCAAACCCTCCCAATTTTTGACGGGTTAAGTGTGTGTTCGGGCTTTGTCGTAATGGAAAACAACGTATTTCCTGTTATTCAATTCGGGCCGTTTTTGTTCAATTGCCTGGTGTCCACAGTAATGTTGAGAATCAATCTTCTGACCGACTGGAGGTAGCTCATAGTGGACGATTCCCTTCCAGTCGCCAGTCAATCGTAGCTTGTCGAACGCTTGTGACGACTCACTTCCATTGTCCACGATCTTTGACGCTTCCGATTGTCAAACGTCACCCATTTTCATAACTGGTTAATAGATTTTTCAGAAACAGGTCGATTTCATTGCGTTTCAGCGTAAATGGTCTACAACAGTAGGTCAAAGCCCAGCTCCATACCAATATCAACACCGCTGACACCCCTTACTTTTTCAAGAATTGTACCAGCTCTTTCAGTGAGTGGACGAACAAGCGCGAGCACTGACATATAATAATGGACTGCTCATCAGACATTATTCCCATATAAACTCATGGCACCAAAAAGTATAGAAAAGTATAGTCCTCTCGCTCATCCATAACCCCCTTTGTCACTGAACTCAAATTTTGTTCAATTTCGTATTAAGAGTTCATTGCATTCACTGGCAGAAATAAAATCAGATAGTGCCAAACTTGAAAAAATAAAATTTGACATTCAAAAACTGCACACTTTTCCATTTTATTAAATATTTTTACTCTTGACTTTCAATAAACCACAAAATACGATAACTTTTTTATCTTTCCAGTAAAATAAGAACAGTAAATAAAATTCTGGAATGATTTTAAGCGAAATTTAAAATAAAAGCGCCACAACGGTTGCACGATATTGAAGTGGCCATACCTGATTTCATTTTTTCCTTTGAACTAATGTCAGAATATTTACAAAAAATAGATGGGTATAGTGATTTTTGTATTACTGTCTCGTTTCGCCATAAGACCCGGAATCACTGACATTTAGATGAAACAGAGGTAGAGAACTCGCATGGTTTAACATAAATATTTGTAATTAATGAAAAAATGCATTATAAAAGGGAAATAACATCAAAATTACATTTGTTATTTTTTTTTAAGAACAATTTATTTTGTTCCCATCGTCCAAAAACGAATATAAACAATTTTAATTTACAAAAGTAACTGACGTGTTTACATGTCAGTGAAAAAAGGTTTGCCAGCAATGGAACGAATTGGTGCCATGAAAATTTCCTGATGAGCAGTCCATTCTATATGTCAGTGAGCGCGAGTCATCTTTCACATCAAAATTACCAGGGTGAAAACCATCCAACCATTTCAGGACAGCAGATTTTGATAAGGTCCTTTCACCTTTATTTTAAATTATGGCTTTTGCTGCATTATTGATTTCAAACGAAGTTCAACAATGAAACATAAAATTGCATGTCAAATTTTTGTTGGTTTAATTTTACGAAGATTGTTCTGGGGGCCGAAGTGCTTACAATTGGCCTTAGGAATCAGTAAATTTTATTAAACTCTGGAAAATTTCATACACATGCGATTCCACAGCATAGGTAAAAGAGAGTACGGGGGCTGTCGGCCCAGAACAACCAATCAACCGGTTAGGCAGCAGGTTGATAAGCTTGTACTGTGAAATGTAGTGAACTTGCTCCGAACCTCAACAATAGCTTCGGAACCCACTCAACAGAAACGAAACATGGAAATCGTTCAAGAGCGACAGTTAATATTATGGGTCTGACGACGAATTTAAACTTAAGACCCTCAACAATAGAATCTGTACTGTACCTTTAAGGTAAAAAACTGAGCTCCAAATCCTCTAGACTCATGCCCAACAGATGATAGGACAGTTGAAAATAAAAACAGTATACACCAGGCCCCTAACAAACATCATCAGAACAGTCATCAGCGGGGCAACTTGCTGGTGGAGGCCCCTAGAATTAAAACAAAAATACCTAGCTTTGACTAGTCCATACAAAGTAAATTTAAAGTCGTTTGTTTTAATAGAGTTACCCTTCTACCACAGAAGGTGAACTTCTCAGCTGCGCGGAGAAACATTTACCACTGCTCAGTGGCTCAGCTAAGACATGCAGACACAAAATATAATGCAACATATAAGACCACAAAACGTCATACAGAGGAGCGTGCAAAACCAAAGAAAGAGTGGGGCACACAGGGAGTCCCGTCACATTAAAAAGAGTCCTTTTAAAGATATCTTAACTAGTTAGCATGCTAAACACACTCCTATTTTTAACCGACTTCAAAAAAGAGGAGGTTATCAATTCGACGGGTAGGTATGTTTTTTTTGGTCCTGTTCACGCATAACTTTGTAACGCAATAACTTTTTTTGCTTTTTTCTTTTTTTGCTTGATAGGGTAGTTTCCAACGGTGGTCCCATGCAATTTTTTTTAAATTCTGAAAAAGTAGTTCGAAAGGCTTATAAAACTGGTAAAATTAGTACACCTTGAACAGATAGAATTATTTCAAAGGTATCACAAAATTCTTTATTGTCACCAAATACTTAAGAGGGACTTGGCGTAGCGTCTACGTAAAAGTCTACCTAGCGTCTACGTAAAAGTCTATTAGGGGAGTAGATAGTACGGGCTTCCACGAACTCTTGATGTTTTGTATACCTCGAATCCATGGAAGCCCCTCCCTCGCCTGGACGGAGGTTAGCCGAATCATCATTGCTTCTGCTATCCCCTGCCCAGATAGCTAGGCTAGTTAGGTTAAGTAAGTTAAGTTAGTTTAATTCTTATTTTATATATATATATATATATATATATATATATATATATATATATTTATATATATATATATATATATATTATATATATATATATATATATATATATATATATATATATATATATATATATATATATATATATATATATATATATATATATATATATATATATTATATATATATATATTATATATATATATATATTATATATATATATATATATATATATATATATATATATATATATATATATATATATATATATATATATATATATTTTTTATATATATATATATATATATATATATATATATATATATATATATATATATATATAATATATATATATATATATATATATATATATATATATATATATATATATATATATA